>OW818031.2:123270935-123621563 GCA_942486065.2 Calliphora vomitoria
TCTAGTTCTGTTCTAGTTCTGTTCTAGTTCTGTTCTAGTTCTGTTCTAGTTCTGTTCTAGTTCTGTTCTAGTTCTGTTCTAGTTCTAGTTCTGTTCTAGTTCTGTTCTAGTTCTGTTCTAGTTCTAGTTCTGTTCTAGTTCTGTTCTAGTTCTGTTCTAGTTCTGTTTTAGTTCTTTCCATTTTCTCTTCTAGTTCAATATCTATTTAAGGTGCTAATTCAGTCTTAAATAATTTTTTATATATAAAAACATAAATTCTTTATAATATTTAAGTTTTGCTTGAAATTCTTTTAAATCACTTTTATTATTTCGCTTAAGTCAGTTTAAAGTCTTAAATAGTTGTATTTAATAACGATGCTCTTACAATTTCTTTGTCAAACACATTTAAATTCACACACTCTCATCCACAAATACACACATTCTCACACAAATACTTATGGAAAATAAAGCTTTTTTCATGACGTCACTAATGCATTCACCTTTTCCTTTAAAACAACAAATGCATACAAATCTTTACTCTTGCCTGCTCAGCCATTCAACACCCACAACAAATGAACTCTTGAAGAGAGGAAAAGAAAGAGCGAGTTTTGCTCTCAGTTATTGTGGGCTTTGTTTTATTCGCCTATTCATTATTTTAGCCATTAAATTCGTTCTTTCGTCCTTTTTGCTGGCTGCTGGTTGAGTGTGTGTCTATGTGTGTGACAATACCAAGAAAAACCGAAAACCGACTAAAAACATGTTGGGAAAGTGCAAAAAAATGTCAATACATGTTGGCGCTTATTCAGTTGTGTGGCTGAAGTCGTTGCATTCACACATATTTTTTTGAATACAAACAAAAACAAACACGTTGCCTGTGCGAAATATAAAAAAAAATTTTGTGCATAAAAACGCGTTATTTTTGTGAAGTGAAATTCGTATAAAGAAATAAAAAAACGTGCGTAAAAATTTAGATTTAAAGGAAGTTTGATTAAAATATTAAAAAAAAAAATTTAATTGTAAAAAAGCTAAAAAAGGCTTTACTAAAGTAAAGAAATGATTAATTGTGTAAAGAGTGTAAATTGTAATTTATCATTTTGAAAATTCAAGAAATTTTGTATTGAAAAAATTATAAAAATCGGTTTTAATAATAAAATTCGTGAGAAATTTCTTAAAAAATTTAATAAAAAAAATAAATTTTATAAAAAAGTGCTTTAAATTCAAATTTAAAATATAAATAAATAAAAATAAGCCTTGCTATTAATCTTAAACATAAATACAGATCTAAATATTATATCTTATAAAATACAAATTTAAATAAATCCTTAAAAATCGTTATAAAAAATTATTATATTATTTTTCTTTAACCGGTGTTCTGCTTGATAAAAAGTATTTCTTGTAAATTTGTGTTAAAAAAATAAGTCCTTAAAGAAAGTTACAAATTTAAAGCAGTCCTTTAAAACCATAAAATACAAATTTGTTTTCTTGTGTTAAATGAACGTAGAAAAACCAGCTGGTGCTTAATTCATTTTATTCATAAATGTCTTCGCTTTCGCACCATTAGAAATTCACAGTCAAAGCAAACAACAACGTTGGATTTTGTTAAAAAAAGGTATTAAAATGTAACAGCTTTAGAAATGCCTAGAAAGTAAATTTAATTTAGATTAATTTTTATTAAGTCAAAGTCTATAAATATGTAAATTTTTAATGCTACATGATATAATTTGTGTAATAAACTTGGTTTCTATTTAATACGCTAAGGACTTTATTCCTATAAAATAATGCCTATTAAATTTTATAGGAATTGTTGTTTACTTTTTTTATAGTTGTTGTTGCAGTTGTTTGCTAAGTTATGTTTAAGGACTTGGGAATTGAATTTTTTGCTATTAATTTAAAAATGATATTAGTGTTTTTGCTATTGCAAATATAAATAAGAGGAAAATATTAGAATAAGTTGCAAATCTGATCATCTTGTTCTTTATATATATAAAGTGCATATTTAAAAATTGATCACTACAAAACAGCTCAATTCTGTGCTAATTTTTTTTTATGAAAAAATGTTTGGTTAAATTTTTTACTTTTTTTTAAATCTACTTTTTTTGTTGAAAAAACATGTATAGAAATTTCTCTTACAGCTTTTTCATAATACAGGAAAATAAGTTATTAAAACTGCTACGAAACTGTTGTAGATTCAAATCAATCGTTCATTACGAAATACCCAAATTACACCTTGATATAAATATTATCAAAAATGGTCCTTCGAACCATTGAATTTCATATGATTATTTTAGTGTTTTTTTTTTTTTACTATAGAAAATCAATCTTTCCTTCTAATTTTCTTTTATTTATCATTTAGCAAATCACTCAAACAGCCAAATGAAACTTGATACAAATATTATCAAAAATGGTCCTTCGAACCATTAAATTTTATTTACCACAAAACCTACCTTTAAATAAACTACTATTAATAACTACAAAAAAGCGGAATTTTTTTTAAATTGTCAGCTTCTATCTTGAAACATTTCTACAATATAAATTTATTCAAAGTATTGGCCATTGTTAGCTATGATCTTTTCCCATCTTTCTGGCAGCATATGGATTCCGATCCGAAAGAACTGCTCATCTTTTGAGGATACTCTGTTCCAAAGTGAAGCGTAACCCAGAAAGAGTATTCTGCAGTAGTCGGACGGGTGATGCAAATATTCCCAACCATTTCATTCTAAAGCATTGTCATGATGGAATAGTACTCGCTTCAAACGAATCAATTGTGTCTAGTATAAGGTCCATGTGATATTCTGGCCAGATTTCAGCAGCCAATAATAGATAGAATCCACCAAATGTAAATCATTACCTTAGCTCCATGGAAATTTGGCTTTGGTGTCGATTCGCTTGGTTGGTTGGGCTTCACATACTATGTCTCACGCTTCTGGTTATCGTAATGGAATCATTTTTCATCGCAAGTAATCATTCAGTGCAAAACTGATTTTCTTTTATAGCATTCAAGCAGCATTTCAGACAAGGTCTCTCAACTTCGTGCAAAATCGTCTTTCAAGTTCTTTCAGCTTCCATTCGTATGGTATCAAATTTTCCTGCTTTTGGATGCTTGAGTAGCTTCCAAAGACTTTGCAAGCCCTTGTTGAGTTTGATATTTATCGTAATGCCTCCAATTCTTGGTCTTCCACTTTTCTTGGCTGGCCTGGATGAACCATTTTTCATCGCAAGTAATGATTCGGTGCTAAAATGATTTTCTTTTATAGCATTCAGGCAGAAATTTAGACAAGGTCTCTAACCTTCGTATGGTACCCAATTTTCCAGCTTTTAGAAGAATCCTGCTGCTTACAGACATCTTGAAATTGCTGCTTGAGTAGTTCTCAATGACTTTGTAAGCTTTTGTTGAGTTTGACAACAATATTCGTGGAGTAATGCCTGCAATTCTTGGTCTTCCACATTTGCTGTTTTATAGCTTTCAAGCTGCATTTCAGACAAGGTCTCTCAACTTCGTGTAAAATCGTCTATCAAGTTCTTTCAGCTTCAATTCGTATGGTAAAAAAATTCCCTGCTTTTGGATGAAACCAGCTGCTCGCAAACATTTTGAAATTGCTGCTTAAGTAGATTCCAATGGCTTTGCAAGCCCTTGTTGAGTTTAACATCAATCTTCATGCAGTAATTCCTCCATTTCCTGGTCTTCCACATTTCTTGGCTGGCCTGGACGGAACCATTTTTCATCGCAAGTAATGATTCGGTGCAAAAATGATTTTCTTTTATAGCGTTCAAGCAGCAGTTCAGACATACAAAGTCGTCTTTCAATATCGCTCAGCTTCAATTCATATGGTAATTAATTTCCCTGCTTTTGGATGAAACCAGCTGCTCGCAAACATTTTGAAATTGATGCTTGAGTAGCTTCCAATGACTTTGCAAGCCCTTGTTGAGTTTGACATCAATCTTCATGCACTAATGCCTGCAATACTTGGTCTTCCACTTTTTTTGCCTGGCCTGGGCAATACATTTTTCATCGCAAGTAATGATTCGGTTTTCTTTTATAGCCTTCAGGAAGCAATTCAGACATACAAGTCGTCTTTCAATATCTCTCAGCTTCAATTCGTATTGTACCCAATTTTCCTGCTTTTGGATGAAACCAGCTGCTCCCAAAAATTTTGAAATTGCTGATTCAGTAGCTCCCAATGATTTTTGCAAGCTCTTGTTGAGTTTGACCGCAATCTTCATTCTCTTATTTTTTTTCAATTCATTGTCTTCAACTTTTTTTGGCTGGCCGGAACGAACTATTTTTCATCGCTAAAAAGTAATTCGGTACTGCTTGCAAACATTGAAATGACATGAACATGAAATTGCTGCTTGAGTAGCTTCCAATAACTTTGCAAGCTCTTGTCGACATCAATCTTCATGGCCTGGGCGAACTTCTTCTTCAGCGTCAAAATTACCACTTCTGAACCTCACAAACTACTTCTGAAACCGACGAAACTCAAGAGCAATCGGTGTGCTTCAGCGGCAATTCTTTTTTTCAAATTAGTGAAGTAAAGGAAAACTTTCCACATATGACGTTGGCATAAAATTCGACATTTTCGAAGCAAATAAATACACTGTTGTTTGCACTTTATTGTTCAATAACTAAGTGAGAATAAATAACAGATATGTACCCTTCAAAATGACATATAAGTTATTAAAAACAAACACCGCGTTCAAAATATACGCCATCTATTGTAAATCCCGCATCTTGAAGTCATATAGCATTAAAACATGTTCCTGGAAATTTGACTAAGAAGTCTAAGAAGTTTTACAAGCTGTTGCAAATTTTAGAGTTTCCAGCGGAAAAAATCAAAATTAAAATCATAAATTTTTTTTAATACTCTGACGTATACTTATTATTTATCTCTTGGGAGACACAAGATATTCCTCATACGCAGTAATTTTCATAATTTCTTATCTACTTCCCTCATACGTATACTTAATACTTATTTCGTTTTTCTTAATGTTACTCCTACGCCTTGTACTACATTTTCTGACTAATTTCTGAGCTTCTTCTTTGAATATATAACAATTTATTTTTTCGAAACTAAATGAACTTTATATAGATCTAAATACATATGGTTGTTTTCTCAATAAATTGACATATATTTACACAGATATCTTATTGTTAGTGTTTTTAAGGCATATGTCCTCCTCTACCATTCGTTCTTACATCATTTTGCAAAAGGACCAGTAGTTTAAAAGATTTTGATTTATTATACCTTTTTTGCGATTGTCCCACTGTACAACGGCTGGTATAAGGGATACTTTTGAAAATATTAATTTCGGTTTTTCCCAAAGGACTTTTTGTGACTTTCAGCTCAGTTTATGCAGTAGGGTGGGTCGATTTTTTTTACGAAAAATCGTATAGCAGAAACGCATTCTACGGAAAATTCTAAAAAATTTTCCCCAAGAAACCATAGGTCTAAAATCAAATCCTATCTTGCGCATTTCGTATTTTTTTCAATGATATTTCAGTACTATTATTTTTTTAATAGTTTTTTTATTGGATAAAAGACGAAATGCGCAAATAGGATTTGATTTTAGACCTATGGTTTCTTGAGGAAACTTTCTTAGAATTTTCCGTAGATTGCGTTTCTGCTATACGTTTTTTTTTTACTTTTTGATCGTCCAGACAAATCGAACCAGCCTATTATGCAGACTTAACTTGAGTTTAAATCTTTGTTTGCAGCAGTTTCTTAAGTGAATTGTTGACAATAGATGAAAGATCAAAACAAAGTCAATAGAGAGTACAGAGTCCAAAATATTTGACTATAGGTACTTTTTATAATGCAATAAATTGGACAGAAGAACCCATAAGGAAGTAGCTTATTCATAAAAGAAGGTATCCTGTTTCATTGCGACAATGAACCATTTATCGATAAAAAAAACTGCAGTACTCGAAGTCGCAGCGTCATTTTCAATATTTTTCAAGGGTAATCAGGTCTGTTTTAGTTGTTTAGGCTTCGACAATTTTGCGTCTCGCTCTGGCACCTGTGTGATGTAGAGCTATGTATAACAGTTCCTGTTTTATGTCGATTGCACCAGCCGCCTGTCTTTTAGTTTGTATAAACCTTGGTGGAGACCATAAAACACAACATTATTACTGGTAGAGAACCATTTGTAGCACGAATTGAAATTTGGTTGAGTACCATTTATAACTTAATACATAAACTGGAGGAGTAGCCTTATTACTCCTGATTTTAAACTAAAGTTTTAAGTTTTCCAGCTTCCTGTATGAAGATATAAGTAGACTAGGGACGTGCTTGAATCAACGTAGGCTACTTTGGTGCTTTGTGTATAAGTTTGCAAAAAAATTCCAATAATTTTCATAAATTCAACTTAATAAATCCAATGATTTTTGCTTCATTTAAAAGTAGAGAAAAAAACTGAAATTTTTGTTTATTTTTTTCTTTTTATATTACTTGATGCTTTTTATTATGCAACTTTTTTATTGCTTTTTATTACAGCAATTTGCATTTTTTCTTTTTGCAAAACTCACAAAAAATATCTATAACCTTCATCTTTTAATCCCGTTAACTTGGACAATGTTTTAATTTCATATTTTTTTTCAATATTTTTAATCAATACCTAAAGATAACCACGGTGTGTCACTATAAAGACAAAATATTCAACTATTTTATACCCTTTACAATGAGTGGCAAGGTTATATATAAGTTTGTCAATCCGTTTGTAATATCCAAATTTTTCATTTGCAGTCTCGATCTTTATAAACAGCGGAGTCGGCTGTATGTTGAAACAAACTTTCATACTTGATTGATACATCAATATATCCTAGTGATGTATCAATTGATGTATTAAATAGCATTCCAACTTAGATTGCTATTTAAAATCGGTCCAAAAATGGCTGAGGTATAAGCAGAAAACCGCGACTACCTCGATTTTTTCACCAACATTTTTTTCCATTGATTTTTTTTCCCAAAATTTTTGTTTTCCAAAGTCTTCCACAACATTTTTTTCACCAATTTTTTTTTTGCACAAACTTTTATACCTTTTACCATGAATGACAAGGTTATATATAAGTATGTCATTCCGTTTGTAATTTCCTATCACATGAAGTGTATATGTTCTGGATCGTCATAGACAGCGAAGTCGATATAGTTATAGCCGTCTGTCCACCTGTATGTTGAAATCAACTTTCCGAAGCCCCCCTTACAACTTTTATACATGATTGATACATAAAAATATGCGTTATAGTCCAACTTAAAATCGAGCAAATCGGCAAATATACAAAAAACCAACAAATATTTCATTAACACAAACGAACTTAAAAAACAATAACAAGAAAAGCTGTTTAAAAAGTGGTGCCTTTTTCTAACCCTTGAGAGAGAAACATATAGCATATTTTTGGGGTTTGAAAAAAACACGTTATAAATTTAAAAAACCTCATTTTTTTCTCAGAAAAGAACACAAAGAACGCTAAAGGTAGAATAAAGGCATCATTTATGACCAAAAACAAAAGGTATACTTTGGTTAAGGGTATATTAGATTCCGCACAGCCGAATATAGATTTTTACTTGTTTTTCAATTTTTTGTTTTGTACTCTTGAACATATTTTTCTGTGTGGCCACAAAATTATGTTGATATTGGTTAAAATTGCTTTAACTTGGTTTAATTTTCATGCCAATGTTTTTCACGGTATTTAAAAAAACAAAAATTTAAATTTATAGAAAAAAAAAACAAACCAATGCTGCCATACAAGGAAGATACAAAATCACGAGTAAACGAAAAATTAAAATGTCAATAATTTTTTTAAAAATGTTGCTGTTGTTTTATTGTTGACTGACTATAATCCTTACAATAAAGGGGATTTGGACCACATTTTTTTTGTTGTTGTATGGTTTATTATTACTGGGTTTTGGTGTTTTTTTTTTTTTGTTGTTTGTTTACTATAAAGCATTTGCCATATGTAATAATATGGTGAAAGAATGTAAGGGAATGTATGTGTTTTTATACAAAAAGAGTTTGTGTTAGTGAGTTTGTGAGTAGTTGTGAGTGTGTTAAGGTCCAAAGGCAGGATATTTTCGAGATCCAGCAAACATTTTATAATTAAATTTTGTTTAGCTTTAGAAATTTAGTTAAGCATAGCAACTAGCTTACAATAAATGTAAAATTAAAACTGATTTAATGTTTATCTCTATAAAAATGTATTAAATTTAATTTTAATTTAAATATCAAACATTTTCTACGAAATCCTTCGATTCTTATTGTATCCACCACCAAAAAGATAGGGGGTTTATTGAGTTTATCATTTCATTTGTAACATATCGAGATATTGGTGCTATATATTCTGGGTCCTTATGAATTTCTAAGATGATCTAGCTATGTCCGTCCGTCCGTCTGTCTGTCTGTTGATGTCACGATAGAGCCTACAGGGAAGGATTTAGGTGAATGGAATTGTTCTTAAATATTCTTCGTTGATCAGAAATGTTTGGTATTAAATATGGACAAAAGTGGTCTTGTAGAACCAGAGCTATGAACCAAAGTGTGAGACAACTTGTAAAAAACGTGTAGCACCATACAAATGTCTTTCTGGAATATGGTAAAAAAGCCAAGGTACTTTCTTGTAGCATGTAGTTTAATGTTTTCATACTAATCTGATCGATTTCAATTTGTGGATTACTCAAGGATACTTAGACCTTTCGCAGGTGTTCCTCAGGGATCAGATCTGGGTAAGAGTTGGGTTTATTAGCTCAATGAAGTGACCGCTCTTTTCAGCTCAGCTCACTCAAATGTTGTTTTGTGAGTAGCATACGATCATATACATAACAAACCTACATACACTTGGTCAATTCACAAGGTCTCTTATCAGTCATATTGTCATAATGTCCTAATATATCACGACTCGGCGGCTTGGCTTAACCGACTCTTAGGCATTCGGTGTTGGTCTCTGCTGGTTCGTTTCGATAAAACAGTAAACATAGCATAGAAAATAGTATTCTTTTAGGATATTTTTTGCTTGTAAAGTAATAAAAACCATTGTTAAATAGTAGGACATTATGACAATATGACATGATAAGAGACCTTGTGAATTGACCAATTTTATTTTTGTTGCGCACAACATTCACCTTTCAATTTGGATGTGATATATAGTACAAGCGAAGGAATTTTACAACATTGACGAGTAAATTGAAGCATGTGGTTTAGTTAAAATTACAAAATGAATGTGATTGTGCACAGCAGCCCTTTAATGAATACTGAAAGAAATATGTGCAGACTACAACCGCTCAGTGCTGAGCTGAAAATGCTCAGCATTATGAACGATTCACTTTGCTCAGTTAAGTAAATAGTTCAATTGAACTAGTTCATTCATGAACAACACAAATCTATTCTGGGTCCTCTTCTCTTCATTCTGTATGTTAAGGACCTGTCTATGTGTTATAGAGTACAAACGAAGTATTTTACTGCATTGACGAATTGAAGAGTGTGGTTTAGTTAAGACGACAAAATGAATGTGATTGTGCACAGCAGCCCTTTAATGAATACAGAAAGAAATACGTGCAGACTTCAACCGCTCAGTGCTGAGCTGAAAACGATCAGTAGGATGAACGATTCACTTCGCTCAGTTGATCTAGTTCATTCATGAACAACACAAATCTATTCTGGGTCCTCTTGTCTTCATTCTGTATGTAAAGAACCTACCGGATTATGTTGAAAACCATTCCTGTAGGTCTTTTTTATTCGCTGATGATTTAATATTGTTATTCACTAATATTCAGAGTGGGGATGATATTTTTCGAACTGGTATTAACCACACTGTTGAGAGGTTGTTATTATGATCATCGGAGAATTGTCTTTTGGTTAATTCTTCCAAATTTCTGGTATTTTGAGGAGATTTTATTCAACGAGCATTTACCTGCCTTGCCGTGTAAGAACGTACTGGTACGTACTGTGTTGATGCCGCACATGCCACATTGATCTCCATTATATTGTTGGTGGGTATTTAAGATTAGGCATAGAAGAATATAACACTCTTACTTTGTTTTTTGTTTCTGTATTGAGTTTTTTTTTTTTTTGTTTATTTTCTATGTTTTTCATTTTCACATTTTGCTGGGTTATTTTTTTCCCACTTAAATAGCTTCTGTTTGCCATTATTGTTATCTGGTGGTGGGTGGTGGTTTAAATATGTACAATAATAACAAAAACAGCCATTAAAAAATGAAATAAATTTTAATTAAAGATTAAATTTGAAAAATTATTTTTAAACTGTTTGTCCAGGAATGTAATAATAACAATTAACAATAACTATTAAAGGATATGCAACATTTAATGGCTGGCAAATAGGAAGTAAAATATGCAAGAGTTTAAAATGAAACACACAAATTCAGTGCTAGAGAAAATTCAGTTGGAAAATATTACATTTGCAGGAAATTAATTTGTTCAATTGAGGGCTAGAAATTAAAGAATTATACCACGACTTATTGAATTTTATTGAAAGCTAGTGGCCCAAATAGCAAAATAGCACTGGTGGTAGATATATCGAGCCTTACACGCTAAAATATCTTAACCAGCAATATATTAGATGTTCATTCTTTTAAACGATAACTAAAGAACTCTTACATAGTCTTTTGAAATTTCATAGGTGTTGTAATTAACGTTACAAATTTATTTCGGCCTTATGTTAACATTGATTAAACCATTACAATATTTACCAAAAAGCTTTTGATTTTCATGCATTTAAGCTATTTTTGCGATTAGGGATCTACATGCCTAAAAGTAGTCATATGTCTGTTTTGGAAGGGGTCTCCAGTCAAGAAGACAATACTTTGAATACTTAATAGCTGCGGTAAATTTGTTTCTATAAATTTGTCTGTTCATATTTGTATGAACTCTGTTAATACTAAAGAATTCTTGAGTTTCTTAAAAATATATTAGTTTTCCCTCATCACTGCGATACAACTAAAAAGTCTATACTTTATCAACAACAACAGTTGTTAAAGCAGGCAATGACTGTTTGTTTATTTTGACAATTTTTCAAGCTACTTTTTTTTGTCTATATTATGGCAATAAATAAAAAATAAGAAAAATTGCACTAGTGAGAGTTGAAATAAAACTTAAAGTTTATGCTCTAACCCCTCAAACCCCCAACCCCTAAAACTATGCACTAACTAACCTTGCCTCGTTTTTTCTAAGTGTTTTATAAGTGGAGTATAAATAATAGAAAAAAGGAGAAGAAGCATCTGCAGCTGCAGCAACAAAACAAACACTAGAATTTTTGAAAAAAAAAAAAACACCAAGCGCGGGGTAATGAACTCCTTTATCTTCAGCTACAAACCCAACAAGAGAAACTGAAAAGCAGTAAAAGTATAATTCAACAACTAAACACAAGAGTTAGACTAAAAAAAAATAAACGACAGAAAAAATTAAACACTGAAACGTGGAAAAAAAAAACTCGAACAACTCAAACTGCCAGCCAACCAAACAACATCAAGGAGTACAAGATGGGAAAAGAAAAAAACTGAAATAGAAATTATTTATATACATTTATACTATAATATTAAAAACTCAAGAAACAACCACAATATCAAGCAGAAAATGTCATCAACACAACGACACAGCAGCAGCAACATGAACAAGAAGCCAGTCTAAGCAACATTTTCAAAATGTCACATACAAAATTCTAGTAAGAAATGCTTAACAGAAATTGCAGGAAAAAATAAAAAAAACAAAACAGAAAATAAATAACAACTACACAACAGATTCTTTAAAGTTGCTCAAAATAAAAAAAAACAACAAGGACATCCAAAGTGCAAGAGTTTGTCATCAGGACACACTGAAACGAGTGGAGTATGACAAACGAAAAAAAGTGTATAAAATTATAATGAATTTTTTTTTTCGTGATTTTCAGAATTTTTCTATTTTTCTTTATAAATAACAAGAAATTGGTTTATACCTTAAACTTCTTTGCTAGGGAAAATCGTTACAAAAAAAAAAGATTTTCTTCTAAATAAATCATAAATAAAATATTTAGCATACTTTTTTGGGGGGTGGGGGCTGTTTCAGAAAAGTGTGTTTGCGATGGCTGGAAAAAAGAAATATTACAAAATAAAAAGGAAATCGTAACACATTTTTAAAGGTTAAAGCAATTTTTTGAAGATTATTTAAAGCATACTTTGAGGAGTATTAGAAAACTATATAAAACTAAATGTTTTAAAATTAGAAGCATAGTTTTAAGGGTTAAATTATAAAATTACTTAAATTTTTTAAATCAATATATATTTAATGAAATATAAACATCTTTAATATATAAAACACAGCTTTTTTTATAATTTACCTTTAAATGTTATATATAATAAATAATTACATCGATAAACCTTTCAAATAAATAATAAATTTCAATGATATCTCACACACACTATGTTTTATTTCAATTTAAAGATAGGAAGCGCTTTAAGAAATACCCTTTACATAAAACACTTTTTTTTACAAATGTTAACATTTTAATAAAGTTTTTTTTAAGGTTTTTGCTTTTAGGAGAGATCTCTGGAAAATATTGCCTAACTTAAGGCTGCATTTATATTAGAACAAAGTTCCTTTTACAAAATACATAAATTTGTTAAAGTTAATGAAATTTAAACATCTGAGATACATAAAATACAAATTTAAAACCTTTTCATAAAGGTTTTGCATTTAGAAAAAATCTTTAGAAAATATTGCCTACTTTTAGGCGGATATGTATTTGAAGTCCAAATGCTAGTACAGACATTAATCCAAATTAAATGTTTACAATTTGTAGTTTCTACATTAAATTTTTCAACTCCTCTTTCTTCCTATGAAAACAGATGTATCTGGATTTCAATGAGGTCTTTAAAAGTTAGAAGAAATATTTCTGCTTTATTATTCCTTCATGGAAATATTTGTTGTATCGGATTTTCTGTTCCAAAGTATACCAGAGAGAGCGTTCTTCAGCGATTGAAATAAATAGTAGGCGGGTGAGGCAAAACTTCTCAACCTCTTCATTCTAAATACTTTTTAACTAGTATTGCAACATGTGGCCGAACGTTGTCATGATAGAATATTACTGTTTCATGTCTGAGCGTTTTTCGGCCAATTTTTGTTCTAATGAATCAGTTTCCTGTGATGGTTTGGTCAGATTTCAGCAGCTCATAATAGATAGAACCATTTTTCTCCCACCAAATACATAGAATTACCTTAGCGCCATGGCTATTTGGCTTTGGTGTCGATTCGGCTGGTTGTCGTAATGGATCCATTGCAAGTAAATGATTTTCTTTTATAGCGCTCAAGCATCATTTCGGACATGAAAAATAGTTTTTCAAAGTCTCTCAGCTTTTATAGCGGTCAAGCATCATTTCGGACATGCAAAATCGTCTTTCAAGGTCTCTCTGCTTCAATTCGTATGGTACCCAATTACCCTGCTTTTGGATGAATCCTGCTGCTCGCAATAGTTTTGAAATTACTGCTTGAGTAGCTCTCAATATTTTTGCAAGTTCTGGTTGAGATTTACAATAATTTTCATGGTGTAATGCCTCCAATTCTTGGTGTACAAACTTTGGCTGGGCGATCCATGTACCCACGTTGATACCAATATAACACATTTACCATAAGCTTCGAGGAGCAGTCGGTGTGCTTCAGCGGTACTTTTTATCAAGTTAAAGAAGTAAAGCAAAACTTCCCACATTTGACGCTTTGTTGGTACAAAATTCGACATTTACGAAGCAAAAAGAAAAACTTTGTTGTTTACACTATAATGTTCTATAACTAAGTGAGGATAAATGATATGTACCCTTCAGAACTACGTAACCGCGTTCAAAAGATACCCTATCTTTTGTATCCCGCATTTGTAGGTCATGCATCCAATATATAGAAAAAATAATTGAATTGCTGTTAAATGTGGGATTATATCTAGAGCTATTTTAAAACAAACTAATTTTATGTAATGATTTGTTGAAGCTGTTTTCTTTTAAGAATAATACATTTTTAGAAAATGTTGCCTACATTTAGGCAGCTATTTATTTCAAAATAAAGCTGCATAATTTTCTTATGAATTGTTGAACGAAATTGTTAAATGCCATAATATTCATAACAATATTTTAACTTATTAAAACTGTTTGAGAAAAGCTAAGACATTTCCACATTTAGGTTTGTTTTTTTTTTTGTATAGATTTCAAATATAGAACATCTTTAGTTTTTGCCATAGAATGATTTACTTTATTATTCGTTTTTTTATTTGTTTTTTTCCTTTATTACTTAAAATTGTTACTTTTCTTTTTCCAATTCAATCCTATTTTTACTACTAATTGCTGCCTCACTTTTACTTAAAACCATTTCAGTTTTATTTTTTCTTTCTACATTTTAAATAAAATTTTGAGCAGGACAGAAATTAATGTCCTGTAGTTAAGAAAAAAAACAACACTAGGCTAAATATTCTTTTTTAAAAATTTAATCTTATTTCAGTTTTATACAAAGAGAAATCTGTATAAAAGGAAAAAAAAATTATAACATGAGAGAGTCTGCTATGAAATGTATTTTTTTTAATACTTTTTTGTGTGACATTTTATAGGCCTTATCTTAAACTTGCATTTTGTTAAATATGACAAAGAAAAAAATGCTTGAAAAAAATGTGTAGTAAAACAAACAAAAAATTATATATATGTATGTATATGAAAAACAGCAACAATATTAACTATGACTACAAAACCGAAAAAGTATGTGACACTTTTTTATTTGAAATGAAAATAAAAAAAAATAATAAAAAAAATTGTATAAATAGTACAAGTGAAGAAGGGATTATTAAGAACATATTCATAGTAATAATAATATGTACTTTTAATGATTTTAAATGTAATAATATGATTGGGATTGTGTATTAGAATTTATCAGGGAAAATTTACTTTAGTGGAGTATGAGTAATATTTTTTTCAAATAATTTCTGGAAATATCAATCATACGCACCACTATTATTTCATGCAATCCACAATCATTCACTGGGGCTGAATAAAAGTTTTTTGGAAATAAAGCTGTAATTTTTAAACTGCTGGTACGATCGGGATGAAGTTTGACGTGAGCGTAAACAGGGAGAGTTCGAGTTTAAATTGTTAAAATCGATCCTACAAATGCTACACGAGTGGTGCTATGGTGGCCCAAATTAGGTGTACCTCCGACATGTAAATTTTTAAACACTTGCCATTAAGATTTTTATATTTTTGAAAAGCGCTTGTCTAGGTCTTGAAAAACCGTGCGTGCGTGTGCTATTTATCTTTTATAATTTCCGAGTAATAGGCATTTAAAAATTTTAATTTTAAAGTTTTGCCATACCTTGGTCCGCTTTTTTAAAAATATAGGTCGTATTTTTGAACCGAGTGAACTCGATTTTTTTTGTTAGTTACACGACTAAATTGCCAATAATATACAAAAGATTTTATAGCAATATCAATTATGGATTCAAAAGTAAACTATTTTGAATTTAAAAATTAAATAAATAGTTGATTTTTGCTATATTTGGGCGAAAAGGTTACTTAACTCTCTTTTTTTAAAAAATCTTTCTTTAAGAACTTTAGAACTTCGTCCTTCAAAAATATTGTACAAAACCTTTGATCGGTCGTGGCTATATCGACACTTGAAGTAAATATTAAAAACATTTTTGATGAAAAAAGCAGATAGAACAAAATTAAAAAAAAACGTTGGTTAAAAAAGTGTTGGTGAAAACAAATTGGGAACAAAATTTGATGAAAGCAAAAATATTTTGTTGAGAAAAATGTTGATAAAACGGTTTATATCTCATATCTCAACTATTTTTGGGCCGATTTTCTCGATTTTAAAGAGCCACATTAGTTGGACTGTAGCTGAATTGATGTATCAATCATGTATGAAAGCTACTTGAGTGCTTCAGAAAATTGATTTCAACAGACAGGATGTAGCAATGAAAAATCTAGAAATTACAATCGAAACCAAAAACTGATTAAAGCTCCTCCACTAGGGTCTTCCGAATTTTTACAGCTAATAATCTTTTTACTATTTATTTCGTCAACATAAAAACAATATTAAATTCAAAGTATTTCCATAGTTTAATTTTAGCTACAATCGTGGGTGTTTCCATAGTGAAATTTTAGCTTCCATCGTGGGTCTTTCCATAGTGAAATTTTAGCTTCAAACGTGGGTCTTACCATACTGAAATTTTAGCTTCAAACGTGGGTCTTTCTATAGTTCAATTTTAGCTTCAATTGTGGGTCTTTCCATAGTGAAATTTTAGCTTCAATCGTGGGTCTTTCCATAGTGAAATTTTAGCTTCAGTCATGGGTCTTTCCATGTTGAAATTTTAGCTTCAATCGTGGGTTTTTCCATAGTTCAAAATTTTCATTTATATTGTTATTTCGAAATTTTTCATTTGCGACCTCATAAAGTATATATATTCTAGATCGTTATAGATATCGTAGTCAATATAACCATGTTCGTCTGTATGCTGAAATCCACTTTCAACTTCGATGGCTCTTTTTATAGTTCAACTTCGATGGCTCTTTTTATATCGAGAAAATGGGCCCACAAATGGGTAGATTTTTTCAAATATTTTTCACCAAAATTGTTTTTTCACTAAAGTTAATTTTTTCCATCAAAGTTTTTTTAAGTACAAAAATTTTCCAGAAAAGTTTTTTTTTCAGCAAAAAATTATTTTCATGAAATTATTTTTTATCAGACAATCTTTTTCACCAACTGTTTGACAATTATATACAGCCGAATATAGCAATCTTACAAAGATTTGATTTTATTCCAAAGTTAAGCCCTTTTTTACAAATTTGTATCACATTTTTTAACAAAAATTGTTTTTATATATACATATATATATTTTTTTTTTAGTTCCTCTATATTAACTGTCTCCTGTTTTTGCTGTGAAACAGACAAGAAAGAACGCAAAAAATAACATACACACCAAATGACAAGCTTTTTTCATACATACATGCATATATATGAATTTTCTTTACATATTACGATTTTTGCCAACATTCAAAGATGTATGTAGGTGTCAGCATGTGTGTGTGTATGTGTAAGTAAAACACACATATATTTAAATGAATATGAGTATAAGAGCATGAGATTATGAAGAAAACTTTTTATCTTTTATGCAAAGTAAAAATAAAAAAAAAAATGAAAATAAAAACAAAACTAAAATGAGCAAAAAGTAAAAAGAAAGAAATAAGAAAGAAACAAAAATAAAATACAAAAGTCTGCCACCCACATGGGCAAAACAATTGCAATATATGTGAACACACTTTTATACATACAAAAACACATGAGTAAGACAACTCTTTTGCATTACATGTGTGTAGATAACGGATTTTATGAGAATATTTATATGAGTAAGAGAGTAACTGTATGTGTGTGTGAGTGTGTTTTAGTTTTATTTTTGTTTTTCTTATTGTGTTACAAATATGCCTGCCTTTGGCAGTATGTGTGTGATTTTTTTCTTTGTATGAAAAAAAAAACAAGTGGGCCAACAACGTATTTATAATTTGTTACTATTGTTGTTTGTAAAGGGAGGAAACAGAAATTTTCGTCAAGGCATCGCACTTTAACCGTTCAGAATTGTAAAAACTTGGTTTATGGTCATACAAAAAAGTTGTTCAAAAATTCAAAAATTAAAACTGTTAAATTGGAAAAAAAAATTTGGTAAAAATTCAAAAATAAAAAAACTTTTGATGAAGAACTCATTTTTGTCGCAAAAAAATTTTGGTAAAATTTTACTGTAGAAGTAGAGCAAAACCTCCCACTTTGTTGGCACAAAATTCGACATTTCTAGCATTTTTAAGTCATAAACCCATCAAAAAAGATGGATTCTGATAAGATTCCAGGACGATGTAGCTATGTTCGTCCATCTGTAGGTCCGTCTGTCTGTTTGTTGAAAACATGATAGGAGCTAGCTGGCTGAAATTTTCCTCAAATACTCCCTCTCTTGATAAGGTTTCTTTGGTATTGAAAATGGGCAATAGCGGTCCATAATTTCATCTAGACACCATGCAAATGTGCCCCCAGAATACAGTCATATTTGTATGTTGATTATGCGGCAATCCTGATCAAATTTTGCACAAATTAGTTCTTAGTACTCTGAAATTATACTGTAAAGTATGACGAAAATCAGCAATCACTTGTCTCTAGTCCTCATACAAGGATATGGGCCACATATTAGATGGTAGATTGGCTCTGCCAAGCATCGTATGCATCGTATTTGGGTCATGATGTATTTCTCACGGACATTCTTGAACTCGTCCTTAACTAACGGTATGAATAAGTCCCTATGGATGTTCTCATTTCTTATATACCATGGTGCTCCCGTCATGTTACTAAGAATTTTCGATTGGGCCCTCTGGAATTATTGGCCGTTCCTTACAATTGGATTCCATATGTCGAGATTGGTTTAAATACACTTTTATACAGGATGACTTTATAGTCAAGGCTTAATTGGCCATTGATTAAACAGTGAAGGGTAGAGGCTCTTAACTTCAGGTGAAGCCTCTTGGCTTCTATATGACGAAGTAAGTCATATATTCAAGTGAATACCATGATATGTAACAGTATCTGTCTGTGGAGTATTTATGTTATTTAGTGTAAAACGTTTATGGACAAATAATAAACTAAGTAGTTTCCGCTACGAAACCATTATGATGTGGTATGAACCATTGAACCACGACGATTGCCGTTTTTGTTTGGTAAAAATAACTATCGTTAACCGATTAAATCAAGCCCAACGGGAATAACGTTGACGCCTAAGACTGCACGTGAACCTCAAGCTAATGCTTCACAGGAGGAACTAATTGGCTTTGAGTAGAAAATTGACAGCAGTGATAGTGACTTTGAATGTGATCTGGATAGGGAGTCTGAAATGTGTATTCCTACACAATGAGACAAAATTAGGTTCGCTGCCAATTTCATATTTTACTAATGCAAAAAATCTATTTCTCTGATTTTGGACAAAATTAAATATGCTAGAAACAAGTGGCTCATATCTGCTGATTTCTTGTAGACCAGCATGGTGGTTACACAAAGTATCCCTGTTTTCTTTGCTTGTGAGATAGTAGAGCTAAAGATCAACACTGGGTTAAATTGGATTGGTCTACTTTGGAAGTGCTAGTACCAGGACAAAAAAAATAACGTGATAAACCCGCCTTTAGTATCAAGGGGTCGTATATTATTGCTGGCGTTGCATATAAAATTAGGGCTTCTAAAACAATTTATTAAAGGCCTTAGAAAAAATGGCAATTGTTTCCTTTTCCTATCAAAAAAGTTCCCAAAACTGAGTACAGAAAAGATAAAAGCCAGCATTTTTTATGGACACTATGACAGATATTGAGAATATTGCATTGAATGAGTTCGTTTGCTTGTTCAACATTTGTTGGGAAATATGAAATGACTATTCTCAACATGTTGAACAACTAATGAGCCACAGTTAAATGCTTGGATGTAGCATGAGCATCACATTACACTTTCTTCACAACCACTGAGACTATTTTCCCGTTAAACTTGGAGATCAAAGTGAGGAATAGGGCAAGCAGGGCTTTCGTACGATTGAGAAACGATGGCTGATAGCTAACTTTTGTTGGATTATTCAGAACAGCTCTCTTACTTCAACTTTTGCACGGAAGCCTTATAAAAGAAAGTTTTTTTCAACTAAAATAGGATTAACTTTAAACACATCATATGCCACATTACCCAAACTATAGATGATACAAAAATTTGATTCACAGATTTAAAATCGTCATTGAAAATTAGGTTAGTATCATGTAACATAATCCAATCATCAAAAATGCCGTCGGTATGAAATTGGACATAAACAAGACTTATATGAACCTAACTCTTTCTACCATTTTTTCTGAAGATCGGTCGATAATTGTCGCTACCCTCCATAAAACCTTTATATTAGAAAAATATTTTATTTTCACATGTTGATGGTGGGTATACAAGATTTGGCACAGGTGAATATAACACTTTTACTTGTTTTATGTTAATTTCTGTTTAAATTTATTCAGTCGGTTTCTTAAAGTCTCTACTGTTTCAGCAGCAACATTTATTTATATGTTTTCAAGCATTTTATTACTGAGGCTGTACTAACTGTTCCCAGTTTTTTTTTTTTTAAATTTTCTTTGCATTTCATACTCTTTAACCATATAAACGGCTATGATTTTTCTGCTTTCGACTGACTGTAGTTTGAGCACAATGTTGTAGTAGTTAAGGAAGATTTTTTCATACAAAATATATGGTTATAAATACAAAAAAAGGAAAAGAAATATTTATATTTTATGTAGCGTTAAATATTTTTATGCATATTTTATAAAATTTGTGGCAATTCGTTGCTGTAGGTTTTTTTTCTCTACATTTTACAGCTGCTGCTTTGTAAAAATGAGCTCATATATACACTTTCCTACGTATACAAATTTCACAATTTATACTGACATACATATTTTCTTTAAAAAAAAAAAAAAATTGTTACTGGTTTTTCATAAAGTGGTAGTGATAGTTGTAGTAACATCTCTATAATTTTTCATTTTTTTTTTTTTAATATTCAACCATACCTACCCCTGTTTATGTGTTTATACATATATATTTTACTGACTTGATAGCGAAATTAATTGGATAAGTTTTTAATTTGCATTTTTTTTCATCAACATCTTCCCCCAACTCTTTTTTTTTATCTGTTGTTTTTTGGTTGTAACCATCTTCGTTAAAAGTTGCAAGCATTTTTGTTGTGATATTTTTGATGTAACCTTCTCTTATATACTTTTTTTTGGGGGGATATAAAGCCTTGATTTCATTATGTTATTTGTTGCTTAAGAGGGGTAAGAGAGCGGTGTTTTATAAATTTACGTAAAAATTAAATAATTGTTATGCAGCTTGACTTTAAACCAGCAAAAAAAGAAAAATCGAGAATTTCGATTAATAAAAAATGTAAAAAGAATTATCATTAATAAAAATATTTAGACAATTTTGAAATAAAAACTTTGTATGGAAATATTGTTTTAAATTTAAAAATTGATTATTGTTAAAGGAAAAAATAACGAAGGAATACAGTATTCGAAATTCAAACATTGATTTTTTTTTTTTTGACAGTTAATTTTATTCTCAGCAAAGTTCGAACATTTCGATCTAAAATTTAATTATTTAAAGACTAAATAAAATTTTCTATAAATTTGAGGAGTATTCAAAGTTCGAAAATCTAATTTTTTCAAAATTTTTAGAGTTTTTGAAATTCGAACATTTCTAGAAAATTCAAGTTTGAATATCGAAATTTAAAAAATTTCTTCAACCGGTTTGAATTCGATTATAAATACTTTTTTGGTTAAAAATAAATTTAAAAAAAAAAAAAATTGGAGAAAAAAAAATTTGAAAAAAATTAAAAAAAAAAATTTTTTTAAAAAAATGTTGGAAAAAAATGTTTGAGCAAATAAGTTTGTCGGTGAAAATAAATGAAAGAAATCGTGGTAGTCGCTGTTTCTTTTTCTTATAACGCAAAATATGCATTTTCCAGTTATGTTCGAAAATTCGGATTATATTCGAAATTTTAGTTTTCTCTAGATGTACACTTTTTAGGGCATCCTGTTATTAAAATCTTCCTTCTATTTAAATATGTTTTAAAGCTAAAAACTTGGAAGTTTTTCAATTTATCCAAATATCTAAATTTAGTTCGAAAGTTCTAAATTTACAGAAAGTGAATTTATTTCAACATTTTATTGAAAATTTATATTTTCCAGATAAGTTCAAAAATTTGAAATTCGATTTTTTCCATTTAAGTTTATTTTAAGAGGTTATTTATTTTTTATTTTTCAAAATTCGAATATGGAAATTTCAAATTTTTACTCAAAATTTTCAAAATTTTAATTCGGAAATTTTAGATTTTTTCCATATAAGTTTATTTTAAAAGGTCATTTATGCTTAAAAATCTAAATTTTTCAAAATTCGAATATGGAAATTTCAAAATTTTACTCACAATTTTCAAAATTTTAATTCGGAAATTTTCCTAAAAAATTCTAAAATTTTATTTTTTAACTTTATTTCAATATATTAAGTATAACAAATTTACATCCTTTTAGCCAAGTTTGAAAATTCGAACTTAATTTCGAATTTTTAATTTTCACACACATTAACATCGCCATTTTCAAAATTATTCAGCAATTTATGGTATTATCAAAGATGGAACATCAAAATTTCCTGCATTTGTTAACTACTGTGCCATATATTTATAAAAATTTAAATTCTTAATAAAAACTGTCTTTTATATTTGTTAAAAAAAATGCTACGGTTTGACACACACATACACATGAAAACCATAAAAGTATGCTACATATATACACAAGTATGTGTATGTTTGTAGTAGAGAGTATTTCCGCATCTGTATGCGCTATTGCTATTGGTGTGAGTGTATATGTTTGCGTTTGAAGCCAAACATGCGTGTCATTGCATTTTATATTCATGGTAAAAATTGAATATATTTCTTGTTTTTTACTTTTGGCAAAGTTTGTGCTAAAGATTTAAAAAGTTACAAAACTCCCAGTTAATGTTGTTAATAAATTATGATGGTTATTAAAGCAAAAAAATAAAAAATAAAGGAACAATATATAAGTGTTTGAAATTGTTTTGTTATTAAATGCATAAATCTTAGTTTAAAGAACCAGAAAAGTTAAGGAAAAACAAAGGCAGAAAAAAAATTGATTCCATTTTAGGAAATATGTATATAAAGTTTGTATAATTAATAGTGTATGAAATTACTAAAAGTTTAAACAATTTATGGATGAAAGAAATAAAAAGAAGGAAAAGATTTTTTTTAAGTTTTTCACAATTTGTTTAAAATTTTAAATTGTTTTAAATTTTTTCTTTCTCTTACCCATAAATAAACACAAACACTTAACTTTCACTTCAAATTGTAACAAGAATTCTGGAAAAAAAACACTTGAAAAGCCCAAAAGTATGCTTCAAATTTCTTTAAACAAACTTAGTCTCACAGAGAAATAAAAAAAAAAAAAAACAAAACTGGAAAATTGTAAAGTAAAGAGTACTACAGAAAAGTAAAGCTTAAAAGTCACAACAAAAAGTCAATGCTGGCGTAAATGACAACTAAGCTTCTATACAAAAAAGATAGAAAAAAAAAAATGTGAAGAACTGAAAAATATGTTTGAAAAAACGAAAATGAAAACATTTTACAAAAAATGAAATGAAGAAAAAAAAATTTAAACCAAATAATACAAAACTATAAACATAGAATGAATGTCAATGAGAAAGAAACATGCTGGCTGCTGGGGTGGCATAAATGGTCTGATTTAGATTTTCTTCTTTTAAAAAATTTTTATAGCTTTTTAAAGCAACTTGTCTTGGTAGCAAACATCATGAGGCAATGTTGAAATGATGATAGTGTTTTACACAAAATAAATGTTGAATATATTTTTTTTTATTTATTTTTGTAATGAAAATAAGGGAAAAAGCTTCAATCACAGGTCTTAATATAAAGGGTAATTTTTTAAGCCTGATATAATTTTGGAAAGGGTAAACTGTCAAACGAACTATCATAATGTGCTCACCTCTTGATCATCATGAATAAACTGACGCTTGAACAACGCTACCAAATTATCCAAATTTACTTTGAAAATTAGTCATCGTTGATTCGTGCAACTTATAGACGTCTGTTTTATCGCAAACTTGTGTTCAACGGTAAGGCCCATTTTCGGCTTAACAGGTTTGTTAAGAAACAAAATTGTTGCATATAGATTAAGGCCAATCCAAAAAATGTGGCGGTGACATCATCGGAGTTTATTTATTAAAAAAAGAAGCCGGAACTCGGGTAACGCTCAATGGATGATATTGATCAGGGCGAGATGTGGCTTAAACAGGATGTTGCTACGTGCCATATGACGACAGCAACCATCGATTTATTGAAATCAAAATTTGACGATAACTTGATTTCGAGTATTGGACCTGTCAATTGGCTTCCAAAGTCATGTGATTTGACACCTTCTGATGATATCCTGTGGGGCCACCCGAAGTCAGATGGTGATGAATCAGCAACAATTAACAGCTTGGTGACCGGCATTATTCATTTATAGGCCCTTATGTTCTTTAATTTTAGTTTCAATCGTGGGTCGTTATGTGCTCAATTTCAGCTTCAATCATGGACCTTTATGTTGTTCAATTATAGCTTCAATCGTGGGCTTTTATGTTGTTCAATTGTAGCTTCAATTGTGGGCCTTTATCTTATTCAATTTTAGCTACAATCATGGCCCTTTATGTTGTTCAATTTTAGCTTCAATCATGGGTCGTTATGTTGCTCAATTTAAGCTTCAATTCTTGGTATTTATTCAAGAGTTTCAATCAAGAGTCGTTATGTTGTTCAATTTTAGCTTCAATCGTGAGTCGTTATGTAGCTCAGTTTTAGCTTCAATCGCGGGCCTTTATGTTGTTCAATTGTAGCTTCAATCGTGATCTTATTCAATTTTAGCTACAATCATGGGTCTTTATGTTGTTCATTTTTAGCTTCAATCATGGGTCGTTCTGTTAATCAATTTAAGCTTCAATCCTGGGCCTTTATGTTGTTCAATTTTAGTTTCAATCAAGGGTCGTTATGTTGTTCAATTTTAACTTCAATCATGAGCCTTTATGTTGCTCAGTTTTAGCTTCAATCCTGGGCCTTTATGTTGTTCAATTTTAGGTTCACTCATTGGTCATTATGTTACTCAATTTTAGCTTCAATCTTTGGCCTTTATGCTGTTCAATTTTAGTTTTAGTCCTGGGCTTTTATGTTGTTCAATTTTAACTTCAATCATGAGCCTTTATGTTGCTCAATTTTAGCTTCAATCCTGGGCCTTTATGTTGTTCAATTTTAGCTTCAATCATTAGCCTTTATGTTGAACAATTTTTGCTTCAATCGTGGGCCTTTATCTTGTACAATTTAAGCTTTAATCATGGGCCTTTATATTGTTCAATTTCAGTTTCAATCCAGGGTCGTTCTGTTGTTAAATTTTAGTTTCAATCATGGGTCTTTCTGTTGTTCAATTGTAGCTTCAATCGTGGGCCTTTATCTTATTCAATTTTAGCTACAATCATGGGCCTTTATGTTAATCAATTTTAGCTTGAATCACGGTCCTATATGTTGTTTAGTTTTAGCTTTAATCGCGGGTATTTGTGTTGTGCAATTTAAGCTTCAATTATGGACCGTTATATTGCTCAATTTTGGCATCAATCATGTGTATTTATGTTTCTAAATTTTAGCTTCTATTGTGGGTCATTGTGGTGAACAATTTTGACTTCAGTAGAAGTTAATTTTTGGCTTTTTTTGCAAGTTTTTATGATCAACAATTTTAGATCTTTATGGTATTAAATTTAGACTTGAATTCAATAGTAATCTTTTTCTAAAAATGTTTGTATTTTATTGTATGTAGAACAGTGCCACCCTAATAATCTTTCATACATGTATAGAAAACTTAAGAGCACAGCTTATTATTTATGTATATTTTCACCTACATTTATTTTATTTATATGTATGTGGGTAAATACTAACACACACACATACGAATTTATATACACACAAAATTTTAGAGAAGAGAAATTTAAAAAAAAAGAAAACAACCAGAAGACAGTAAGAATAATAAAAATAAATAAGTAAGAAAATAAAAACAAAATACAAAAATAAAATATAAATAAACAAAAACAGGCAACCCCTTTTACATTATAAAAACATCAGCAAAAGATATACTAAAAAAATGGAGGAGGATAGAGGAATTTTTTACTAAAAAAACACAGCAGAAAACAAGGTTATTTAGTATTAAACTACACACACACACGCTCTTCCTAGAGTCTTTTACAATTTATAGTAAATATTCGCCTATAGAGGATAGTAAAGGTATGAGTGTGTGTGTATTGTATGTAATTGCAAGTTTATGTATGAGTATTTCTTATGTATATGTGTATCTTTTGTAGGTTTTGTATTCCTTAGTGGCACATGGTATCCGGCTTTTTTATTATTGTTGTTTATTTTTGTAGTCTTCTTAATATTATTGTAGTTGTAGTTTCGTTTATTTTATATTTTTTGTTTTGTTTATATTATCTTTATTGTTGTTGCTTTTGTATACATTTACTCATATGTATGTTGCTTTTTAACTCACACTGTCATATTCCTGTACTTTTATGTCTATGAGAACTGAAAATATTGTTCGTTAGACCCTTATAAACACACTTGTAAGCTTAAGCATCATGAAATGAAATAAAACAAATAAGAGAGCTATATTCATCTGTGCCGAATCGTATATAGGCTTCACCATATTATATTTTAAGACAAATATTGAAAACAATTTGTTAACAACATTTTATTTTTTTTTAATTTTTGAGGAGAAAAAAACATGTTGGTGAAAATATATTTTTCACCAACAATATGTTATTTTAATATCAGAAGAAACTGTATAAAATTAATTAATTTGTAATATCTGTTTTTGGTTTTAATAAAAATATTAAAAAATCGTTTATATATTTTTAAAATTGTTCTATAAATATTAAACAAATACTTGCACAATATTGAATAATTTGTCTTTAACGTATTTGTAGAACATTATATGGCTCTATTTTATTCGGTTCCGGCTGAGAATTGCGATTTTATAAAATGACTCCAAATTAATATCAATCATACGCACCCATGACAAATTTTACGAATTTCCAAATTTCTTTATATCTGTTGCAGATTTAAAATATTTTAGTATAGTTAAAGTATAACAAAACTATTTTAAGTGATATACAATTTAAAATAGAATTATATTCTAACTACTAACAGAAATGACAGTACATTAACAAAATTAGAAAATACTTTGTACTTGCCAAATTGCTGGGTTACTAAAGATCTCATATGTGTATCCACTCAAAATATTTATTTGTTTAGTTATATTTTTTTCAAATATAAAACAACAAAACTTCCTCTAATAACAAACAAGACAAAATATCAACAGCAAATTTACAATAAACTCTTACCTACATTAATACAAACTCTGTTTTCTTCTCAAAATCTCCTGCTTTCTTACTAACTCTCTAAATTTTACACAACACAACATTTGTGTTTTTATTGTAATTGTAAATACATGCGGGTAATATAAAAATAAACCGCACTTTTCAAATACATTCTATACTTACACATGTATAGTTTATTTTGTATACATATGTATGTATGCATATAAAATATAAAACATAAATTTCTTTATTTATTTTGGTCCACATACAAATAAATAATAAATAAAGTAAAAAAAATATATTTCTTTTTACAACCACAAAAAATCAAAGAATTTTTTCTATTGTCTCTGTAATAAATAATAAACTGCACAAAATATATAAAATATTTTTTTTACTTTTTTTGTTGTAATTTTTATTATTTATTATTATAAATTTATTGCCTAAAATGTTGGCTTTATATAAAAATAATTGTCGTGTGTTTCTTTAGTTTTACATATTTTTCTTCCTGCCTGCTGTGTGGTTGAGAAAGGAAAAAGGAATTAGAAAATCTTTTTTATGTTTAGCTTTAAATAAATCAAAGGATTAACTTGGGTAGTTAGGAATAAGTAGTATAAGGTATTTGAAAGTGCAAGAGTTTATTTTATTTATATTGTTAGTGCAGAATTTACGAGGAAGGGAATAAAAGGTAGGAGTTAAATTGTAGTAGGAGACAGTTTTTTAATTGATGCTAAAATTAAACGACATAAAGACCTACGATTAAAGCTAAAATTTAACAATATAAAGACCCACGAACAAGCTAAAATTTATCTACAAAAAGACCCACGAATGAAGCTATAATTTAACTATAGAAAGACCCACGAATGAAGCTAAATTTAACTACAGAAAGACCCTAGAATGAAGCTAAAATTTCACTATGGAAAGACCCACGACTGACGCTTAAATTAAACTATGGAAAGACCCACGATTGAAGCTAAAATTTCACTATGGAAAGACCCACGATTGAAGCCAAAATTGAACTGCCGAAAGATCCTCGAATGAAGCTAAAATTTAACTAACAAAAGACCCTCGAATGAAGCTAAAATTTAACTACCGAAAGACCCAAGAATGAACTACAGCAATACCTTCGAATGAAGCTAAAATTTAATTACAGTACGACCCACGAATGAAGCTAACATATAACTAGAAAAGGACCCACGAATGAAGCAAAAATTTGACTACGAAAGACCCACGAATGAAGCAAAAATTAAACTACAGAAAGACCCACGAGTGGAGCTCAAATTTAACTATTTGAAGACCCACGAATGAAGCTAAAATTTAACTTCCGGAAGACCCACGACTGAAGCTAAAATTTAACTACTGAAAGACCCACGACTAGAGCTAAAATTTAGCTATTGAAAGACCCACAAATGAAGCAAAAATTAAACTACAGAAAGACCCACGAATGAAACTCAAGTTTAACTATTTGAAGACCCACGAATGAAGCTAAAATTTAACTTCCGGAGACCCACGACTGAAGCTAAAATTTAACTACTGAAAGACCTACGAATGAAAATCAAATTTAACTATTTGAAGATCCACAAATGAAGCTAAAATTTAACTTCCGAAAGACCCACGACTAGAGCTAAAATTTAACTACTGAAAGACCCACGACTAGAGCTAAAATTTAACTACTGAAATACCCACGAATGAAGCTCAAATTTAACTACAGATAGACCCAGGAATGAAGCTAAAATTTAACTAAAGAAAGCCCCACAAATGCAGCTAAAACTAAACTACAGAACGACCCACAAATGATGCTTAAATTGAACAGCATAAAGACGCACGATTGAATCTGAAATTGAGCAACATAAATACCCACGATTGCAGCAAAAATTTAACTGCAGAAAGCCCCACGATTGCACAACACAAAGCGCTACGATTTCACCAAAAATTGAACAACATAAAGACTCTTAATTGAAGCTCAAATTAAACAACAGAAAGACCCGCGAATAAAGGTCTACTGTTGATGGTAAAATTGGAGCGCAGATGGGCTGTAACTGTCACTGCTTGCCGAGCATTAATTTCGAAGAAGTATAGTCCAATGATGCCTTTAGTCTAGAAAATGTAATATGCATGATACAAATTCTGCCTTCCACGAAAACTTAAGTTTCGTTTACATAACCACTGTGAAACTGACCTTTAAAGTTTTCTTATATTTTAACCCTTTTCTCTATGTTCATGTTTGTTATGAATTTGTTTTCTTTTACTAATATTTATTTAGAAAATTTGTAAAACCTTTTGCCATTTGTAAAACTAAGAAAAACTAAAATTTCTTTATAAAAATAATTAAAGGTTGTCACTAAGTAAGTTTTATAAAAAACTAAAGAAGGAAAACTTAAAGGCTAGTTAGTATAAAAGCTATATATTAAACTCTTTACTTTTTATGGTAGTAAACTAATGCTAATACAACAAAGAAATATTTATGAATAATTTGCAAAGAAATAAAATGGAACAAAATATTATAAATCGAGTATAAACATGAACAACTTTAAGGCGGAAAATTGGATGAAAGTAAGAAAAATTTGTTATTACTTTTTACAATAAATTGTAGGGTTTTATTTTTGAAATTAAATAAAAGAAAAATACAATTTATTTAAATAGATTTTTTTGCAAACAAAAAGCCTGGACTGTCTAATTTAATTGTTTAAATTAAAATGTCCAAATGCTACGTGTCATTTAAAGCAGACGGGGCTGGCCCTGGCATTTACAATTCTAAAAAAAAAACATTCACATTAAATATTCTATTTGTTTTATTAAAACTGTCATAAATAAATTTATGTTTGTAGATGTCCTTTACACATTATACAATACAATACAATACATAATTTTAATGTTTCATATTTCTTTGGCACATGTTGTGCATTTGATGTTAATGATTACACATCACAAATATTTATAGGCAAAAAAACACTGAAATTATGGCCATAAAAAATGTGTTAATTTAATATATAAAACTAATTTGTTTTGTAGCTATAGAAAAAAAAAAACCCATAAATGAATTTTGAATTAAATAAAAAATACTCAGACTACCTATTAAAAAAAAGAATCATTAAACATGAAAAATTATTAAAAATGTGTTAAATACGGCATAAATAAACTGACATTAACATTATTTTTAACACTTTAAATATTAAAATTACAAAACAATAGTTTAAAACCAGAGAGCAGCAAAAACAAATTTGTTTATAAAAAATTTATATCTGAAAACAAAAAAAATTAAATTTAAAAACACATAAACATTACCGCATTATTATTAAAAAATAATAAACCTCAATTTGTGTGAAAGTCTATGTGTTTTGTGTAAAGTAATGTTTAACACTAGAAAAACCATAAAAAAGTAAAAAAAATTAATTTTCTCTAAATGTACTAATTTGGTACTTTTAGACACATTTTTGAAAAAGTACCAAACAAATTGTAAAAGGAATTAGCTTTTATCTCTTCAAATACATTTTACGGTGCTACTTTGTGAGACATTTCGTTATTGTACATTTCTGGTACTAATTTATTACTTTTAGCGTACTTTTTCAAAAGTACAAAAAACTTCTTCTTGAAAACAACCAATTGGAAATGTAATTTTTGTTCTCACTATATGTTATTGAATATATCTGGTACTTTATCAAATGTACCAAAAACTTCTTCTTGAAAAGTACCAATTTAATTCCCTTAAAAAGTGGCTTTTGGTATTACGAAGTAAGAAATTTAGTTTGAAATATGTTATTGAACATTTCTGGTACTAATTTCTCAAAACAAAAAATGTTAATTTTGTAAACTTTCAAAAAATGCCAATAATAGGTGGCTTTTAACATAAGAAATACAATTTTGGGTATCAATCAATAAGAACTTTTTTTTAAAAATATGTTACCGTCCATTTGTGGTACTAACTAGAGTACTTTTTCAAAATAAATCAAAAGTTACTTTCGCAAAGTACTAAAAAAAACAATTGTCACTTTCCAAGAAGTTTTGTCAAAAAGTTATTAGCCTACATTTCTGGCACTAATTTGTTACTTTTCGCGTACTTTTTCTGAAGTACCAAAATGTTGCTTTTGAAAAGAACCACAGAATTGTTCTTTATCATTGCCTTTTCTCTAGCAACTCATATGTTAATGAAACTTTTTATTCAGTAACAACTATACGAAAAACGAAAATACTAGTAAGTGAAACATTATATATTGTTGAACTTTTTGGATCACTTTGCAATCACTGTAGATTTCCTGTATATAGCTGCATTAAAAATCGTGTTCTTTTCTTAAACATATACAACATTCATATAAAAAAACAAAGATTAATTTTGGCCTTGAACACTGTTATTTCTGTAACTTAATTTTAGCTTCAATCGTAGGTTTTAATGTAGTTAAAACTTAGGTTCAATTGTAGGCCTTAATGTAATTTAAATTCATCTACATGTGTAAGTATTTATATAGTTAAATTTTTGAAGAAATCATGGGTCTTCATGTTGTTCAGTTTTAACTGCAATCGTGAGTATTTCTGTTATTAAATTTTAGCTTCAATCGTGGGCCTGCTTTGTTAAATAATTTTAGCTCCAGTAGTAGATCTTTATGTAGTTCAATTTCATCATCCTGTGTCGCTCTATACATCGCTTAATTTTAGCTTGAATCGTACTTTTATCTGTTGTTCAATTTTAGCTTGAATCGTTGGTCTTTCTATAGTTTACTTTTTGCTTGAATTGTACTTTTATTTCTTGTAAAATTTCATCTTTAATCGTTGGTCTTTCTGCATTTAAATTTTAGCTGCAATCGTAGGTCTTTCTGCAGTTCAATTTTAGCTTCAATCGTGAGTCCCTCTGTATTCAAATTTTAGCTACATTCGTGAGTCTCTCTGTATTTAAATTTTGGCAACGTTCGTGGGTCTATTTGTAGTTAAATAATTACTGCATTCGTGGGTCTCTCTGTATTTAAATTTTACCTTCATTCGTGGGTCTATTTGTAGTTAAATCATAGCTGCATTCGTGGGTCTATTTGTAGTTAGATTATAGCTGTATTCGTGGGTCTCTCTCTATTTAAATTGTAGCTTCATTCGTGGGTCTATTTGTAGTTAGATTATAGTTGCATTCGTATTTCTCTCTGTATTTAAGTTTTAGCTTAATTCGTGAGTGTCTCTATATTTAAATTTTAGCTTCATTCGTGGGTCTATTTGTAGTTAGATTATAGCTGCATTCGTGGGTCTCTCTGTATTCAAATTTTAGCTTCATTCGTGGGTCTATTTGTAGTTAGACTACAGCTGCATTCGAGGGTCTCTATCTATTTAAATTATAGCTTCATTCGTGGGTCTATTTGTAGTTAGATTATAGCTGCATTCGTGGGTCTCGCTGTATTTAAATTTTAGCTTCATTCGTGGGTCTATTTGTAGTTAGATTATATCTGCATTCGTGGTTCTCTCTGTATTTAAATGTTAGCCACATAGGTGGGTCTATTTGTAGTTAAATTACAGCTGCTTTCGTGGGTCTCTCTGCATTTAAATTTTAGCTTCATACGTGGGTCTATTTATAGTTATATTATAGCTGCATTCGTGGGTCTATTTGTACTAAATCATAGCTGCATACTTGGGTCTATTTGTAGTTAGATTATAGCTGCATTCGTGGGTCTCTCTGTGTTTAAATTTTAGCTGCATTCATGGGTCTCTCTGTATTTAGATTATAGCTTCATACGTGGGTCTATTTATAGTTAGATTATAGCCGCATTCGTGGTTCTATTTGTACTTAAATTATAGCTGCATTCGTGGGTCTCTCTGTTTTCAAATTTCAGCTGCATTCGTGGATCTCTCTGTATATAATTTTAAGCTGCATTCGTGGGTCTATTTATAGTTAAATTATAGTTGCATTCGTGGGTCTCTCTGTATTTAAATATTAGCTGCATTCGTTTATCTCTCTGTATGTAATTTTTAGCTTCATACGTGGGTCTATTTATAGTTAGATTATAGCTGCATTTGTGGGTCTCTCTGTATTGAAATATTAGCTGCATTCGTGGGTCTCTTTGTATTTAAATTCTATCTGCATTCGTGGGTCTATTTGTAGTTAGATAATAGCAGCATTCGTGGGTCTCTCTGTATTTAAATTTTAGCTGCATTCGTGGGTCTATTTGTACTTAAATTATAGCTGCATTCGTGGGCCTCTCTGTATTTAAATTTTACCTTCATTCGTGGGTCTATTTGTAGTTAAATCATAGCTGCATTCGTGGGTTTCTTTGTATTTAAATTTTAGCTTCATTCGTGGGTCTATTTGTAGTTAGATTATATCTGCATTCGTGGGTATATTTGTAGTTAGATTATAGCTGCATTCGTGGGTCTCTCTCTATTTAAATTTTAGCTTCATTCGTGGGTCTATTTGTAGTTATATTATAGCTGCATTCGTGGGTCTCTCTGTATTTAAATTTTACCTTCATTCGTGGGTCTATTTATAGTTAGATTATAGCTGCATTCGTAGGTCTCTCTGTATTTAAATTTTAGCTGCATTCATGGGTCTCTCTGTATTTAGATTATAGCTTCATACGTGGGTCTATTTATAGTTAGATTATAGCCGCATTCGTGGTTCTATTTGTACTTAAATTATAGCTGCATTCGTGGGTCTCTCTGTTTTCAAATTTTAGCTGCATTCGTGGGTCTATTTGTAGTTAGATTTTAGCTGCATTCGTGGGTCTATTTATAGTTAGATTATAGCTGCATTCGTGGGTCTCTCTGTATTTAAATATTAGCTGCATTTGTTTATCTCTCTGTATGTAATTTTTAGCTTCATACGTGGGTCTATTTATAGTTAGATTATAGCTGCATTTGTGGGTCTCTCTGTATTGAAATATTAGCTGCATTCGTTGGTCTCTCTGTATTTAAATTCTAGCTGCATTCGTGGGTCCATTTGTAGTTAGATAATAGCAGCATTCGTGGGTCTCTCTGTATTTAAATTTTAGCTGCATTCGTGGGTCTATTTATAGTTAGATTATAGCTGCATTCGTGGGTCTCTCTGTATTTAAATTATAGCTTCATACGTGGGTCTATTTATAGTTAGATTATAGCTGCATTCGTGGTTCTATTTGTAGTTAGATTATAGCTGCATTCGTGGGTCTCTCTGTTTTCAAATTTTAGCTGCATTCGTGGATCTCTCTGTATGTAATATTTAGCTGCATACGTGGGTCTATTTATAGTTAGATTATAGCTGCATTCGTGGGTCTCTCTGTATTGAAATATTAGCTGCATTCGTGGGTCTCTCTGTTTTCAAATTTTAGCTGCATTCGTGGATCTCTCTGTATGTAATATTTAGCTGCATACGTGGGTCTATTTATAGTTAGATTATAGCTGCATTCGTGGGTCTCTCTGTATTGAAATATTAGCTGCATTCGTGGGTCTCTCTGTATTTAAATTTTAGCTGCATTCGTGAGTCTCTCTGTATTTAAATTTTAGCTGTATTCGTGGATCTCTCTGTATTTAGATTTCAGCTTCATAGGTGGGTCTATTTGTAGTTAGATTATAGCTGCATTCGTGGGTCTCTCTCTATTTAAATTTTAGCTGCATTCGTGGGTCTATTTGTACTTAAATTATATCTGCATTCGTGGGTGTCGCTGTATTTAAATTTTAGCTTCAATCGTCGATCTGTCTGTAGTTCACTTTTAGTTTAAATCGTGGGTTCTTTTGCAGTTTAATTTAAGATTCAATAGTGGGTGTTTATGCGGTTTAGTTAAGTTTGAAGCGTGGATGTTTCTGTACTTAATTTTCATCTTCGTTCTTTGGTATTTCTGTAGTTCAATTTTATATCCAATCGTAAGACTTTATACTGAACAAAATTAGCTCTTACCATGGAGGTTTCTGTACTGAACAAATTTAGTTGCAGTCAAGCATCTTTCTGTAGTTAAATTTTAGCCTCAATCGAGGATTTCATATTGAACAAATGTAGCTTCAATTCTAAGTCTTAATGTAAGCCAAAATTAAGCTTCGATCGTTGGCCCTTATGTTGAAAGACTTCAGCTCTAATTGTTGGTTAATTTTTAAGCTTATTTTAGCTTCAGTCGTGGGACTCTGTGTATTTAATTATGCTCTTAGGCGTTGGGCGCACTATTTATTGTATCATACGGAGTAGTATTATTATAGGACATTTTTATACCATTGTGAAGTATTAGAATATAATGACCCTATACTATATAGGGTATCTTGTGACTCCACTAATTATATCAGTGTAGAGAAAATATTTCCTACTTTTTATAAATGTAATACAGTGTTAATTTCGTGTCCCTTTTTTTTTAATAAAAAAGCAAGTTATAAATTATTTATACAATTAATTAACATAACAAATACATTTTGCACAAAAACAAAACCAAAAAAATATAAAAAAAACCAATAACAACAACCTCATTATAAACCATTAAACACATACAAATACTCAACTGGCAGCCAGTAGAAGTATATAAATACATAAAAACTGTTACAAAAAAAAAAAAAATATAAACACATACTTAACTAGATTTGTTTATAAACCAACACATATTAATACATATAATTATATAGAATAATATATATATATATATAGACAAAAAAGACCATATATAGATTACATATGACTAAAGACTAAATTAAAGCTACTTTAAAACCAAACAACCAGGATTAAATTAATTCTTTTGATGTTTAATGCTGTGAATAGCAGGCATAGATTTGCTACACTAAGAATTTTTAATAAATATTTAAATTTGTTTATAAAAAATTTTCAAATTAAAGAAATTGTTAGCCTTAAATATTTAATAACATCTTATTTTCAAGTTTTGTTGAAGTTTATTTACATTGTTTTTGTTTCCTTTTTTAACATGTCCTTAACCCTTTGACGGACACTGACGTCTATAGACGTCATAACAAGGGTTTCTGGGGGGACATGACGTGTATACACGTCATAAATTGTTTGCTTCCAAATAACGGAGATACAGCAAGTGTCCCACGGGAAGACCTCCTAAAATTTTGGTGTCCGTCAAAGGGTTAATTGAATTCTTTTTTTTAAATTAAGTTTTTTTTGTTGCTTTCATGTGCCTAATTTAAGTTATATTCTTGTAAGAAGGTATTTTTTTCAATTTTCTTCCAACCTGCCATTAACTAACCTCCTGACACGTGTTTGTTATTAACACCATTCTGCTTAGACTAGCGGTAAGCAGCGTAGGAGCTTAAGAAATTTGTTTTGGATTTTTGAGAGGATTTTGTAATTAAAAAATAATAATTTTAAGGTTTTTCATAAAAATTTGTTTGGAAGTGCCAAAAAAGTTACATTTTGTGCCAGAAAATTACGAGATTCTTCTTCTTTTTCAATTTCTTGAATAATTGTGTCAATGAGCAGCAGAGACTCTGGGGAAGTTTTCAAAAGTTTGTAATATTTGTTGTATTTATTTATGCTACCAAATATGACAAGCTGTTAAAAGTTTTTTTTTTTTTTGTTTTAAATTTTTATAATTAGGTTTACTTCTCAGGAAAATGATTTAATAATTAGGCTGCAAACTAAATAGTATAATAACACATTGCAAGAGTACAATCATTTTAGGTAAGGTTTTTATAACATTCGTAAAAGTGTTATAAATTTAGAATATTTTGTAAATTCTAACAACTCACTCTTTACTTCAATGGTTCTTTCTGTAGTTAAATTATAGCTTCATTTGTGGGTCTATTTGTAACTAGATTATAGCTGCATTCGTGGGTCCCTCTGTATTTAAATTTTAGCTTCATTCGTTGGTATATTTGTATTAAATTTTAGCTGCATTCGTGGGTCTCTCTGTCCTTAAATTTTAGCTTCATACGTGGGTCTATTTATAGTTAGATTATAGCTGCATTCGTAGATCTCTCCGTGTTTAATTTTAGCTGCCTTCGTGGATCTCTCTGTACTTAAATTTTAGCTTCATTCGTTGGTCTATTTATAGTTAGGTTATAGCTGCATTCGTGGGTCTCTCTGTATTCAAATTTCAGCTGCATTCGTGGACCTCTCTTTATGTAATTTTTAGCTGCAAACGTGGGTCTCTCTGTATTTAAATTTTAGCTTCATACGTGGGTCTATTTATAGTTAGATTATAGCTGCATTCGTGGGTCTATTTGTTCTTAAATTATAGCTGCATTCGTGGGTCTCTCTGTGTTCAAATTTTAGCTGCATTCGTGGACCTCTCTGTATGTAATTTTTAGCTGCATTCGTGGGTCTATTTATAATTAGATTATAGCTGCATTCGTGGGTCTCTCTGTATTTAAATATTAGCTGCATTCGTTTATCTCTCTGTATGTAATTTTTAGCTTCATACGTGGGTCTATTTATAGTTAGATTATAGCCGCATTTGTGGATCTCTCTGTATTTAAATTATAGCTTCATACTTGGGTCTATTTGTAGTTAGATTATAGCTGCATAAGTGGGTCTCTCTGTATTTATGTTTTAGCTTCATACGTGGGTCTATTTGTAGTTAGATTGTAGCTGCATCCGTGGGTCTCTCTGTATTTAAATTTTAGCTGCATTCGTGGGTCTATTTGTAGCTGCATTCGTGGGTCTCTCTGTATTTAAATTTTAGCTGCATTCGTTTATCTCTCGGTATTTAAATTATAGCTTCATACGTGGATCTATTTATAGTTAGATTATAGCTGCAATCGTGGGTCTATTTGTTCTTAAATTATAGCTGTATTAGCGGGTCTCTCTGTATTTAAATTTTAGCTGCATTCGTATTTCTCTCTGTATTCAAATTATAGCTTCATACGTGGGTCTCTTTATAGTTAAATTATAGCTGCATTCGTGGGTCTATTTGTTCTTAAATTATAGCTGCATTCGTGGGTCTCTCTGTGTTCAAATTTTAGCTGCATTCGTGGACCTCTCTGTATGTAATTTTTAGCTGCATTCGTTGGTCTCTCTGTATTTAAATATAAGCTGCATTCGTTTATCTCTCTGTGTGTAATTTTTAGCTTCATACGTGGGTCTATTTATAGTTAGATTGAAATATTAGTTGCATTCGTGGGTCTCTCTGTATTTAAATTTTAGCTGCATTCGTTTATCTCTCTGTATTTAAATTATAGCTTCATACGTGGTCTTTTTATAGTTAAATTATAGCTGCATTCGTGGGTCTATTTGTTCTAAATTATAGCTGCATTCGTGGGTCTCTCTGTGTTCAAATTTTAGCTGCATTCGTGGACATCTCTGTATGTAATTTTTAGCTGCATTCGTGAGTCTCTCTGTATTTAAATATTAGCTGCATTCGTGGGTCTCTCTGTACTTAAATTTTAGCTTCATACGTGGGTCTATTTATAGTTAGATTATAGCTGCATTCGTGGGTCTCTCTGCATTTAAATTTTAGCTGCATTCGTGGGTCTCTCCCTATTTAAATTTTAGCTGCCTTCGTTGGTCTCTCTCTATTTAAATTTTATCTTCATACGTGGGTCTATTTATAGTTAGATTATAGCTGCATTCGTGGGTCTCTCTCTATTTAAATTTTACCTTCATTCGTGGGTCTCTCTGTATTTAAATTTTATCAGCATTCGTTGGACTATTTATAGGTAGATTATAGCTGCATTCGTGGGTCTCTCTGTATTTAAATTTTAGCTGCATTCGTGGGTCTCTCTGTATTTAAATTTTATCTTCATACGTGGGTCTCTCTGTATTCAAATTTTAGCTTCATTCATGGGTCTATTTGTAGTAAAAGTATAGCTGCATTCGTGGGTGTCTCTCTATATAAATTTTTTCTTCATACGTGAGTCTTTTTATATTTAGATTATAGCTGCATTCGTGGGTCTCTCTGTATTTAAATTTTAGCTGCATTTGTGGATCCCTCTGTACTTAAATTTTAGCTTTATTCGTTGGTCTACTTATAGTTAGATTATAGATGCATTCGTGGGTCTTTCTGTATTAAAATTTTAGCTTCATTTGTGGATTTCTCTGTATTCAAATTTTAGCTTCATTCTTGGGTCTATTTGTAGTTAGATTATAGCTGCATTCGTGTGTCTCTCTGTACTTAAATTTAAGCTTCATACGTGGGTCTATTTATAGTTAGATTATAGCTGCATTCGTGGGTCTCTCTGTATTTAAATTTTTGCTGAATTCGTGGGTCTCTCTGTATTCAAATTTTAGCTTCGTTCATGGGTCTATTTATAGTAAAGTATAGCTGCATTCGTGGGTCTCTCTGTATTTAAATTTTAGCTGCATTCGTGGGTCTCTCTGTATTCAAATTTTAGCTTCGTTCATGGGTCTATTTATAGTAAAGTATAGCTGCATTCGTGGGTCTCTCTGTATTTAAATTTTAGCTGCATTCGTGGGTCTATTTGTAGTTAGATTTTAGCTGCATTCGTAGGTCTCTCTGTATTAAAATTTTAGCTTCATTCATGGCTCTATTTTTAGTTAGATTTTAGCTGCATTCGTGGGTCTCTCTGTATTTATATTTTGGCTGCATTCGTGGGTCTCTCTGTGTTTAAATTTTAGCTGCATTCGTGGGTCTATTTGTAGTTAGATTTTAGCTGCATTCGTAGGTCTCTCTGTATTAAAATTTTAGCTTCATTCATGGCTCTATTTGTAGTAAAATTATAGCTGCATTCGTGGGTCTCTCTATATTTAAATTTTAGCTGCATTCGTGGGTCTATTTGTAGTTAGATTTTAGCTGCATTCGTAGGTCTCTCTGTATTAAAATTTTAGCTTCATTCATGGCTCTATTTGTAGTAAAATTATAGCTGCATTCGTGGGTCTCTCTATATTTAAATTTTAGCTGCATTCGTGGGTCTCTCTGTATTTTAATTTTAGCTTCGTAAATGGGTCTATTTGAAGTTAGATTATAGCTGCATTCGTGGGTCTATTTGTAGTTAGATTTTAGCTGCATTCGTGGGTCTCTCTGTATTTAAATTTTAGCGGCATTCGTGGGTCTCTCTGTATTTAAATTTTAGCTGAATACGTTGGTCTATTTTTAGTTAGATTATAGCTACATTCGTGGGTCTCTCTGTATTCAAATTATAGCTGCATTCGTGGATCTTTCTCTAGTTGAATTTCGGTTTCATTTGTGGGCTTTTCTCTACACTGACTGATAAGTTAATATGCTGATTTTTTTAGTAACCATCAAATTGGGTAATGTGTTAATATACTTAATAATTAATTAATTAATTTGTGTTAATCATACGTCATTATATTTGGATGTAATTGTTTTTAAATGTAGCCGGAACATGTGACGTATACTTAATATAGTTTAGTTTTATATTATTATATTTTGGTCATGACGGATACTTAATGTTGTTTAGCTGATTAATTACATATTGCTCATACGTACACTGTTTCTTTTGAAGTTTAATTTTTAGTTGTTTTATAACTTCTAAGCTACTGAACTGATTTGCTTAAAATTTTTTAAAGCAAAGGACCAAAGGTAATTGCAGAATGTTATTTATAAATAAGACATAGTAAATGCTTTGCACTTGGTCAAAGGTGACCCTTTAAGCTTGTGAAATATACATATTCACATGTTTGTTTTTTTACTGTATTTTATGTTTAATTTTGTATAATATTTATTTTATAATCCTTATTTTACTTTCAAGGTTTTAGAAATATTAAATTTCTTTTGAAATATTAAATTAATGCTGTTGATGTCTTTAAACTTTACTTTTTAATTCCAGTAAAACACTTACTTGCCAATTTACAATAATATTAATTAAAATGTTAAATATTTATAAAGGTGTCACTAGGTAGTCTGCAAAATTAAAACAAAATGTGAAGAACGAAAAAAAAACGAACTCATTTTAACACTTATTTATTGAAACATTTATAACTACTTTCCTCAGTTTACAGAATATCTTTACACATATAAAAAAAGACAATTGCATATACACACTTTACACACATATGCACTTTTTATACAGTAAATATGTTGAAACTTATGGTAGATCTGTGAAAGCAAACAAATTTAAACTACTTTTTTACACAGACATCAGCAAACACTTGCAATAACTCACACACCATTCTAAAGACACAAGCAGGCAAGCGAATACAATTTAAAATACTCTTGCATTTACATGTCAATGTACGTATGAAACTACTCTACAACACCAACTACTTACAACAACTAGACTTACAGACGCTGTCATAGACTATGTATGGAATTTACATAAATTGTGTAAATGTGTGTAAGTAAATATGTTTATATATACGAGATATAATATATGTGTAAATATGTTCATATGTGTCGTTGATTTCTCTGCCAAACAGTTAATTGCCATTATAACGAAAATATTTTCTGCTGAGATTGCGGAAACTCAAGAGAAATGAAATTGTAATGAGTCTGTGTGTTTGTGTGTGCATTCTCTCTGTTTACTACAACAACAGCATTAATAACAAGAACATACAACAACGAAAATAATAATAAAAATAACAATAAAAAACAAAAACAACAACAACTTACGTTTTTCATTTATACACAAACACACACGCAGACACACAACAAAAATGAGCATAAAAAAGACACACAATAAAAATGTGTAACTGTTTAAAGTGTTTGTGTGTCAGTGAGCAGAGGGAAGTGAAGAAAATAGTCCTTATTATTGCATATTATTACTGTGAATGAATATCCTTTACATGCAGTGCTATTTGTATGTTAAGTTGTTGATAATAATGAGCCTGATTCATGATAATAATGATAATTTTATTCATTCTCATTCAGTCATTTGTGCATTCAGTCACTCATTCATTCATGATGATTATTTGGCTGACTATTGTTAAGTAATTTTTAAAGGATTTTGCAGTTCTTTTTTTTTAATAAAAACATACATACTTATATGTAGTAATACTCTAAATGAAATGGAAATTGTGTCTTCACATACCCAGCCTTTTTGTTGTATTTTGTAGAATAGCTTCAGATTTTATGAAATAAAATTGCGTTTCTTTTAACTGGGTTAATAATTTATGATTTGAATTGCTTAATAACAAATTTAAGTCTAGCAAAGAGCTTTAACATTTTTTTAAAGAAATAAAATTGTATAAAATTTCTGGTAGTGGCATAAAAATTCAACACTAAAATACACCAAATGTAAAATATTTCTTACAAGTTAACTTTGTCACTTTGTATTGCCTTTTTAGTTGAAATATTATCTGTTTTTAAACAAGAAAACAAGTTTTTCGAGTTCGAAGCCGAGCAAATACAAATAATTAGTGTTAGTGCAAGTTAGTACAACGGTGAGTATGAGCAATATTTACTGAATCATTTAAATTATTGTATATTAAGTATACGTCACATGTTAACAAAACTTCTATAGACTTTAACATATGAGTGTTTACGTTCGATTATATTTAATTGAATTAAACAATTGAACTTTATAACTTTAACATGTTGAAGATCCACGATTAATGGTAAAATTTAACTATAAAAATAACTATGAAGCAAAATAGAACTACATAAGAGCCACGCTTGCACTGCACAAAGAGACACTATTGAAGGTTATACTGAACTACATAGCCAAATTGTTCAACACAAAGATACACGATTGAAGCTTAACTGGATATGAAGGTATTTATCCTACGATTGAAGCTAACATTTGCCAACTAAAAATTTAACTCTAAATGAACCCACGATTGAAGCTAAGCTTGAGCTCTAGAAGAACCCACGATTGAAGCTAAAATTTTCAAAGTAAAATTTAACTCTAAATGGATACAAGATTGAAACTAAACTTAAGCTCTAAAAGGACCCACGATTGAAGCTAAGCTTGAGCTCTAAAAGAACCCACAATTAAAGCTTAGCTTGAACTCTAAAGAGACCCACGATTGAAGCAAAGCTTGAGCTCTAAAACGACCCATGATTAAAACTAAACTTGAGCTCTAAAAGGACCAACGATTGAAGCTTAGCTTGAACTCTAAAAAGACTTTGGATTGAAGCTAAGCTTGAACTCTAGAAGGACCCACGACTGAAGCTTAGCTTGAACTCTAAAAAGGCTCACGATTTAAACTAAACTTTAGCTCTGAAAGGACCCACGATTGAAGCTTAGCTTGAACTCTAAAAAAGACCCACGAATGAAGCTAAACTTTATCTCTATAAAGACCCACGATTGAAGCTAAACTTTAGCTCTTAAGAGACCCACGATTGAAGCAAAGCTTGAGCTCTAAAAGAACCCACGATTGAAGCTAAACTTGAGCTCTACGAGAACCCACGATTGAAGCTAAGCTTGAACTTTAAAAAGACCCACGAATGAAGCTAAACTTGAACTCTAAAAAGATCCACGAACGAAGCTAAACTTGAACTCTAAAAAGATCCACAATTGAAGCTGAACTTGAGCTCTAAAAAGACCCACGATTGAAGCTAAACTTGAGCTAATAAATAATCCACAATTAAAGCTAAACTTGATCTTTAAAAGAACCCACGAATGAAGCTAAACTTGAACTCTAAAAAGACCCAAGATTGAAGCTAAACTTAAGCTCTAAAAGGACCCACGATTTATGCTAAGCTTGAACTGTAAAAGGACCCAAGATTGAAGATAAACTTGAACTCCAAAAAGACTTACGATTGAAGATAAACTTGGGCTCTAAAAGAACCCACGATTGAAGCTAAATTGAAGATAAACTTGAACTTTAAAACGACCCAAAATTGAAGCTAAAATTTAGCTTTAAAAGGACCCAAGATTGAAGCTAAAATTTAGCTTTAAAAGTACCCACGATTTAGGCAAAATTGAACTCTATAAAACCCACGATTGGAGCTAAACTCGAACTGCATAATGAACTACGATTGGAGCTAAACTCGAATTGAATTAAGAACCACGATTGGAGCTAAACTCGAACTGCATAATGAACCACGATTGGAGCTAAACTCGAACTGCATAATGAACCACGATTGGACCTACATTTGAACTGCATAATGAACCACGATTGAAACTACATTCGAACTGCATAATGAACCACGACTGGAGCTAAAATTTAACTGCATAATGAACCATGATTGGAGCTAAATTCGAGCTGCATACTGAACCACGATTGGAGCTTAACTCGAACTGAATTAAGAACCACGATTGGAGCTAAACTCGAACTGAATTAAGAACCACGATTGGAGTTAAACTCGAACTGCATAATGAACCACGATTGGACCTACATTTGAACTGCATAATGAACCACGATTGAAACTACATTCTAACTGCATAATGAACCACGATTGGAGCTACATTCGAACTGCATAATAAACTACGATTGGAGCTAAAACTAAACTGCATAGTGAACCACGATTGCAGCTGAACTCAAACTGCATTAAGAACCACGATTGCAGCTGAACTTGAACTGCATAAAGAACCACGATTGTAGCTAATATTGACCCATGTTTTAAGCTAAAATTGAACCGCAGAAAGAGCCATGATTAAGCCTATAATTAAATCATGACCACAGCTAAAATTTAACTTTATAAAGAAGCACGATTAAAGCCAAAATTTAACAGCGATTGAAGGTAAGATTCAACTATATAATAAACCACGATTGGAGCTAACATTTAACTAAAAATTAAATTACGCTACTGATTGGGAAACATTTCTACAGAGAAGTTTCCTCGTTTCGCCAGAAAAGTGTCTGGTTGAAAGACATTTCTATAGCAACATGTTCCATATAAATACGTCTGGTGAAGTTAGATTTCTAGAAAGAAGTGCCTGCTTTAGTTACATTTCTTTAGAAAAGTGTGTAAAATATTAGAAAAATGTTCTATAAATAGCTAATTTCTACTAAATATCGAACAAAAAAAAACATGTTTATCCTTAGTGCAAGTATCCTATTGTGCTGGAAAAATCCTTCACTAATACAATTCACACTCATGTTACACCTCCTTGAACTATGCTACACTTTTCACATACATTATTATATTAATTTATTCAATACATTATTTAGGTTTTGCATTTTCTCTTATTTTTTAAGAATTTAAAAAACAATCCACTTAAAAGTTTATTGTTTTCATGCTACGAACTTAAAGCATCAACAGTAACAGCAGCAACAATAAGGTACTTCAGTATGTAATCAAAAAAAAAATACAAGGGGGGGAGCAAAGGAGAAAATCTGGTAAAATGCATGTGTGTATAGAAAATATTGAAAAATATTGCCACTTAAAGTAAATGAGTCATTCACTAAGTAATGTTAACATCTACAAAAATACACACACACGCACATATACATTAACATACACACGTAACTAGATAGTAGAGGGAAGTAGTGTGTATGTAATTATATGTTATCACAATACATATGTATTAGGGTGATTCTTATTTGCAGTTTTCGATTTTTGATGCAGCCAAAGATCTCCATCATCTAAAAACAAAATGCTGCAAATTTGAGACTTAAATAAAATGAGCAACTTCTAAACGTTATACGATTTTGCTGAAATTTTCGGCCCTCATTTTTCACTTTCAGCATTCACATAAGTGCAAAATGAGGCCCACCCTAATGTACATGTGTGTATGTTGGAATATTGTTGTGTTTTTGCATACAATTGCAAGCCTGCATGGTTGTGTTTAGTATTGCTGTTGGTGTATGTAATACACTCTGCATTGTACTTGTAGTATGTGGTATCAATTTATATACCTAAAGTATGTGTCTGACATTTATAACCTAAAATTTTAACATTATGTGTGCAGTAGTAGCAACAACATTTGCTTCTACATCAATATCAACAGCAATAGCTAACAATAACATCTTCAACATCATCATTGTAATTTTTTTCTAATATCGTCATTTTCATCGTCATCATTCTACCAAATCAACCTCGAACACTCATCCTTTCTCATTTCCCATTTCCCATGTACGTACAACAAACAGCAACAACAACGACAACACTACCTACCACTCACTCATTCACTATAACACAGCTGCAGCATCACCATGAATTTTCTGTTATACAATACTGTAATGCGTATGTATGTTTGAATGTATCTATGTTGGCTTGTATTTTAGTATGTTACACATACTTAATAACTTAAGTCAACCTTATTGTCATTGGATGTTCTTTCATACATACACAAATTGGTATTTAAGTATGTCATTTGCTAATATTACTATCTATACATATTAATACAAGCACACACTCACACATAATTCTATGGCTGTAAGTAAAAATTGTATATTGGTTTCACAAGAGGTACAACCTCACTCACAGTGATGGTTGTCAACTGTGCTTTAAAACCAGTATATATACTATTAATATATAAAAAGTATGTGGCAGAGAAGGCAGTGGAATAGAAATAGAGGAACAGAAATGTTAACAAATTTGTTGGTTGTTGTTGTCTGATGGTTTTAAGTGCTGCTTGCTACTTAAAAACACAAAAGCCCAGTAAATATTGATAAATTAATCGATAATACAATGGAAGGATATATATATATGTATATATTATAATATGAGTTAAAAAAAAAAAGTGACATTTATTTCATAGTTTAACTCAAGAAAGACATACAACATAATCTTTTATCGATAACAACAGAAAATTTGAGTTATCTATAACTTTTCCATAGAAAGTTTCAGTTATCGATAGTTTTTCTATAGAAAAGTCAAGTTATCTATAACTTTTCTATAGAAAAGTCAAGTTATCTATAACTTTTCTATAGAAAAGTCAAGTTATCGATAACTTTTCTATAGAAAAGTCAAGTTATCGATAACTTTTCTATAGAAAAGTCAAGTTATCGATAAATTTGCTATATAAAATTCAAGTTGTCGATAACTTTTCCATAGAAAAGTCAAATTATCGATAACTTTTCTATGGAAAAGTCATGTTATCGATAACTTTTTTAAAGAAAAGTCATGTTACCGATAACTTTTCTATACATAAGTCAATTTATCGATAACGTTTCTACTGAATAGTCAAGAAAACGTATCGATAACTTGACTTTTCTATAGAAAAGTTTTCGATAACTTGACTTTTCTATAGAACAGTTATCGATAACTTGACTTTTCTATAGAACAGTTATCGATAACTTGACTTTTCCAGAGAAAAATTATTGATGACTTGACTTTTCTATAGAAAAGTTATCGATAACTTGACTTTTCTATAGAAAAGTTATCGATAAATTGATTTTTCTATAGAAAAGTTATCGATAACTTGACTTTTCTATAGAAAAGTTATCGATAACTACTTTTCTATAGAAAAGTTATCGATAACTTGACTTTTCTATAGAAAAGTTATCGACAACTTGACTTTTCTATAGAAAAGTTATCGATAACTTGACTTTTCTATAGAACAGTTATCGATAACTTGACTTTTCTATAGAAAAGTTATCGCTAACTTGACTTTTCAACAGAAAAGTTATCGCTAACTTGACTTTTTTATTTATACTTTAATCGGTTCCTACAAAATATTTAGTGATAATTGCGACAAATTAGAATAAGTTCATATGTAGCTTGAAAGCAAAATAAATTTGTCGTTTATTTTTCTGGAAAAATTTAATATACTCGGGCAAGTTGGAAAATGTGTTGTTTGCTTTAATTCTCTATGCTCAATTTATCGATAACTTATATTTATCTATACATAACTAAATTAATTTGTGTTCAAGTTTGTTTAAAGTCACGTTTGTTTTATTTAGCATTAAAGTCTTTATAGGATTTGGCCCATTTGGTTTTTCCTGTCACAACCATTAATTTCTTATTCTTTTTTTTTTTCTACCCATATCCTTTTCATTTCGTTAGGTTGTCCTTTGTAGTTATTTGCCTTTTTATCGTGTTGACCAGCTTTTTATTTGCTGTATTTATGCTTATGACACTGACCTTTTATTGTCAGTATAAACATTTCGTTTCAGTTTTCGTTTTCGTGGAATATATTTTTGATTTTAGTTTGTGATAAATTTTATTATATTTTATTTGGTTTGCTACGAAAACAATTTTCGTATTAAGGTGGTATATTTATAAAATTTTCTTGCTGTCCAGGAAATGTTCTCTTCCTCCCTCTCTCTGTAGTTTGGTGCTTTAAAAATTCTGTTCCAGAATATTTTCCAGCATAGTTTTGTTGAGAACCTCCCTATTTTTGTGTAGAATGTTCGTTTTTATTCATTTATTTATTTTTATTTATTTTTTTGTTGAATTTTGATTGTATTATTTTCATGTGATATTAACTAAAATATATTAAGCGTAAATCTAATTTTTTATATGAAATTACACAATTCTCTGTGTATAGTTATTTATTTTTTTTTTCTCTTTTAATTTTATTGCGTCCTGTAGAGGGAGGAAGTTGTTGATGTTGGATCTATAATAATGTTCGACTATTGCTATGTGTGAGTATGTTTGTTGTCACGCTGATGATGACGTTGGATATGATGATGATGTTGATGTCTGAGTGGTTATTGTTCGTTTAAATAAATGAATAAAGGTCTGTGGGTTCGTTTTTTTTTTTTTGTTAAATTTTTTGCTGCGTGAGTTTGTTGTTCTGTGTTTTTGTTCTGTCTATCATTGGTTTTTATGTGGGTACTAGTACTACAACTACTAGTATTTGCTAGTATGTGTTATTACCACAAAAAGTCATTTAAACATATCAAAATGGGAATTTTTACACATGTTTTTTCCCTGTTCAGGGTTTTTATTTTTGTTCTCTACCTCATTCTCACTTTAAGTGGATTTTATTTTCAGTGCAAAGTTGTTGCTGTTGGCCAGGGGAGGGGAGCCAACATGTGATATAAATTTAATAGAAAAATAATTGTTATTTAGTTTGGGGTTTAATTTAGTGGTATGTTGAAATTTAAACCAAAAGCAAAAAAATGTGGCATATTCTGTGGGGAATATATGCTAGAAATATAAATGGTGGCATATTTAAAGGGGCGCGCTGGAAAAATTTAATGTTTCAGCAAATTCTGTTTTAAAGAAAAGAGGGGATAATAATAATTTTTTAACAAAATAACAAAAATTTACTGTACAAAATGTATTGATAACTTTTGTTTGCTATAATAAATTAATCGATAACTTTAATTTTCTATAGAAAAGTTATCGATAATTTTACTTTTCTATAGAAATGATATCAATAACTCTACTTTTCTAAAGAAAAGTTATCAATAACTTTAGTTTTCTATAGAAAAGTTGTCGATAACTTTACTTTTCTATAGAAAAGTTATCGATAACTTTACTTTTCTATAGAAAAGTTATCGATAACTTTACTTTTCTATAGAAAAGTTATCGATAACTTTACTTTTCTATAGAAAAGTTATCGATAACTTTACTTTTCTATAGAAAAGTTATCGATAACTTTACTTTTCTATAGAAAAGTTATCGATAACTTTACTTTTCTATAGAAAAGTTGTCGATAACTTTACTTTTCTATAGAAAAGTTGTCGATAACTTTACTTTTCTATAGAAAAGTTATCGATAACTTTACTTTTCTATAGAAAAGTTATCGATAACTTTACTTTTCTATAGAAAAGTTATCGATAACTTTACTTTTCTATAGAAAAGTTATCGATAACTTTACTTTTCTATAGAAAAGTTATCGATAACTTTACTTTTCTATAGAAAAGTTATCGATAACTTTACTTTTCTATAGAAAAGTTATCGATAGCTTTACTTTTCTATAGAAAATTCATCGATAACTTTACTTTTCTATAGAAAAGTTATCGTTAAATTTACTTTTCTATAGAAAAGTTATCAATAACTTAACTGTTCTATAGGAAAGTTATCGATAGCTTTACTTTTCTATAGAAAATTCATCGATAACTTTATTTTTCTATAGAAAAGTTATCGATAACTTAAGTTTTCTATAGAAAAGTTATCGATAACTTTACTGTTCTATGGAACATTTATTTATAACTTGATTTTTCTATAGCTAAGTTGTCTACTTATAACTTTAATTTTCTTTAGAAAAGTTTTCTATTACTTATACTTCCTCTAGAAATGTTATGTAAAAGTAAATTTTTAGTTGTTTACAGAAATTAATCTGTTTTATTTATGATCCAGCATAAGTTAAGGCATCCAGATTATGAGGAGAATTCAATATGCTTTTTAACCTTGACCTTTTTGCGCAAATACACACATTTTTGACAAAGTCTTGTATTATTTAACAAACTTTTATGCCTTTTTATTTTACTTTTTCAGTAAGAAAGTCTATTGTGAAACATAAACACGTCTCAGGTTGATAATTTGTACAAGAGTATATACACAAATTACCTGATACTAAAAACAGTAGAAACCAAAGAAAAATTTGGGAATTTGTACTTATATGCTTAAACCTATTTTCACAGCTTTTACTGTGTCCATTTTTTTAATACATTTCTAAAAGCGTTGGGTCATTGTTCTTGAATATTGTTTTTTTCCATCTATTCTTGTCTTGTCCACAGGCTTTTAGTTACTGCTACTTACTTGCCATGACCTTTATGGTAGAAAACCTGCTCAATAAATTTATTACAAGTGTATAAAGGCTTGTGCTTAATTTTTTATTTAAACACATATTTATGTGTTAAGTTAAAGGGAGTGAGTATGTTTGTTTGTATATGATTATATATGTCCTTTAAGATATCCTTTACATAGAACTTATTCGGTATTCTTTTAAGGTTTTATGGTTTACTCCTCTATACAAAGCACGTGCTTTGGCTTTTTATCATGAGGGAGAATTGTACAAAACAAAAAAAAAAATAAAAAAAATTAAATAAAATGAGAGTTTTAACATGTGTAAGTGGGTATATGTGTGTGTGTGTGTTGGTGTAGGAATAAAATATTTGTTGTTGTTTGCTGTGTAATTTTTTTCCAGCCTTAGACCTCACGTAGTTTCATGCTTGCTCAAGTCTAGTCAAGTTTTTTTTTTTTTTTTTGTTATAATACTAAGTAACATTTCATCTTTCAGCTTTTCTTCTGGTGCCGCTCCTACTTTATATTATTTTCTAAAAGCATTATATAAGTATGTATGTAATTCTCTAACATATTTACAAAATTCTCTTCTATATATATTAGAGTGGCGCCTACTTAGCATTTTTTGGTTTTTCGATGCTTCCAAATTCGTTGCTCAGAATTGTTCTTTGTCATTTAAAAACTAAATGCTGAATATTTTTTGGAAATCGGATATCGTTCTCTTACTGTTTTATTATTCTACGCAAAATTACAGCCTTTAGATAAAATTTTGAAAATAGTAGTAAAATACTACTTTTTTAAAAATTGTGAAAATTAGTAAATTTTGTTGAGTTCTACTTAATTTGGCTTATTTTGAGTGATATTGCATACTTTTTTTGAATTTATAAAAATAGAAGCAGATATACTACTTTTTTTAAAAATATGTAAAATATACATAAATTCAAATAAAATTTTTATTAGGGCCACCCTTCATTAAACACTTCCTGTCGGAGAAAAAATAAATTTTACTTAGTTATTTTGGTTTTTATATGAATTTTTGAAAATAGTAGTAGAAATAAAATTTTTTTAGAAGTGTTCAAAATAGTACTTTTTACTCAATTCTCTTATTTTTTATGATTCTACGCAAACTTACAGCCTTTATAAAAAACTTTTAAAATAGTACTAAAATACTACTTTTTTAAAAAGTGTAAAAAGTAGTAAATTTCGTTAAATTCTACTTAATTTGATATATTTTAAGTGAAAATATACACGAATTTAAATTAAATTTTTATTCATTAAACACTTCTGGTTTTTATATGAATTTTTGAAAATAGTAGTAGAAATAATACTTTTTTAAAAGTAGTAATTTTTACTCAATTCTCTTATTTTTTATAATTATACGCAAAATTACAGCCCTTATATAAAATTTTAGAAATAGTAGTAAAATACTACTTTTTTAAAAAGCGTTAAAAATAGTAAATTTCGTTAAATTCTACTTAATTTGACTTATTTTAAGTGATATTACATAATTATTTGAATTTATAAAAATAGTAGCAGATACTACTACTTTTTTGAAAATATGCAAAATATAATTTTTTATAAAATGTCTCAGTTTTTGTTATTATAAACAATTTAAATTAAATTTTTAGATTTTTATAAGAGCCACCCTAATGTATATACATATAAGTATGTATTAGTTGTTATATATAGAATTCTCCTTACACATACGTCATCATTGAACAGTTTGTTATGAAATTATATTTGTTTGCACGACTGCTTAGTATAAAGTTATTTGTATGTGTAGCTTTCTATATGTAAACGAAAATATGTGTGTGTTTGTATGTATGTATATATTTGTTAAGTTAAAGTTTTGTTAAACATTTTAAGTTTTTTGCTTCAACTAGCTTATAGAAGAGGCTGTAGAGGTTAAAGTATTGAAGACTAAAACTCAAACTTTTTGAAAATGTATAGACATAAAGAGGCCTTTTTAATAGAACTTAAGTTTTTGTTGTAGCTATTAGATTGTTGTTGCTTAAATACTTGTTTTAACCTTGAAATGTTCTTAAAGTGTTAAAAGATTTTGTAAGAATTTTTAGGGGCATGTGTCGTTTCTATTAAAAGTTTTAATAATTTGTTTGTTGTTTACAGTCTTAAAGGAAACTTTAAAGAATTAAAATATCAATAATGAAATTTATAATTTAAAATTTTGAATTTTGTTACACATTTTTCATTGTCTTAAGAATACAGGGATTAGAAATAAATCTTTACTATAAAGTATTTAAAAATGGGGTTTTACACCTGAGCTACTTGTAGCAAATTTTTAAAGATTTTTTTTTATATTTGCTAAACATTTTTGTTAATTTAAGTTTGTATCGGAAAAAAGGATATATGTATGAGCTAAACTGAAATTAAGACAGTAAGAATACTTTGATATTAAATAAAGTGCACCAAACTACTAGTTGTGCTTATACTATTGCTACAAGGATAAAGAAATCTGGAAATTTTAACAAATTCAAATATTAAATTCCAACAATGTTTTAAATTAAGTCATATTTTTAAGCAAATGAAATTGATTTCAAAGTATTTTCTGTTACAATTTGTTAAAAATAACTTTGGTTGAAATAAAGGATATATGGGTAAAACCTAAACGGATGCTCTAAGGACTATGAAATTTTGTGTTTGAATAAAGAAAATAAAACAACAAGTTGTAGTAAGATTATTTTGAAAATAAAAGAAAAATTATGAAAAAATTTTAATATTAAAATTTTTTAAAAATTTAATTTCTTAAAATATTGTAATTTCTTAAGGTTCTTAAAGTTTATTTGATATTTGTTTAGCAGTTTAAATGAATTATGTACCATTTTCTATCTAAATTCTGTTCAAATCACAAAGTTGACAAAAAAGGATATATGGGTAGCACCTTAAATAAGCAAGTAAGGATCTTAAATTTGGTTGTATAAATTAAGAACATCCAACGGCGTACTATAGTACAAATAATTTGGGAATTTTTAAAAAATGTTTATTCCGAGTCAAAAGAACTGCTCAACTTCTGAAGCAAAGAATGAATCAAGCCAAAATCGGATACTCTGTTCCGAGAGCGTGAGAGAGCATTTGTATCGATAGAAACAAATAGTAGTTGATCGAAGGAATGGTCTGGAATATAAGGCGGGTGAGGCAAAACTTCCTAACCAATGCATTCTAAATAGTTTTTAACAGGTATTACATAATGTGGCCATGCGTTGCATTATGAAATATTACGGTTTTATGTCTTTCCGTATATTCTTCACTTCAAACGAATCAGTTGCGTACGGTGTAGGTTCCATGTGATGGCCTGGCAAGATTTCAGCAGCTCATTATAGATAGGACCCTTTTGCTCCCACCAAATACCTTAGCGCCTTTGATATTTGGCTTTGATGTCTATTCACTGTTCCAATGATTTTGCAAGCTCTTGTTAAGTTTGACAACAATCTTCATGGAGTAATGATTCCAATTCTTGGTCTTCAACTTTTTTGTCTTGCATAACCAATCTTTGTAGTCCGTGTCAAAATCACCACTTCAGAACTGCACAAACCAACTCTCACACGGCACATTTTTCGAATTAAATAAGTAAAGCAAAACTTCCCGCATATGACGATTCGTTGGAACAAAATTCGACATTTTCGAAGCAAATTAAACTCTGTTGTTTACCCTATAATGTTCAGTAACTAATTGAGAATAAATGACAGATATGTGGCCTTCAAAATTACATATAAGCTATTAAAAACAAAAGCGTTTTTAAGCCATGCACCCTATTGAACATATAAACTAGCTGACCGCCCTTCGCTCGGTACACATTTACTAATGATTTGTATTTCATCATCTATATATATTTTAAATGAGAAGTGAAAAGGAGGCAGTGCAAAATGTAGTTTGAGTTTTACTAGTATCTTCACATACTTAAAAAAATTAGACGTTATCGAGAGGCAGTGTTGTTCGTTCTACTAAGGAGAAAAATGTAAAAAACATAATTTTTGGAAAAATGGTAAAATTTTATTTTTAGTTTGTATACAAAAAACATAAAACCAAAATGTGTTGCCTGAAGTCAGGTGCTAAAAAAAAACAGCACTGCCTATAACCGCGTCACAGTGGTACGTTTTATTGACATTTTTTTTTAAATTCCAAAAAATCACTCGGATCAAAAAATGGATTTCATTTTCGGATTCAGCGGGTGGCGAAACAGGCCAATAGGTGTTTTCGGCCCGATTTAAGCCATATTTAAGGAGAAAAATGCAAAAAACATAATTTTTGGAAAAATGGTAAAATTTTATTTTCAAATTTTATAAACAAAACCTAAAAACAAAATGTGTTGCCTGAAGTCAGGTGCTAAAAAAAACAGCAGTGACTAAAACCACGTCACAGTGGTACCTTTTATTGACATTTTTTTTTTAAATTCAAAAAACGGATTTCATTTTCGGATTCAGCGGGTGGCAAAACAGATTAATAGGTGTTTTCGGGCCGTTTTAAGCCATATTTAAGGAGAAAAATGCAAAAAACTAAAATTCATGTTTGTTTTCAGCTTTTATACAAAAAACATAAAACAAAAAATGTGTTGCCTGAAGTCGGGTGCTAAAAAAACAGCAAAGACCAAAACCACTTCACAGTGGTACATTTTAATGAGATTTTTTTTTAAATTCCAAAAAATCGCTCGGATCAAAAAATGGATTTCATTTTCGGATTCAGCGGGTGCCAAAACAGATTAATAGGTGTTTTCGGGCCGTTTTAAGCCATATTTAAGGAGAAAAATGCAAAAAACATAATTTTTGGAAAAATGGTAAAATTTTATTTTCAAATTTTATAAACAAAACCTAAAAACAAAATGTGTTGCCTGAAGTCAGGTGCTAAAAAACAGAAATGACTAAAACCACGTCACAGTGGTACGTTTTATTGACATTTTTTTTTTAAATTCCAAAAAATCGCTCGGATCAAAAAATGGATTTCATTTTCGGATTCAGCGGGTGGCAAAACAGATTAATAGGTGTTTTTGGCCCGATTTAAGCCATATTTAAGGAGAAAAATGCAAAAAACATAATTTTTGGAAAAATGGTAAAATTTTATTTTCAGTTTGTATACAAAAAACATAAAACCAAAATGTGTTGCCTAACGTCAGCTGCTAAAAAAACAGCAATGACTAAAACCACGTCACAGTGGTACGTTTTATTGACATTTTTTTTTTAAATTCCAAAAAATCGCTCGGATCAAAAAATGGATTTCATTTTCGGATTCAGCATGTGGCAAAACAGATCAATAGGTGTTTTCGGCTCGATTTAAGCCATATTTAAGGAGAAAAATGCAAAAAACATAATTTTTGGAAAAATGGTAAAATTTTATTTTCAGTTTGTATACAAAAAACATAAAACCAAAATGTGTTGCCTAACGTCAGCTGCTAAAAAAAACAGCAGTGACTAAAACCACGTCACAGTGGTACCTTTTATATACATTTTTTTTTTTAAATTCCAAAAAATCGCTCGGATCAAAAAATGGATTTCATTTTCGGATTCAGCGGGTGGCAAAACAGATTGATAGGTGTTTTCGGGCCGTTTTAAGCCATATTTAAGGAGAAAAATGCAAAAAACATGAATTTTAGGAAAAATGGTAAAATTTTGTTTTCAGCTTTTATACAAAAAACATAAAACAAAAAATGTGTTGCCTGAAGTCGGGTGCTAAAAAAAAAGCAAAGACCAAAACCACTTCACAGTGGTACATTTTAATGAGATTTTTTTTTTAAATTCCAAAAAATCGCTCGGATCAAAAAATGGATTTCATTTTCGGATTCAGCGGGTGCCAAAACAGATTAATAGGTGTTTTCGGGCCGTTTTAAGCCATATTTAAGGAGAAAAATGCAAAAAACATGAATTTTAGGAAAAATGGTAAAATTTTGTTTTCAGCTTTTATACAAAAAACATAAAACAAAAAATGTGTTGCCTGAAGTCGGGTGCTAAAAAAACAGCAAAGACCAAAACCACTTCACAGTGGTACATTTTAATGAGATTTTTTTTTTTAAATTCCAAAAAATCGCTCGGATCAAAAAATGGATTTCATTTTCGGATTCAGCGGGTGGCAAAACAGATTAATAGGTGTTTTCGGGCCGTTTTAAGCCATATTTAAGGAGAAAAATGCAAAAAACATGAATTTTAGGAAAAATGGTAAAATTTAGTTTTCAGCTTTTATACAAAAAACATAAAACAAAAAATGTGTTGCTTGAAGTCGGGTGCTAAAAAAACAGCAAAGACCAAAACCACTTCACAGTGGTACATTTTAATGAGATTTTTTTTTTAAATTCCAAAAAATCGCTCGGATCAAAAAATGGATTTCATTTTCGGATTCAGCGGGTGCCAAAACAGATTAATAGGTGTTTTCGGGCCGTTTTAAGCCATATTTAAGGAGAAAAATGCAAAAAACATAATTTTTGGAAAAATGGTAAAATTTTATTTTCAAATTTTATAAACAAAACCTAAAAACAAAATGTGTTGCCTGAAGTCAGGTGCTAAAAAACAGCAATGACTAAAACCACGTCACAGTGGTACCTTTTATTGACAATTTTTTTTTAAATTCCAAAAAATCGCTCGGATCAAAAAATGGATTTCATTTTCGGATTCAGCGGGTGCCAAAACAGATTAATAGGTGTTTTCTGGCCGTTTTAAGCCATATTTAAGGAGAAAAATGCAAAAAACATGAATTTTAGGAAAAATTGTAAAATTTTGTTTTCAGCTTTTATACAAAAAACATAAAACAAAAAATGTGTTGCCTGAAGTCGGGTGCTAAAAAAACAGCAAAGACCAAAACCACTTCACAGTGGTACATTTTAATGAGATTTTTTTTTTAAATTCCAAAAAATCGCTCGGATCAAAAAATGGATTTCATTTTCGGATTCAGCGGGTGGCAAAACAGATTAATAGGTGTTTTCGGGCCGTTTTAAGCCATATTTAAGGAGAAAAATGCAAAAAACATAATTTTTGGAAAAATGGTAAAATTTTATTTTCTAATTTTATAAACAAAATGTGTTGCCTGAAGTCAGGTGCTAAAAAACAGCAATGACTAAAACCACGTCACAGTGGTACCTTTTATTGACAATTTTTTTTTAAATTCCAAAAAATCGCTCGGATCAAAAAATGGATTTCATTTTCGGATTCAGCGGGTGCCAAAACAGATTAATAGGTGTTTTCGGGCCGTTTTAAGCCATATTTAAGGAGAAAAATGCAAAAAACATGAATTTTAGGAAAAATGGTAAAATTTTGTTTTCAGCTTTTATACAAAAAACATAAAACAAAAAATGTGTTGCCTGAAGTCGGGTGCTAAAAAAACAGCAAAGACCAAAACCACTTCACAGTGGTACATTTTAATGAGATTTTTTTTTTAAATTCCAAAAAATCGCTCGGATCAAAAAATGGATTTCATTTTCGGATTCAGCGGGTGGCAAAACAGATCAATAGGTGTTTTCGGGCCGTTTTAAGCCATATTTAAGGAGAAAAATGCAAAAAACATGAATTTTAGGAAAAATGGTAAAATTTTGTTTTCAGCTTTTATACAAAAAACATAAAACAAAAAATGTGTTGCCTGAAGTCGGGTGCTAAAAAAACAGCAAAGACCAAAACCACTTCACAGTGGTACATTTTAATGAGATTTTTTTTTAAATTCCAAAAAATCGCTCGGATCAAAAAATGGATTTCATTTTCGGATTCAGCGGGTGCCAAAACAGATCAATAGGTGTTTTCGGGCCGTTTTAAGCCATATTTAAGGAGAAAAATGCAAAAAACATGAATTTTAGGAAAAATGGTAAAATTTTGTTTTCAGCTTTTATACAAAAAACATAAAACAAAAAATGTGTTGCCTGAAGTCGGGTGCTAAAAAAACAGCAAAGACCAAAACCACTTCACAGTGGTACATTTTAATGAGATTTTTTTTTTAAATTCCAAAAAATCGCTCGGATCAAAAAATGGATTTCATTTTCGGATTCAGCGGGTGGCAAAACAGATTAATAGGTGTTTTCGGGCCGTTTTAAGCCATATTTAAGGAGAAAAATGCAAAAAACATAATTTTTGGAAAAATGGTAAAATTTTATTTTCTAATTTTATAAACAAAATGTGTTGCCTGAAGTCAGGTGCTAAAAAACAGCAATGACTAAAACCACGTCACAGTGGTACCTTTTATTGACATTTTTTTTTTAAATTCCAAAAAATCGCTCGGATCAAAAAATGGATTTCATTTTCGGATTCAGCGGGTGGCAAAACAGATTAATAGGTGTTTTCGGCCCGATTTAAGCCATATTTAAGGAGAAAAATGCAAAAAACATAATTTTTGGAAAAATGGTAAAATTTTATTTTCAGTTTGTATACAAAAAACATACAACCAAAATGTGTTGCGTAACGTCAGCTGCTAAAAAAAACAGCAGTGACTAAAACCACGTCACAGTGTTACGTTTTATTGACATTTTTTTTTTAAATTCCAAAAAATCGCTCGGATCAAAAAACGGATTTCATTTTCGGATTCAGCGGGTGGCAAAACAGATTAATAGGTGTTTTCGGCCCGATTTAAGCCATATTTAAGGAGAAAAATGCAAAAAACATAATTTTTGGAAAAATGGTAAAATTTTATTTTCAGTTTGTATACAAAAAACATAAAACCAAAATGTGTTGCCTAACGTCAGCTGCTAAAAAAAACAGCAGTGACTAAAACCACGTCACAGTGGTACGTTTTATTGACATTTTTTTTTTAAATTCCAAAAAATCGCTCGGATCAAAAAATGGATTTCATTTTCGGATTCAGCGGGTGGCAAAACAGATTAATAGGTGTTTTCGGCCCGATTTAAGCCATATTTAAGGAGAAAAATGCAAAAAACATAATTTTTGGAAAAATGGTAAAATTTTATTTTCAGTTTGTATACAAAAAACATAAAACCAAAATGTGTTGCCTAACGTCAGCTGCTAAAAAAAACAGCAGTGACTAAAACCACGTCACAGTGGTACCTTTTATTGACAATTTTTTTTTAAATTCCAAAAAATCGCTCGGATCAAAAAATGGATTTCATTTTCGGATTCAGCGGGTGGCAAAACAGATTAAAAGGTGTTTTCGGCCCGATTTAAGCCATATTTAAGGAGAAAAATGCAAAAAACATAATTTTTGGAAAAATGCTAAATTTTTATTTTCAGTTTGTATACAAAAAACATAAAACCAAAATGTGTTGCCTAACGTCAGCTGCTAAAAAAACAGCAATGACTAAAACCACGTCACAGTGGTACGTTTTATTGACATTTTTTTTTTAAATTCCAAAAAATCGCTCGGATCAAAAAATGGATTTCATTTTCGGATTCAGCGGGTGGCAAAACAGATTAATAGGTGTTTTCGGCCCGATTTAAGCCATATTTAAGGAGAAAAATGCAAAAAACATAATTTTTGGAAAAATGCTAAATTTTTATTTTCAGTTTGTATACAAAAAACATAAAACCAAAATGTGTTGCCTAACGTCAGCTGCTAAAAAAACAGCAATGACTAAAACCACGTCACAGTGGTACCTTTTATTGACATTTTTTTTTTAAATTCCAAAAAATCGCTCGGATCAAAAAATGGATTTCATTTTCGGATTCAGCGGGTGGCAAAACAGATTAATAGGTGTTTTCGGCCCGATTTAAGCCATATTTAAGGAGAAAAATGCAAAAAACATAATTTTTGGAAAAATGGTGAAATTTTATTTTCAGTTTGTATACAAAAAACATAAAACCAAAATGTGTTGCCTAACGTCAGCTGCTAAAAAAACAGCAATGACTAAAACCACGTCACAGTGGTACGTTTTATTGACATTTTTTTTTTAAATTCCAAAAAATCGCTCGGATCAAAAAATGGATTTCATTTTCGGATTCAGCGGGTGGCAAAACAGATTAATAGGTGTTTTCGGCCCGATTTAAGATATATTTAAGGAGAAAAATGCAAAAAACATAATTTTTGGAAAAATGGTAAAATTTTATTTTCAGTTTGTATACAAAAAACATAAAACCAAAATGTGTTGCCTAACGTCGGGTGCTAAAAAACAGCTGTGACTAAAACCACGTCACAGTGGTACGTTTTATTGACATTTTTTTTTTAAATTCCAAAAAATCGCTCGGATCAAAAAATGGATTTCATTTTCGGATTCAGCGGGTGGCAAAACAGATTAATAGGTGTTTTCGGTCCGATTTAAGCCATATTTAAGGAGAAAAATGCAAAAAACATAATTTTTGGATAAATGGTAAAATTTTATTTTCAGTTTGTATACAAAAAACATTAAACCAAAATGTGTTGCCTAACGTCAGGTGCTAAAAAACAGCAATGACTAAAACCACGTCACAATGGTACCTTTTATTGACATTTTTTATAAATTCCAAAAAACTAGTTGTAGTAAAATTTGTTTTTTTAAATATTTTTTATTTATTTTAATAAAAGTATTTTTCGTCGCAGAAAATCGTCTTTCAAGATCTCTCGGCTTCAATTCGTATTCCTGCTTTTAGATGAAGTCTGCTGCTAGCAAACGTTTTGAAATTGCTGCTTGAGTAGCTTCCAATGATTTTGCAAGCTCTTGTTGAGTTTGACAACAATCTTCATGGAGTAATGCCTACAATTCTTGGTGTTCCAACTTTTTTGGAAAGTTGGAACATCACTTCAGAACTGCACAAATCATCTCTTGCACTTTCATACCGATGAAACACATTCATCGGTTCGCACTCAAAAGAAACGCATCGCGCATTTTTAAGCCATGCACCCTATTGAACTTCAAATTACAAACTGTCTCACCGCCCGGCTTCGCTTGGGACATATTTACTAATGATTTGTATTTCATCATCAATATATATATTTAAAATGAGAAGTGAAAAGGAGGCAGTGTTGTTTCTTTTTTAAGTTTCTCCAAAAAATGTATCTAATTAAGAAAAATGAGAAAAGAAAAGTAAGCGATATATTAAAAACTTTAAATTTCCAAGTTATATCAGAAATATTTTAATTTGTTTTCTTTACATACCATGTCCTGGAAATGTCAATTCGAATGCAAAAAAATCAGCCAAATCGCTCGAGCTGTTCTTACGTGATGCCATTACATACATGGACCATTTAATTTGTATGTACATAGAAACTGTTCAAGGAAATATGTGTCTAAGAAGTTTTAAAAGTTGAGGCAAAGTGTTGAGATTCCGTCTGAAAAAAAATGACAATTTAAAATTATAAATTTGTTAAATACTCTGGCGTATATTTATTATTGATATATTTCAAAACAAAAATACTACTCATACGCAAACAATTTCACAATTTCTTATATACATCCCTCATACATATACTTAATATTTATTTCATTTTACATAACATTACTCATACGCCTTACACTAGGTTAACAAAAATACATTTACTGACTTATCTCATAGCTTGTTCTTTAAATATATAACAATTTATTTTTTCAAAACTAAATTAACTTTATCTAGATCTAAATAAGGTTTTTTTTTGCTCAATAAATTGCCATATATTTTCACAGCAATCTCATTTTTAGTGTTTTTAAGGATTCTCTTACATTTTTTCAGTTTTTATTACATTTTGCCTACTGCTAGGAATATTATTTTTTATCATATTTATAACACTAGAGCTGTTCTATCACGCCTAAATGCTGATTACATCTTAAAGATATGCAAGTGATATGTACTTAAACAGGAATAGGAAAATTCTCTAGATATATATATATGTGTGTGTTTGTATGAATGTATGTAGGAGGTGTCTACAAGTTTATGTGTATGTACTTAGACACATTACTGTGGATTGACTAAACGTGCATAGACATGCTTACAATTTCAGCAAAAAGGAAATGAGTAAGAGCAGTGAGCAGGCAGGTAGTGGGTGTTATATTTGTACTTTTATGTGTAACTGTGTTAGTTTTTCCAGCTACCTTTTACATGTGTAAGTAAGCTGCTATATTAGGTGACGTTATAACGCTTAAAGTAGTTATTTTTTTTTCCTACTTGTTAGTCTTTCATACATTGGTTTTTTTTCCATACAAAAGATTTTCAAAGATAAACGTAAACAATTTCCTCCCTTCCTTTTTAGCTCAGCTAAACGAAAATCATGATGATGTTGAGATGATGAGTAGGAAAAGCAGCACCAAAATAACACCATTTAATATAATTCTATATATTGTGTGCTGTTTTATTTTGTTCTCTTTTTTTTTTTTCCTTATTCATTTTATATATTATAGGAAAAAGTACGTAAAAATTGTATGAAAAACAAACCAAGTTTAACATATTTGCTAGAGGATATGAAAATCGATATGGATGCTTTCAATAATGTGATAGAATTGGAAAATGTGAATAAGAAAATAACAAAAAAAAACATAAATAAATAAATATAAAATACAAATGGAAAAAATAATAATCTACACACACAATCATACACATAAGTGTAAACACATTACATGTATGCATGTATATATATGTTAAAAATGTTAAGAATTATTATTAGGTTTAAATAAGGTGGAAAATATTTGAGGCAAATCATCAAGATAAGTCTAATGGAAAATATTATTCAAGTGATAAATAAACGAAATTTAAATATTTATCACACATAATTCAATATTTTAAATTAAATTGTTTAGGAATTGAATTTAACTCAAAGATAATTAAATTTTTCAATATGTATTAAAAAAAATGGAAAAAATTAATTTAAATAGTTTAGATATTTAAGAAATTTATAATAGATTTTGAGTTGAAAAATTTACTTTTCTGAGTTAATTAAAAAATTTTCAAAAAAGGACATATGGCCGCTGTTTATAACAAGCCAGATAATACCATATAACTTTTAGGGTTGGTAGACGCAACTAAACTACGAGTTGTGGAAAAATAGTTTTTAAAAAAATTTGTCGTTATCACTAAAATATTTAAATTTGTTTAAGCAAGTAAGTTTTTTCTTAAATTCATCACTATTTATGAACAGGTTATAGACATAGTAACAAAAAATTAACAATTTTTCAAAAAAAGGATATACGGCTGGTATTTAAACCAAAGCTAAAAAATTCATACAATTTTAAGAGTTCACAGAGCAAACCAAACTACGACATGTGGCAAACCTATTTAAAAAAAAAAATTAAATTTTTTCTAGGAAAATTTTTAAAAATGATTTTTCAAAAAAAGGATATGCGTTTGGTATTTAACACAAAGCTTGTAAACTCAAACAATTTTGATGACTCATAGTGGTAGCTAAACTACGACATGTGTCATTAAAATTTTTTTAAAAATAAAATTTTTTTCTTGGAAAATTTTCAATTATAAAATTATTAAAAAAAAAATTTTTATTTTTTTAAATAAATTTGATTTTTTAACAATTGATCACACGTTTTTAGTAAAAAACTTAACTTTTTAGACTTAAGCTTATTACTGCGTTCAAAATTTCGTGCGAAATGCTGTCAAACTACATATAAAATATTTGGAATGAAATATACGCGAAATAATTTATCAAAAGCAGAACTCTGTTCTTATTGTGGAAAACATGTGAAATACATCTGGCAACCTTATTTTTTCCACACGAAATAACATAAGCAGCACTTCTTTCGCACAATATTAAAACCAACAACTGATCATTTGTGGCATATACAATTTTTCGCACGAAAAAACCATACTTGTTCGCAAATATGAACAGAGTACTAGGCTTTAAGTAATAACTTTACTCAAAATTATACATGATGGCCATTTAAATTAAGGCAGATAATTCTCTAAAATTTTTAAAGCTGATAGAGGTTACTAAACTGGAGTTGTGGTAGAAAATGTTTATGAAAATCTGACTTCTGTATTAGGAAAATTTAATTTTTTTCAAACGTCATTCGTAGTAGTAACAAATGTTTACTAAATTTTCGTTATTTATGAACATGTTATAGATATTGTAACAAAAAAATATTTTACAACATAAAATAATGATTTTTTTAAAAAAGGATATACGCCTGTGATTTATACCAAATCTAGTAAACTCATAAAATTTTAAGGGTTAATAAAGGCTACCGAACTACGACATGTGGCAAAAAAATTTTTGAAAAATTATATTTTTTTCTACATAATTTATAATTATTAAATTACATATTACAAAAATTTTTTTTAAAATAAATTTAGTATTTTAGCAAGTGATAAAAGGTTTTGCGCTAAAAACCTTAATTTTTTTGAGTTATATAATAATTTTTTACAAAAAGGATATATAGCGGCTATCTAAATTAAGGCAGATAATTGTATACAAATTTTAAGGGTTGATATATGTGACTAAACTACGAGTTGTGGTAATCAATATTTATGAAAATTTTATTTCTGTACTAGGAAAATTAGAATTTTTATGATACGTCAGTAAGATCACACCGCTTATGAATTTTAAATAGATCTTGTTATAAAAAATTAATTTTACTGACGTAAGATCACACTGCTTATGAATTTTAAATAGATCTAATTATAAAAAATTAATTTTATAAAGCAAAATAAAATTTTTTCAAAAAAGGATATATGCAGAACATTAAAACCAAAGTTAAAAGTCTCACAAAATGTTAAGGGTTTTTAGAAGAGACTAAACTACGACATATGGCAAAATAATTGTTAAAAAAATTTCAGTTTTTTCTAAAAAAATTTTAAATTATTAAAAAAAATTATGTTGAATATAATATTCATACTTCTTTTAATAATTTAAAATTTTTCTAATTTCCCACTAACTAAGTTATTTAGCATATTTTGTGAAACAGAAATTTTCTTTTTAAAGTTAAGTAATAATTTACTTCAATAAAATTTTAAAGGTAGATATAGACATCCAAACTACGAGTTTTAAGAAAATATTTTTGAGAAAATTTGTATATTTTTAAAAAGAAAAGTTTAGTTTGTTAAAGTAGAGTTCTTTTTTTTTAGAGTTCTGAATATACAATTTAACAAAATATATAATTTATAAAGTGAAATAATAATGTTTCAAAAAAGGATATATGGGTGGCATTTAAACGAAAGCATATAGTTTCATAAAAATTAAGTGGTTTATAGAGTAGATCAATTTGCGTGTTGTAAAACAATAATTTTTGAAAAAACTTAAAGTTTTCTAAGAAAATTTTAAATAAAATTTTTTTGTTTAATAATTTGATATTCTAAGAATTGATAATTGATTTTGTGTTAAAATAATTCATGTATTAGAATAAATTAATATTTTTCTAAAAGGAAAATAATTCGGTTAAATTTCAGGGATTTTTAGGTATGTCTGAAAAATTTTATATTTTTACTTGGCAAATTTTAATCTGTTTGAGCTACATTCATGGTACATAGACAATTTTACACATTCTTTAATGTTTGGGAATTTGTAACACGTTTTGTAATAGAAAATCTATTTTCTGCTGAAAAATAATAATTATCCAAAAAAAGGATATATGACGGGCATTTAAACCAAAGCAGGAAAATCCATAAAATTATAGGACTTTATAGAGGCTACCAAAGTGTTACTTGTGGTAAAGTAATTCCTTAAAAAACTTAAATTTTTGCTAAGAAAATTTTAATTAACAAAAAAAAAAAATAAAATTACAGATAATTTTTTTTTTTTTAATATTTATTAGCTTAGGAACCGCTCATTGATTTTGCGTTACAATACTTTTTACATTTTTTAGTCTTTTCAGAGTTGTGGTAAAATATTTGTTGAACAATTTTATATTTATGCTGAAGAATTTGTTTAAGTAACATTCATGGAACATTTAGGAACTTTTAAAACATTTTCCAATAGAAAATTTATTTTCTCCTAAAAATTAATAATTTTTTAAAAAAGGATATAAGACGGGCTTGTAAACCAAAACTGAAATTTACATCAAATTATAGGGGTTGATAGAGGCAACCAAACTGCAACATGTGGTAAAATAATATTCGAAAAAATTCAATTTTTTTTTAAGTAAAATTTTAAATTAATTAATAAAAAATTTTGAGGAATCATTGCTTTAAATTATTTAGATATTTTGGGAATTGCTAATATATTATTTGTTGAAATATTTTCTTTTTGGAGTGAAATAAAATTTTTTTCCAAAAAGGATATATGGTGGCCATTTAAACCAAGACAGACAATGTTATAACATTTTAATGGTTGATAGCTACGACCAAACTACGAGTTGTAATAAACTATTTTTCAGAAAATTTTACTTTTTAACTGAGAAAATTTAATTTTTTTTAAATATCATAGGTGTTAGAAATATAATTTTACTTATGATTCATAGTTTGAGAATTTGTAACAGATCTTGTAGCAAAAAATTTATTTTATATAATGAAAAAATAATTTTTGAAAAAAGGATATACAGCGGACATTTTAAACAAAGGCGAGAATTTCATAAAATTTTTTCAGTTGAGTGAGGCTACAAAACTAAGACTTGTGGTAAAATAATTTTAGAAAAAACTCAAATTTTTTAGGAAAATTTTATATCTAAAAAAAGAGTATTTAGAAAACTTTAGATTGGTAAAATAATTTATATATTTTAGGAATTGTTAATAGATTTCTGTTAAAATTGTTTCAAATTAGAGTTAAATAATATTTCCTTCCATACTTGTAGTACCAGGGCGTATGATTTTTATTTAATTACAAAATAATTCAATATCACTCATACGTTAAAATTTTTAAAATTTATTTTTTGATTGCATTTAGTTAGATTTTTTTGGTTAAATTAAATAGTTTAAACCTAACCCTTGATGACCTTAATGAACATCAAACACTCTCCTGCACATAAAAATCCACACACACACACTCACTTGTACTTTAGCACTCAAATGTGCAATTAGTAAAAATGCAACTAAAGTTCCAAATAGTAGATTATATGTCATTCTTTGTTATAGTTGTTGTTAAATAAACATAAATATTTGTTGCTAAAATTTTTAATGTTCTACCTTCACTCGCTCTCTCTCTCTCGCTCGCACTTGCACTAGTTTTAGCACATGATTTCCTGTTCATTTATATATGTGTTTGGAAATTTTTGTTTGAATGCAATTTGTGTGTGTTATTGTTGTAATACTATTCATTAAATGTATGTATATACACAGAGTTCATTTTCAGTTTTGTTTTTCTCTATGACGAGCTAGCTGGCTGTACAAACTATATTTGTAAAGTGATTGTTGCTGTTGGTATTTATGTGAAATTTTTGTAGCTAAATGATGTATTTTATTTTAGCACGTAACAATGAAATTACATACAAAGTTATATATGAGGGTCCTTTTTGTGAAAATTAAAAAAAAATACACAAAACTCACAAATTTATTTTCAAAAAAAAAAAAAAAAAAATTTTTTTTTTTTTGTTCTAAAATAACATCAGTTTTGTTCAAGCAAAACTAGTAATTAAGAGTTAAGCAATTGCAATTTACATGTGTATACGAGTATTGTGTGCAATTTGTACCAGAAAATATATATAAAGTAATTAATTGTTGCATGTTAAATAAATTAAGAGGGTCTATAATTAACTTTAAACTGGCAGCATAGAAATAAAAACAGAGAAAAATATTATATAAACTTAAAATCTAAAGAGGAATTCAATTTAGAACTAAATGGGGTTTTAGTTTAAAATGCAATTGAAAAACAAAAAAACGAACATGAAAATTTTATAATAAAAAAATGATGTAGAGAAATGTAAAACATTTGAAACCTAAAATTAAAATGTGGAGCCAAAATGCAAACAAATTTTTGTAAATCTTAGAGACCCCAATTTTTATTTACTTCCAAATAGATTGCTTTAAAACAATTTTGTTTCAAGTGTTTTACTGATTCCATAATTAAAACTCAAGTCTTTATGTCAGGGTGTCTAGCAATAGGCCATAAAATGGTGTTAAAACAAATAAAATCAATGCAGTAACAAGCTTAAACATAGAGTGAGTCATGCACATAGACATGACTATTTAAACAACAGACATAATACTTTCCCCCAACTAAAATTGTGCACATTTTAAAGGAAATTGAAAAAAACTGTTGTGTATAGTAACTATTAGGGTGGCCTTGATATTAGACTTCTTTGATTTTCGATGCTACAAGGTCTAAAATTATTCTCTGTCATCTAAAAACCTAGTTCATATAAAGTTTCGAGTGGGTCACTTTATGGGATTTTTCGATTTTTTATGCTCGCAAGGTTTAAAATTATTCTTGTTGCTCAAGTTCCTTGCCATTGGATTTTAAATTTTTAGTATTTATGCATATAAGCAATGTGCTTTTGTTAAAATACTCATACAAAAAACCATAAACTGTCACTCAAATGTTAAACAATTGGAAAAAGTGAATATAATAAAGACTATGCACACAAGTACCCAACACAAATGTTAAGACAAAACAAAGTTTTAAATTGAATTTTAACCACAATTGAAATGAAATTTTCATAAAGTAAAACTCTATTTAGTATGTTAGTAAAAATTAATAAAGCAAACATTTCACTTGTAATTGTAATACAAGTTTAATTAATTTATTTAGGATATATATTACTTGATATTAACATTTGATTTAAAAAAGTAATTAAAAGTAAATAAAACAAACACTTATTTAACTTTCTGGTTAACTAAAGCGTATGATAAATATGAATTTTCCAAAGTAATTAAATATTACTCATACGTTAGTAATAAAAAACAGAATCGATTGGAAGTTAATGCAATTTTAAGGAATTTTATTTAAAATTAAAGCAAAACTCTTGTAATTTTCTTAAATAATATACGGCGGCTGTTTAAGCAAAGGATAATTCTATACAATAGAGTTTACTACATTATAGAGATAGAGTTTACTACATTATGACTTGTGATGAAACATTGTTTTGGAAATTTTATTTTTTTAAAAGAAAAATTAATAGAATTTTGTAATAAAGCATTTATTTTACAAAGTGAAATAATAATTTAAAATAAAAGTTATATAAATTGCATTATACCCCTTATATCCTTAGACGCCATATATAATTTTTAGAAAAAATTATTATTTAACTACATTTGTTAGCAAACACAACATATTATGAATTCATAAAATATATAAATTATTTAAAAAAAAATTAAAATTTTTTTTTTTCTAAAAAAATTTTATATTTTAATTAGAATTTTTTAATAATTAATTTATCACAAGTCGTAGCTTGGTCCCTTCTATGAATCCCTAAAATTTCATGAAGTTTTAAGCTTTCGTTTAAGTGCCCGCCGTATATCCTTTTTTTACAAATTATTATTTTACTGTATAAAACTGTTTTTGTATTACAAGATCTGTTAATTATTCTGAAACAATGAAAATTCTGTAAATTTCTCTGTCTTGCAGGAATGATGTTTAAAATATTTAAAAATTTTTAGTAGTTAAATTTAAAAAAAAATTTATCACAAGTCGTAGCTTGGTCGGTTCTATGAATCCTTAAAATTGCATGAAGTTTTAAGCTTTCGTTTAAGTGCCCGCCGTATATCCTTTTTTTTACAAATTATTTTTTTGCTGTATAAAACAGTTTTTGTATTACAAGATCTGTTAGTTATTCTGAAGCAATGAAAATTCTGTAAATTTCTCTGTCTTGCAGGAATGATGTTTAAAATTTTTAAATATTTTCAGTAAAAAGTTAAATTTAAAAAAAAAAAAAAATTATCACAAGTCGTAGCTTGGTTGCCTCTATGAATCCTTAAAATTTCATTAAGTTTTAAGCTTTCGTTTAAGTGCCCGCGGTATATCCTTTTTTTACAAATTATTATTTTACTGTATAAAACTGTTTTTCTATTACCAGATCTGTTAATTATTCTTAAACAATAAAAATTCTGTAAATTTCTCTGTCTTGCACGAATAATGTTTAAAATATTTAAATATTTTCAGAAAAAAGTAAAATTTTTAAAAAAAATATTTTACAAAAGAATTTCGCCTTAAACAACCGTTAAAATTTTAATCAATATTAAGTATTCTTATATAGAAAAGTTATGGATATTTAAAATTTTATCTTAAATTGTCATCAATAACAAATTCATTTGAATTCGGCTATATTTCAAATTGTTTAATTCCCATTAAAATAATAATGACATAATTTTGTTCTCATTTACAAAATATTCTTACTTGTAGCATAGATATCTTAAATTCAAATGAAACAACATATAAAATACTCATTTTACCCTAACGTTTCCTTTAGAGAAATAATTTCCATTGCAAAATTAAAATCAAGCCCACCAGTGAAACGTGCCACCACTTCAAGCAGCCAACCACTTGTTTTACAAAATTAAATGCAAGTGTTTTTACTTCCAGTTTGATGTGCTTACCGAACGTATAGACTATTTTAAATATATTTTTGTGGCACAAGAAAACAAAACCAAAATGAAGTTGAAAAGAAACAGCGGGATAATGATAATAATGATGCTACTGATAATAATGAAGATGATGATGACCATGAGTTTAATTCACCAAAGTTGAATGATACTTAAATACAATACCAATAACACAGGCAAAAAAAAAAGAATACTTTTAAAGTTGAAAAACTTGAAAAAAAAAAATACAATCATCATCAGCACTCACATTGTGAGGCAAGTAATGGTATTGTGGTTGTTAACTGTTTTTTTTTAGGCTTTTTCTACAAGCTGATTTTTTAAATGTTTTTCTTTTTAGTTTTTTTTTTGTTGATGGCGGCATCATTTATGCATACAGTGCGTGTAAAATAAACATTTACAAAAAAATTGTAACGTTTACACACCAAATACTCAATATTTTTTTCAGGCCTACTACTTATACACTCACACAAACACACACATATATAAATACACACACATATTAAACTATATAACGGTTTGTTTTCGTACTTGTGTATGTGTGTTTATAAGTGTCTGAAAAAGAGTGCATGTTTGTGCTGTGAAACCAATGAAAATTGCAATTGACCACTACAAACAAATATTGTTCAAGAGTCTGACTGTGTGTCTGCTACAACTAGCACTGAACAAACGATATAAAAAAAAAACAAGAAATGTAAAAAATGTATAAAAAGAATTGTATAGAAAAAGTTTTTAAGCCCACAAAAAACTTGGTAAAATGATGATACTTACTCCATTTACAAATGAAATGATTTTTTCAACACGTTAAGTATAAGTAAATATTTAAAATCGCAAATGAAAATTACAACAGAAAAAAGTACACGTGCTAAAAGTTCTCACAAAGGAGTGTTAAACAAAATGAATATGAAATATTGTTAAAGTTCAATACCTCCATGATGATGCTTGTAATCAAAGGACGGGGGAAGGGGTTTATTTAAAACATAGGAAAAGGAAAGTTAAAGCAGTTAAAGGCTGACAATACTGTACTGTACAAAATAATGAATTTTTTATTAAAAAAATATTATTAACTTTGCTAGAGAAAAGTAAAATTATCGATAACTTTTCTATAGAAAAGTAAAGTTATCGATAACTTTTCTATAGAAAAGTATGGAAATCGATAACTTTTCTATAGAAAAGTAGAGATATCGATAACTTTTTTATAGAAAAGTAGAGATATCGATAACTTTTCTATAAAAAAGTAGAGATATCGATAACTTTTCTATAAAAAAGTAAAGTTATCGATAACTTTTCTATAGAAAAGTCAAGTTATCGATAACTTTTCTATAGAAAAGTAAAGTTATCGATAACTTTTCTATAGAAAAGTCAAGTTATCGATAACTTTTCTATAGAAAAGTAAAGTTATCGATAACTTTTCTATAGAAAAGTAAAGCTATCGATAACTTTTCTATAGAAAAGTCAAGTTATCGATAACTTTTCTATAGAAAATTAAAGTTATCAATAACTTTTCTATAGAAAAGTAAAGTTATCGATAACTTATATTTAGAAAAGTAAAGTTATCGATAACTTTTCTATAGAAAAGTAAAGTTATCGATAACTTTTCTATAGAAAATTAAAGTTATCGATAACTTTTCTATAGAAAAGTAAAGTTATCGATAACTTTTCTATAGAAAAGTAAAGTTATCGATAACTTTTCTATAGAAAAGTAAAGTTATCGATAACTTTTCTATAGAAAAGTAAAGTTATCGATAACTTTTCTATAGAAAAGTAAAGTTATCGATAACTTTTCTAAGGAAAAGTGAAGTTATCGATAAATTTTCTATAGAAGAGTTATCGACAACTTTACTTTTCTATAGAAAAGTTATCGATAAATTTTCTATAGAAAAGTAAAGTTATCGATTACTTTTTTATAGAAAAGTAAAGTTGTCGATAACTCTTCTATAGAAAATAAAGTTACGATAACTTTTCTATAGAAATTATTTTTATAATTTATCAATAAATGTTTCTATAAGTTTTTTGAAAAAAACCAAAGTTATCGATATTTTTCCTATAAAAAAGATTCACCTTTGTTAAGTTTTTAAATTGTGTGGCTTTAAAATTAATTTAATCTCTAAAAAAATCAATTTGTTTTTTCTTTTCAACTACTTAAAAAAGATTTCCATGCATTTACATCGCAAATAAATCTTTCAAAACAAGTCCCTTAATGCTGTCTTCAATTTAGCTCACAACTTAATAACCACAATTGTGTCTATATGTATGTTATCCATTTTCATGGCGTCTTAGTCGTTTATATTGCTGATTTGCGCCAAACACATGAACACACCTTTTTGATGTTTTTGTCTGTGATTAAAAATGTTTGTAAGTTTCGGTTTGCGTAAATTGATGCCTGTTGGCGTGGTACGCAAAATAAAGCAGTTCTTGTCTGGGGGCGATGAAAACCTACAAAAGTTTTAAATAACACATGAGTAAAAGTTTTAGCCAGCCCATCATGAATTTTAAGCAACTACAATTACGAAACTAATATTTAAATGTCTGACAGATTTGGAGGTGGTTTTGTTAAATAGTGGGTTCTTGGAGATTGATTAAGAGAAACAGCGTTCTTTTGTAACTTGAATAAATTTATTTTTCAAAAGTTTGTTGGAAACATAGTATACGTTTAGGGATATATAATAATTATACTATGAAGCTGTATTAGAACATTATTCAGACTGATTTGTTAAACCCTTAGCAAGCATACTATTTCAATTAAAGTATCTATTAAATATCCATGCGTGTTTTAATTAATTTATTGCTAATATATTAATTAATTATCTTCAATGGCAAATTTTTCAGCCAATTCATTTATTCTGTTCTTTGGTCCTCTCTTAATTACTCTTAAAAACTTTGTTTTGATTGCCAAAATGTCTGCTTGTCATTAACATAATACTTGCTCATTGATATTGTTCCCCATTTGTTTTTGTCGAGCCATCTTAATTTACTCATTGCTTTTACACAATCTTGCTCATTTGGTGTTCATGTATGTTCGTGAGTTTGTAAATGTGCCAGTTTGTTTTTTTTTGGGTTTTCCCTCGAATTTCATTAATTAATATTACTCATACGCCATGTAGTTCAACAAATTTAATTTATCATTTAAAGACACATACACGCGCGAAGATGTACACATTCGCACACACACACACTCACACTCACAAAGATACATATATGCAGAAAAACAGGAAGAGAGCTACAGCGAGAAAAAATAAAGTCATAAATCTTATTTACAATTTGGTAGAGTAAATTGCTGTCTCATAATACTTAAAGCACAGCAAGGCTTCTCTGCACTCGCAGCAAAAAAATAACACCATCACAAAGAACAATTATATACATTTATTTTCATACATATTGGTAGTAATTGCGAAAAGACACATGAATTTTCCAACGAAAAACTCTACTCCGTGGTTGTAAAACTTCATAACGCATGTTCTCTGGCCATATTTTGTGTTTTTATTTTATTTTTTGTTCATTTTGGCATAAATGCCAATAAACATGTTTACCAAGATTCCTAGAAATACATTTTCGAATGAAATTAATGAATTAAGTAAATTTAAGAACGGATTATTCACCAAAAGGAGTACAAACAATATTCATGCTAAATTTGTCGGTAAATCAAAAGTTTTTATCGATAACTTGAATTTTCTAGGGAAAAGTTATCGATAACTTTGCTTTTCTATACAGAAGTTATCGTTAACTTGAAGTTTCTATATAAAAGTTGTCGATAACTTGACTTTTCTATAGAAAAGTTATCGATAACTTGAATTTTTTAGAAAAGTTATCGATAACTTTACTTTTCTATAGAAAAGTTATCGATAGCTTTACTTTTCTATAGAAAAGTTATCGATAGCTTTACTTTTCTATAGAAAAGTTATCGATAACTTTACTTTTCTATAGAAAAGTTATCGATAACGTTACTTTTCTATAGAAAAGTTATCAATAACTTGAATTTTCTAGAATTTTCTATAGAAAAGTTATCGATAACTTTACTTTTCTATAGAAAAGTTATCGATAACTTTACTTTTATTTAGAAAAGTTCTCGATAACTTGACTTTTCTATAGAAAAGTTCTCGATAACTTGACTTTTCTATAGAAAAGTTATGGATAACTTGACTTTTCTATAGAAAAGTTATCGATAACTTGACTTTTCTATAGAAAAGTTATCGATAACTTGACTTTTCTATAGAAAAGTTATCGATAACTTGACTTTTCTATAGAAAAGTTATCGATAACTTGACTTTTCTATAAAAAAGTTATCGATAACTTTAATTTTCTATAGAAAAGTTATCGATAACTTTAGTTTTCTATAGAAAAGTTATCGATAACATTACTTTTCTATAGAAAAGTTGTCGATAACTTTACTTTTCTATAGAAAAGTTATCGATAACTTTACTTTTCTATAGAAAAGTTATCGATAACTTTACTTTTATTTAGAAAAGTTATCGATAACTTTACTTTTCTATAGATAACTTTACTTTTCTACAGAAAAGTTATCGAAAACTTGACTTTTTTGTAGAAAAATTATCGATAACTTGACTTTTCTATAGAAAAGTTATTGATAACTTGAATTTCTATAGAAAAGTTATCGATAACTTTACTTTTTTTATAGAAAAGTTACCGATAACATGACTTTTCTATAGAAAAGTTATCGATAGCATAACTTTTCTATAACTGTTGTATATCGACATTTTAGATTTTCTATAGAATAATTTAATTTTTTTTCCCGAAAATTGGTAAATTGCACTGTTTTCCTATATACAATGTATTTGTGCCTACCTACTCTCTATGTCTCATTAATTTATATTGATTCCAACCTTTCATCTCCTGCTCAATTAGAAAACAATTTATTTGTAAATTAGTTTAAAATCCTTATTAAAATAAAAACAATTTACATGTCATTTATTTGTTTATTGGTAAGTTTTTAGGATTTTTTGGATAAATTTCAACAAATTTTCAATAGCACATTAATTATTTATTTATGATACCTTTAAGCCATTTTACAATGATAATAAATTCAAATTCAAAACATATTTTAGTTGTTTTTTTTACGTTATGCTGGCCATAAAATGCTTATAATTTAGCAACAAAAACAATACTCAACAACAAAAGCAAAACAAAGCAAAAAAAAGGTAATATTTAAATAACATGGTTATACGTGTATAAACTCAAACAATTATATAAAATTGAATTATTTGTAAATTATTTATTTATATATGGAAAGTATGCTATAAATATTTGTTATTAATATAAATTTTAATACAGTTAAACACAAAAACACATACCTTGCCATGTTTGCTTATCAACTGATACATGTGTATACAAACCATATAACAACAATAAAAACAAGAGAGTGTGTGGAGAAAAAAACACGAACAGAAAGTATAACCAAAATCATAATGTAATAATCATGTTAAACAAAATAAATTAAATTGATAATGTAACCAGATGTAACGATAAATCATAAATACAACACAAATATAATCACAAAAATACATATACGTACTGATATACATTTAGCTACAAGCAAACATATTAAGTTTAAACCCAGCAAACGTTTAAGAACAAAAGAAATTTTTCATAAAAAATCTCAAATTTTTTTTTTGCAATTAAGTAATTTTTTTTTTAATCTTAAATTTTATAAAAAAAATTATAATTTTATATTCAAGCGAATTAAACATTCTAGCTGGTTATTTATTAAAATCCCATTATTTGCTTTAAATTACTGAATTTTTAAATAGAATTAAATTTTGTTAACTGTGGCGTATGATTAATATTAATTATGAGGTATAATTAGAAAAAGCTAAATAACTTGGGAACTAGATGGAATATTTTAAAGATTTAAATGGTAAATAATAGCCAGGAAATCAGGTTAATAAATAGAGGAAAAAGAGGCTTATATATGAAAACAAAATTTTAAGAAAAATGTTCTTGAAAAAACATATTCAATATTTTGATTGCTATGAACTGGTAATGATCAAAAGATTTAAAGCTAAATATATTATTGAAACAAGCAGGGTCCTTTTTGAATTTTGGACCCATAAATGTAAATTTTTATACTAAATTAAAGCTAACTAAAAAGTGTTCAGCATTTTATTCGCTGGGTATTTAATACATTTACACAGAATATACATATACATTGCCCTTATACTTATATTTATGAATTTACCATCAATAACATCTATATAAATGAAGACAAGTTTTTCTCTCTGAACATATAAATAAGCATTTGAACACTTAAGCATTGCAACAGCAGTAACAAATGCTGCCAGCATATAAATCACTGCAACAAATAAAACCATATAGTATTAAATGAAATTACAAAGAATTGATAATAATGCTAGATAGATTTGTGTATGTTTCTTTTTCAAATTGTTACTTCAAATGTCTTATTTTATTTTAGGATTTTTAAATTCTTTTTTACATTACTTAATATCAACTTTGCCTTAGCATTTACTAAACCTTCTAATTTACTAAACATTTAACTTTGTTCTGTGTTTCTTTTCTTTTCATTCCCTTTTGCAGGTTGGTTCATACATACAATTTTCAAGTAATAAACCTGCACTTAACCACAATTATGGTTAAAAATGTCCTGTAATCAGTCAGCATTTACACTTTAAACTTTAACCCAGGACGAGAGTAAAATACGAATTTTGTTCAGTTTTAGAGAAACAACATAAAATAACAATAACTGAAAATTTGTAACAACAGCAATAATGGCCATGTAAGTTACATGTATAAATGTATAGTAAGTATAAAGTAACCCAAATATAACACAGGTCACAACAAACCTACACATGCTAGCAAAAGTCCGAATGTGTATGAACTTCCCCTATAAATGTTTGTGCGCCCCCTTTTTAAACTAACACTCAGACAGTAGACAAAATGTTGTTGAAACAAAACCCACAACAATAACAGCAGCAACATCAAAAAAAGTGGGTGTGTTGCCAACAACAAACAGGTGAGGATTTACACAACATTTACTGTTTGTGTTGTTGCTGTTTATTATAGTCAAAATAACACAAAGTTGCAAAAACAAAAAAAACGAAGTACAAGAGGGTTCATGTATATCAAAGCTAAAAGGTAAAATTGTAAAATTGTAAAATGGCCATTATTATCAACTTGTAAACTTGCAGCAGCAGCAGCAGCAGCAACAACAACAACAGCTTCAACATCACTCCAGCAGTTGAGTTGTAAATGTAAACTTACCACTCACTGTGAGGCTACGAGTAATAAGGAGGACGACTATGATGACTACAATGATGTTAACGATGACTATAATGATGATTTTACTTGAACAATGATGATTGTAATTGTTACTACATATAAACCAGGTTGCAGCCAAAGATGTTGCTTTAGCTAAAGTAACTAGAGATGCCTGCAAGTTGTGTGTATGTGTGTGTGAGAGTGTTTGTTATTGTTTTTACTGTTAACATTAAAAGGTATAATTGTTCGACAACTAAAAAAAGTTAACCTTGCTTGTTTTAATACACAGTACCAAAAACAACAGTAAAAGCAATAGCTTTAACAACTGCTGCTACATGTTGTACTTGTGCTTACATGAGCAAATGTTAGTTAAACCGAGCATTATAACAAACAATAATAAGTAAGTAAGAGCTATAGTCGGCTGGGACGAAACTTGTGTACCCTATAGCACAGCTATAAAATGGGTTACTATTTATAGAAGGCATATAAAAGCTTTGCTAAATGTCCAACAATTTATAAAGATTTTCTTAATATATTGTATATTTATAGAAACATTTTGAAAATTATGCTATTTGTAGTAAATAATCACCATATAATTTTGTTTATAGTGCTATAAATATTAACAAAATTTGCTATAATAGTAAACTTTCATTAAACTCTTGCTATTTATATTAAATTTACTATAACTGTTGCCGTTTATATTAAATTTTCCATAAAATGTTTCTATTTAAAGTAAATTTTCTTTAAATCGTTGCTATTTATAGTAAAGTTTTTATAACTGTTGCTATTTATAGTAAATTTTATCTATAGCATTGCTATTTACAGTCAATCTTTCCCAAAACTGTTACTATTTATAGAAAACTTTCCCTAAATCATTGCTATATTTAGTAAATTTCCTTTAGGTAGGTTAGGTTCGATAGGCAGCCACTCTTCAAGCAGCTCACTTGGGTCCATTCAAAAACTGATCACATTGTGATACCCAAGAGGTAAACAGCTGGGTATTTATCATACGTCCAATGTTTCCAGGCTAAACCAACCAGATTCCCAGATGAAGGAGTAGATTCGTCTAAGACTCATCCTAAGCATTATAGGAATGGAATTCCGAATATGCGTTCCCTCAGGTTTATCAGAGCCGGGCATTGCCAGAATAGGTGGGCCACCATCTTCCGTCTTTCATTGTGACAGCTTCTACAGAAGTCATTCTATCGTAGGCCCAGTAATTTAGCATGAGTCCCAATTATACAGTGTCCTGTAATGAAGGAAACAATTAGCTTTATTTTCTCTCGACGAAATTTCATAAGTAAGTTCGTCCTGCTGCCATCATATACGGGCCAAGTAGGACTCGATATAACACAGGAAGACTCGTTGGTCCACCTGCTGTTATACAGCTGTTATACAGTTATACAGCCATCTTGCATTTAACAAGGGAAATACTAGAAAAGGGGTCGATCTCCTCATCATCCATCATCGCACCCCTTTTGGCCAGTTCATCTGCTATACAATTACCCTGATTTCCATCGTGATCAGGGACCCTATCAGGGACGCTATTTCATTAAGGGATACCCGGCATTCCTCGGTTAACCTAGATGTCGTGAAGACACCCGCTATTCTGTAAACGGTAGCCTTGCTATCAGTAAATATGCATATATCACCAGATATTTGATAAAACCTTAACCCATTGGATGCGCGTTTAATGGCCGTAACTTCTGCCTTGAGAGCCATACATAAGTTAAGTAGCCTGAAGTAGGATTTTGATCCCAAAGTTCTCAATAAAGAATCCTCCACCGACCCTACTGCCCCTTTTCGTGCCATCAGTATATACCCTTATGACATCGTCAGGGGGAAAGAGTCCGCGCTGCCATAAATCTCTATTCGGGATTATAGTATGGAAATGCCTATCGAAAAAAGGTTTTGCGATGCAGTAGTCCACATTACTATGTAGGTGTCCATAGTAGTTCAGTATCCTAGAGTGCCCGTGGTCTTTACCAGACCACGAACAGCCACCATTCAGTCTCACAGCAGAGTTGAGAGCCATTTGTATCACCATCAAACTGCCATAAAGGGGGTAGACCTTATAGCGCCTGTAATCAGTATCGCGATAGTCCTGAGAACTCGTTCAATGCCCTTCCGGTGAGTAGCATTGTCCAAAGCATCCCACCACACCAACACTCCATACAACAAGATGGATTTATCAACTGCTTTAAAGATCCATTTGATACCCTTCAGCATAATGCCCCAGTTAGTACCAATTGCCCTTTTATAGGAATAGATGGGAACGATAGCCTTATTAATCCTTTTTAGAATATTTAAATTCCAGCATAATCTTTTATCCAGAATGATGCCAAGGTACTTCGCATTATCCCTGATCTCAAGACTAATTCCTTTCAGTCTAGGTGGTCTAAAGTCATCGATCTTATACATCCTAGTGAAGAGAACCAATTCAGTTGTTCGTGGGTTCACACTAATTCCACTCGAAAAACTCCACCCGATTCTATACAACTAGATATTGTATCCAGCACATGCGACTGTCTTGATCCTTCTGTTGCCCATCGTGACCAAGCCCCTTCAATATCAGAGAAAGACTACAAGTATTTATAGTAAATTTTGTCAAAATGGTAGGAACGATAGACGGAGTAAAGTTCCTGTACATGTGATTTGAACTTTCCTACACTGAAGGTTTTATGTGAGACTTCTGCAGGAAGTTTATACCAGATCACTTCCATATAGCTGCTGTGCGGTTCACTACTCAATCGAACAGAAATGGTTGAGTTTTTGTTGAGAAACTATTATTACTTAAAAGTCTGTTTGTATCATCAGAAATCATTCGATTGTATTATTAATAAATTACTAAAACACATCACTATTTGCTATACAGAGTTGGATACAGGGTATGCTATAAATAATGCACAGAAGTAAGTAACCTCCCAGTTGCAGATTACAATCACAATACCAACAGGTTACAGCAAAAAAAGACATTAAAAAACTTGGAACTTGGAATTACTGAAAACGCCTACTTTAGAAAAAACAGCCAGCAACAATTTGTATAGAAACTCATTATTTATTATAGTTGATAATGTTGAAAATGTTATAAAAAGCCCCAAGGTATCATAAGTTATAATAAGAATACATAAACGCATACAAGTATGCAACACATAATCACAAATAATTGTATTTACACATACATTAAACATAAAAGTAAGTACATGTATAACAAAAAGAATAAAACACACTCACACTTAAGGAATCACACATAAAACTACAACAATAAAACAAGAAGTTATTAACAATAAAACAACAATAATACTTTTTATTTACAAACTTACACATACACAACTACTTATACAATAACAATAAAAAAAATTGTTATTTATTTGTGTATAAATTTTCTCATAATACAACCACTACCACAAGTAAACAACATTTGTTACAACCAAACCAAACCAAACCAACCAACCTACTACCACAATCATCATTGTACACCACTGAAACATGTTGAACATACTAAAAAACATGCAACATTACAACACAAAGTTGTATGTTTCTTCTTTACAGGTTTTTTTCTTTTTTTTTTGTTTGTTTCAGTTTTACTGATTTTATAAAATATTGTTGAATGATATTGAATGTAATAGTAACGAGTGTTTTACTACAGCCAAAAGCTAAAAAAAAAGAATCGTTAGTACTTGCAACAGCAATAGCAGTCAGTGGCAATGGCAGCGGTATTGGCAACATCAACTGCTACAACAACAAGTCTCAACATAATAACAATTGTTACAATCGTAATAATAATCACTAGTCAGAGGGAAGAAATTGTTGTGAAAAAAGGGTATCGTTAAGAGAGGGGAGAGAGAAAAGATGAAATGAATTTAAATGAGCTATTGTTTATGATGAGGTAAATTAAACAATATGATGAGTAGAATTAGTAAAACTTAAATGAAAGTACTTTTTAAAGAAAGTACATTTTAAAAAAAGTACCTTTTAAAGAAAGTACCTTTTAAAGAAAGTACCTTTTAAAGAAAGTACCTTTTAAAGAAAGTACCTTTTAAAGAAAGTACCTTTTAAAGAAAGTACCTTTTAAAGAAAGTAACTTTTAAAGAAAGAACCTTTTAAAGAAAGTATCTTTTAAAGAAAGTACCCTTTAAACAAAGTACGTTTTAAAGAAAGCACCATTTAAAGAGAGTACTTTTAAAAGAAAGTACTTTTTAAAGAAAGTTCCTTTTAACGAAAGTACCTTTTAAAGAAAGTACCTTTTAAGGAAAGTACCTTTTAAAGAAAGTACCTTTTAAAGAAAGTACCTTTTAAAGAATGTACCTTTTAAAAAAAGTACCTTTTAAAGAAAGTACCTTTTAAAGAAAGTACCTTTTAAAGGAAGCACCTTTTAAAGAAAGTACCTTTTAAAGAAAGTGCATTTTAAAGAAATTACCTTTTAAAGAAAGTACCTTTTAAAGAAAGTTCCTTTTAAAGAAAGTACCTTTTAAATAATGTACCTTTTAAATAAAGTACCTTTTAAAGAAAGTACCTTTTAAAGAAAGTACATTTTAAAGAAAGTTCCTTTTAAAGAAAGTACCTTTTAAAGAATGTACCTTTTAAAGAAAGTATATTTTAAAGAAAGTACGTTTTAAAGACAGTACCTTTTAAAGAAAGTACTTTTTAAGGAAAGTACCTTTTAAAGAAAGTACCTTTTAAAGAATGTACCTTTTAAAGAAAGTACCTTTTAAAGAAAGTACCTTTTAAAGAAAGTACCTTTTAAAATAAGTAACTTTTAGAGAAAGTATCTTCTAAAGAAAGTAACTTTTATAGACAGTACCTTTTAAAGAAAGTACCTTTTTAAGAAAGTACCTTTTAAATAAAGTACCTTTTAAAGAAAGTACCTTTTAAAGAAAGTACCTTTTAAAGGAAGCACCTTTTAAAGAAAGTACCTTTTAAAGAAAGTACCTTTTAAAGAAAGTACCTTTTAATGAAAGTACTTTTTAAAGAAAGTACCTTTTAAAGAAAGTACCTTTTAAAGAAAGTACCATTAAAAGAAAGTAAGTTTTAAAGAAAGTACCTGTTAAAGAAAGTACCTTTTAAAGAAAGTTTCTTTTAAAATAAGTACCTTTTAAAGAAAGTACCTTTTAGAGAAAGTACCTTTTAAAGAAAGTACCTTTTAATGAAGTACCCTTTAAAGAAAGTACCTTTTAAAGAAAGTACCTTTTAAAGAAAGTACCTTTTAAAGAAAGTACCTTTTAAAGAAAGTACCTTTTAAAGGAAGCACCTTTTAAAGAAAGTACCTTTTAAAGAAAGTACCTTTTAAAGAAAGTACCTTTTAAAGAAAGTACCTTCTAAAGAAAGTACCTTTTAAAGAAAGTACCTTTAAAAGAAAGTACCTTTAAACGAAAGTACCTTTTAAAGAAAGTACCTTTTAAAAAAGTTGCTTTTAAAGAAATTACCTTTTGAAAAAAGTGCCTTTTAAAGAAAGTAGCTATTTCATGGATGTCAGTATTGGATTAAAAAAATCTTTTTTCTAAGTAACAATTTTTATGTTCATCATACATTTCTTTGTGTCCTTATTGTGTTTATAATTAAAATGTCTTTATTTGTAATAATTTAGTACCCAAACAAATTGCAGGCTTTTACCATTTATCATTATCAATTGTCTGCTATTAATTGCTTAAGAATAAATCTATATTATTAGAAAATACTAATTAACTTAAAACGATTTTCATGTTGGCAAAATGTATATAAATACCAAAACCAACTATATAAAGCCGTACACATAAACACATTTAATAACAATTTATTTTAATATTATTATACTATTGTTAATATAATCATAGAACTAAAATAATACTAATACCAAAGTAAAGTAATTTGTTTCTGAGTAGAACATAGTGTCTCCATAACTGTGTGGTTAAGGGTTTTTGCAAATTAAACATACAATATTTATGGGTATGGGTTATATTTAACAATAATTGTTTCTTCTTTTTTTTTTTTTGGTCTTTTGCTGGCTTTGGCAAAATCTTTTATGGTTATAATGTTATATAATATTAGAAGAGCAGTTTTGCTGTGTTGCTTCCTCAACAAAATCCAATGTCCAGCCTAAGTAAACACAATTAACTTTAGGCGAAAATTAATGTAGAAAAACAGGAATACTTTAGACTATACAAATGTTTATAGCAATATCTCTCTATTAAAATCAAGTGTATATTTGTATGTATATATACAAATATATAGTTGATTTTGTTAGAGAGAAGTATACAAAAGTATACTTGGGCTGGCAAATCTAGTTAAGCTTTTATTAATTAATTTGTAAAACCTCAAACGTATACATTATAAGCAGAGAAACTTATTTGTAGATACAAAACAGTGGTCGGCTGTCTTAGCCACCAGGAGACGAATATGTTTGGTTATTTATCTGTAAACTATCTATCTGTAAAACTTAAAATAATAAGTAGTAAAAATCACAGATTACATTATATATTATGTAGATATAGTTCTCTTTATGACGACCACTGATTTAAAAGCATATATGATTAAACGAATCAAACAGTGAGGAACAAAAAAATCGTCCTAATTTCCAATAACTTCATGTGTTCATAAGTTTCACATATTGTATATCCATAGAGAGGAAATGGTGTTTTTCTCTTTTATTACAAAAATTTTTCTTTCAATTTTATACTAAACATCTTTTGGTAGCCACTGTGCTGTGGCCTTTTCCTAATGTTTTAATTACTAAGTAGGCGTTATGCTCTTTTTTCTCCTATATACACAAAGCATTAACAAAGATTGTTAAGTATATTTTTGGCCAAACAAATACACATACACTTGCACTCCTAAAAATATGCTTTAGTAATTGCTTCTATACGTTCCTAGAAATTATATATATGTATTTTCTATATATTACTTTTATTAGTTTGAGTGTGTAATTGTATATTTTTCATCTCCAATAATTTGTTATAAATAAGTTAAATATTTGGCTTTTGTGGCTATAAGCAAGGACTTCATTATGCTACAAGTTTAATTAAAATATAACATTAATAGATTTGATAATTAAATTTGCAATAAATAGCAGTAATGGTAGTAAAATGAGGCAATTTAAATGGAGAAATAAATACTGATTGGAAATTATCTAAAATAGTTAACGGCAAATAGCAATTAAGCTAATAATTAGTTTTGGGAAAAATATCACAAAAGTTAAAACATATTATTATAAATCTTTTTCATTTCCTCTTACTTTGAATAATTGCTCAACTAAATATGTAATTGCTTCCAATTTTTAAACAGAAATCTTTTATTAAACAAATTTTGGTTACTCACCCATACATTTGTTATAAGAATGTATTTATGTTTGAGTTAACATTTATATATATAAACATACAAATACACTACAAGCACATTATCAACATCTGTCATTTCACAATAATGACAATTTTCTTTGACATTTTAACAAACATATGTCATATCCTTTGACATGAAACTTTAGTGTCATAACGTATGAATGAACAAACATAAGAATTTATACAAATTTAAAAAAAATAACAAGTAAGGGAGCTGTATACGGCAGTGCTGAATCTTATATACCCTTTATCAAATTATACTTAAAAAAAAGTTAAATATTTTTTTAGATAAACAAAATTTAAAAAAAATATTTTTTATTTAGATTTTTTTTTCAATTATTAGTGAAATTTTTTTTTTTAATTTAAAAAAAAACTCTTAATTTTTTTGTGAAAAAAAATTTACAACAAATAATTTTTTAGTATTTTTAAGTAAACAAAATTAATTTTTTTTTTTGAAAATAGTTTTTCAAAATTCAATTTTTTTTTTCAAAATTTAAAAAAATGTTTGTTCTTCAAATTTCTTTTTTTAAATTTTTCGGTTGTGCCGAATCTTATATACCCTTTACCAAATTATACTTTAAAATAATTTTTTTTAATATTTGTAGGTAAACAAAATATATATTTTTTTTTTTAAATTAAAAATTTTTTTTTTTCAAAATTGTTTTTCAAAATTTAATTTTTTTTTTTTAAATTTTTTTCGAACTTTTTTTTTTTTAATTTTTTTGTGAAAAATAATTTCTGACAAAAACATTTTTTTTGCTAAAAAAAAAATTCGGGTTAAAAATTATTTTTCCCGATTTTGACCCATTGATAGCCATATATACATAGTTGCAATGGACTTTGAGGTATCTATCGTTAGATATCCATATTGTCTTTATTAATGACTTGGGTTGTCCCGGTTTTTCCTTATATCTCAGCCATTTCTGAGCCGATTTTCTCGATTTCAAATGCAGCCGAATCATGTTTGTAAGTTATTTAGGGGACTTGGAAAGTTGATTTCAACCGACAGATGGACAGACGGATATACGGATAGACGGACATGGCTATATCGACTCCGCTATCTATAGCGATATATATACTTTATGGGGTCGCAAAAGAAAATCGTAGAAATTACAAAAGGAATCACAAAATTATACATATATACCCAGACCACTCATGGTGAAGGGTATAACAAATACAAGAGCTGTATACTCTCTATATATACCTTTCAGCAAAGATAAATATTTAAAAACTATTTTTGGTGAAAAAAATTTTTTCTTAAAAAAAATATGAAACAAAAAAAAGTTTTGAAAAAAAAAAAATTGAAAAAAAAATTAAAAAAAAAAATTGAAAAAAAAAAAAATAAAAAGAAAACTTTTTTAAATGTTGATGAAAAATTGTTGGTGGTCGAAGTTTTTTTCTTATATCTCAGCCATTTGTTTGATGATTTACTTAAATAGCAGCCTATGTTGGACTATAGAGGATATTTTGATTTATCAATCATGTATAAAATGAAAAATGTAGAAAATACAAACGAAACGATAAACTTATATGTACTCTTGCATGGTAAAGGGTATAAAAATAAGAGGGTATGGCAGAAAAACAACTCATAAAAGGGCAGCTTTTAACTCTATGAAAATAAAAAATTTAATTGATCAGTTAGCCGGCAGATTAGAAAGTTTCACGAAAAATACCTAAAACTTAGTTAAGATTAGGAAATTGTTAACCAAATAAGCTGAAATTTAGAGAAATGTTGCTAAACATTTGGAAATATTGACAACATTTTAATAATTTTTTTAATTTATTTCAATAATTTTTAATAAAATATGGAGATTTCATGAAACTAAAACAAATTTTCTAAAATGTTGCTGAACCCAAGAAAATGTTGCACAGCTAATTTCATCAATTCTAAGGAAGATTTTTTACTTTTATTAGCATTTAAAGGCATGCTGATCTTGAAAGTAATAAATTTTGTAAATGTTGTTCAATTGCTATAAATGTTGCTAGACATTTCCTGAAACTAAAAAGTTTCCTAAAATGTTTCTAAGTTCAGGAAAATGTTGCACAGCTAATTTCACCCATTCTAAGGATGATTTTAACATTTATTAGCATTTAAAGGCTGCTCATCTCGAAAGGAATACATTTTGTAAATGTTGCTAGGCCTTGAAAAGCTGAATTTTAAAGAAATGTTGCAAAGAAATAGTGAAATTTTCTTAAAATTTATAATTATTTTAAACATTTTCAAGAATTTAGCTCAAAATATATGATTTTTATGAATTTCACATCAATAACTTAAAATGTTGCTAAGCTTAAAAAATGTTGCCAAGCCAAATATCTCACTCCTCAATAATATTATACAACTTTTTCATATGTAAATTACTTTTGCTAGAAATTGTTACAATTTTCAAAATGTTGCTAAACAGTTTTTAGCTGTTTTTAGGTGATTTTACTTTTTAATTTTCTATTACTTTCAATAACAGCCTCTTTACAGACTATAGGGTTTTAATAAAATTCTATTTTTACAAAACCACAGAACATATTTTAGAAACCCTATAAAAAAACAGAATGTTTAATAAACAAAATGGCAAATATTTGTAATTTAAATAGAGGTTAAAAACATACCATAAACCTTTATTTTTATTATTTAATTTTCCAATGACAAAAGAAAAATATAAAAAGGATTTATTTTCTTTTTGTTTTTTTTTTTTTTTTGTACATTTATGACCGAAAGTAATAAAATGTTGTTTTTTGTCTTGGTTTTTATGATATTTATGTGGTAAAATCTAATATTTGCAAACGGTAAACAACAAGGAAATACATTAAATAAACAAACACATACAAACAGAAATAAACAAAACATACATTTACATGCATAAAATATAAGTAAGAATGAGAAATTTTGTACTAAACTCATATAAAAGGTATAATAATGTATGTGTGTGTTTTATACATTTGTTTAAAATTGTTTATTTAAATTTCCATGTATGTGTTTTATTTATCATCACTTTTTTGTAGGTTGTTTTCTTCTCAAACATTACCACTTTTTATGAATTAATGATTATCTCTTTTTTTTTATACGCCTTTATTTCTTTTTATTTGTTGTTTACAACATTTGTTGTTGTCGTTGTTTTGTTTTGTAAATAACGAACTTAAATTTTATATTTCTTTAGAATTTATAACTTTAAATAAATAGAAAACAAATAAAAAGTTTATACATACATACGTATGTAATGTATGTTTAATAAAGACTATAAATGTATTATAAAACTAACAATAAAAGCTTATCTTTAAAACCAAAAACTAAACTAAAATAATAGCAATAAATACTTTTGTTATATATTTTAGTCATTATTACAAAATTACGGGGAAGTTTAACTACATGAGCTCAATGGATGAACAGAAAAAAAAACAATAGTTATTGTATATAGTCCTCAGTATCTGCAAATGTTGCTAAGCTTATGGACATGTTGCTAAGCTAATTTCTTTAATTCTAAAGTAACTTATAGCAACTAATAACTATAAAAAGAATTGTCATTTTGAAAACCATATTTCTCATATATGTTGCTGAACATCGATACATGTTGCTAGACCTTTTAAAGCAGCAATTTAAAGAATTGCATCTAAGAATTGTGAAATTTTGTTATAATTTTTCATTATTTTATTTATTTCCAAGAATAAGGCTGAAAATGGATGACTTCTTTGAATTTTAAATCTTTAACAAAAAATGTTGCTAAGCTTAGGAAAATGTTGCTAAGATAATTTCATCAATTCTAAAGAAACATTTAACATATATTAACCCCAAAACGAATTTCTTTGTTGAAGACAGTATTTTTTGCAAATGTTGCTCAACATCTAGAAATGTTGCTAGAACTTTTTAATCTGCAATTTTTAAGAAATGTTGCTAAGAAGTTAGAAAATATGATTGTAATTTGATTTATTTCTACCAATAACTATAAAAGGAATTGTTTTTTGTGAAAACCATATTTTTCGTATATGTTGCTGAACATCAATACATGTTGCTAGACCTTTGAAAGCTGCATATTAATGAATTGTATCTAAGAATTGAGAAATTTTGTTATAATTTGTCATTATTTTATTTAATTCCAAGAATTAGCCTAAAAATTAATGAGTTTTGTGAATTTTTAATCTTTAACATAAAATGTTGCTAAGCTTAGGAAAATGTTGCTAAGATAATTTCATCAACTCTAAAGAAACATTTAACATATATTAACCCTAAAACGAATTCCCTTGTTGAAGACAATATTTTTTGAAAATGTTGCTCAACATTTAAAAATGTTGCTAGAACTTTTTAAGCTGCAATTTTAAGAAATGTTGCTAAAAAGTTAGAAATTTGATTTATTTTTATAATTTATCATGAATTTGTTTATTTCCATTCACTTAGCTCAAATGTCATTAATTTTATATATTTTACAGCAAGTTCATAAAATGTTGTTAAGCTTATGAAAATGTTTCTAACTAATTTCATTATTACTAAAGAGTCCTATAAACTTTATTAACGCTAAAATGAGTTTTTATTTTGAGAAAAATATTTTTTTGTTAATGTTGCTAAACATTTAAAAATGTTGCTAGTCCATTTCAATCAGAAATATACAGAAATGTTGCTAAGCAACTTGTAACTGTGTTACAATTTGTTTAAATTTTATTAATTTCCAACAATTGGGCTTAAAATTTGCGATTTTGTGAATTTAAAATATGTTACTTAAAATGTTGCTAAGCTTGGGAAAATGTTGCCAAGCTAAATCTCAGGTTTTTAAATAATATTTTATGAAATTTTCATACACAATTTACTTTTGATATAATTTGCCAACATTTTTTAAATGTTGCTAAAGATTTACAAATGTTGCTAATCTTGTTTCAGCTGCTTGATGTTTCTATACTTTTTTTATATAATTCTTAAATTGTAATTAGCTATACTTCCTCAAATTTATTAGTATCTAACAAATTAAGACAGGTTTTCACAACAAAACCAAATGTGGTGGAAATGTTTCAAGGATTGTAGACAAATTCTTAATAGACAAATATAACTACAACTACTATTCATATTTGTTGTACCAGCATTGATAAGTAATTTTTGTTTATATTAATGTTTCTATTTCATACACATATAATAAAGATATTTTATCACAGGATATTACACATTGTTGTTACATTATTATATTTTCTTACACCTAAAAACCAATACCGCCCCCGATATATATATATATTTTTTTGTTTACCACATAATAGTACTGCTGCCAGTACATATACAATATATCCATTGCTAGTAGCCAACAATGTAAAAGACTATTTAATACAATGTACCTTGCTATACTAGAGATAGATTATATATTTATTCATTCATTATTGACCAAGGTTTTAGGTACAAATACAACAAACAACAAATATATTTATACATATATAGTTTTACAAGATAGTAGATATAATGAAATGTTTATGTATAACAAAAATATAAGGATTTTTTTTCCTGTTGTTTTCTATAGAAACATTTATATATTTATTTTTGTATGTGTTTACAAGTATGTTTAATAGATATTTAAATTTGTTTGTCTGTGTGTTTATGTATGTGTAAGAGTAAGTGGTTACCGGATATTGGTTAAATTAAATGCTATTTTCGTTTACTTTGTGGTTTCTTTTTTCCTAACAACTACAATATCTACAACAATGTTGTTAATATTCACTCATATTCATTTCTATTTTACATTTTATATGTGTACGTTGTGGTTTCTTTTTAAGTAAATGGCTGTGTAGTTTACTTTTACTTAAGTACTATACTCATGTTCTTGTTGGTTTTTCAGATTTTTTTTTTTTTACCATAAAAGCAAAATGTTGTTGTTATTATTGTTAGCTATTTTCCATTTAATATATCTAGTGGTTTTTCTTGTAATTTTATGAAAACAAACTAAATTACTTTTATTTTTTTTTATAATGATTTTTTTGTGGAATAAAAGGGAATATTATTGTTAAATATTCAAAAGAGAGAAAAGTATTTATTAAGGAAAAATTTAAAATATTTTGTTAAAATTAAAGATTTAATCTGTAAATGTTGCTTGACATAGCAAAAAATATTGCTAGACTTTTTTAAGCATTAATATAGAGAAATGTTGCTAAGAAACTTGATATTTTCTTTGATTTTGTCAATATTTGATTCAATTCCTACAATTTTGTTCAAACTACATCACGTTTTTATATCTAAAATCAATTTTCTGAAATGTTGCTAAGCTCAGGAAAATGTTGCTAAGCCAATTTCATCAATTCTAAAACAATGTTTAACATTTATTAAGCCTAATAGGAAACGCCTTTTGAAAGCAAACATTTTTTTTAATGTTGCTCAACATATAAAAATGTTGCTAGAACTTTTTAAGCTACATTATAAAGAAATGTTGCTTAGAATACTAAAATTTTGTTTTAATTTGTCATTACTTTTAATAATCTAGCTCAAAATATATGATTTTTTTGATTTTAAAGTGAAAAAATTAAAATGTTGCTAAGCTCAGGAAAATGTTGCTAAGCTAATTTCATCAATTCTAAAGAAATTTTTAACATTTAGTAACCCTAAATCGAATTTTTTTATCCGAAACACTAATTTTTATTGACGTTGCTTAATAACTAAAAATATAGCTAGAACTTTTTAAGCTAAATTTAGAGAAATGTTGCTAAGATACCTAAAATTTTTTAATAGTATGTCATAGTTCATATAGTTTTCACAATTTAGCTAAAATTATATATGTTAAGCTAAATTGTTGCAAATAAGTTAAATAATGGCAAATTATAACAATGTTTAAATTTTCAGATCAACATTTCTTCACATTGCAGCTTAAAAAGGTCTAGCAACATTTGTAGATGTTGAGCAACATTTATAAAATTAATTGTTTTTAGAAAGGGAATTCCTTCTGGTTAAATTAAATGTTAAAAGTTTACTTAGAATTGATGAAATTGTCTAGGCAACATTTTCCTAAGCTTAGCAACATTTTAAGTTATGGATTTAAAATTCACAAAAACCATATATTTTTAGTTAACTTTTTGAGAATCATTAAAACAATGACAAATTTTAACCAGTTTGCTATATTCTTAGCAACATATTTCTTTAAATAAATGCTAAAAACGTCTAGCAACATTTGAAAATGTTGAGCAACATTTTAGAAAAAAGTTTTCTTTAAAACGAGAATTTTTTTTAGAGCTACTACATGTTAAATATATCTTTAAATATTATTAAATTAGCTTGGCAACATTTTCTTAAGCTTAGCAACATATAAAGAAATTTGATATAACAGATGATAATTAAGGTATTTTTTTAAGAAAAAGTGAAATATGCTTTCAAATTTGGTTACTATTTTCAGATTCTCAGCAACACGTTTCAACAAATGAAGGATTAAAAGCCAGCAACATGTATACATGTTTTGAAATATATCAGTAGTTAAAAGGTATATATAAAAGGTATATTAGGAACTTCCGAACTTTGACAGCTGATAGTGGGCGTATTGTTTTTGCTTGTCCCAGAGTTTAAGGCGGGAATCGGAACTGCTACACTCAAATTGATAGTCTAGCATACTATCTTCTAGTCTATCGGTGTTTCCAATTGACTGCCATTTATTCAGCTTGTTTGGCCCAGTTAGCATGGATGCATAAAGCGTTTAGCAATACGTGCAAATGATAAAATGGAATGGTCCCTGGAGCAATTGGAAACTGAACCTAATTTCCTTCAACAAAAAATCATCTTCACAGATGAGACCAATTTCTGGATGAATGAGTACGTCAACTCACAAAATTATCGAATTTGGGACGATAGCAATCTACATGATCTTCAAGAGCGTCCATGTTTCCGATAAAGTCAATTTTTGGTGGAGATTTTGGGCTGTCGGAGTCATGGGTTCTTATATCTTTGAAAACGACGTTGGCCAGGTCATTACCGTCAACGGCGAACGCTATAGGTTAGGGGAGGTTTCAACAGGAAGGAGCTATATGCCACATTGGACATTCTGCATAAGCGATTTGAGGGCATGGTCATCTCACGTGAAGGTGATGTGAACAGGTCACAGAAATCGTGAGATTTGACGCGGTTAGGAATTCTCTTGTTTGGTTTTCTTAAGCCTCAGATGTATGCAAATAAGACAGCAGCCCTCAAAGCCAACTTAACCCATGCCATCGGTCAAATACAGCCTGATTTATGTCAACGAAATGTCCGAGGCGGACATTTTCACAATCTTCTATCATTCATAGGCCTTTTAAACGAATTTACAATTTCGATGATATCTCATACACACTTTGTTTTATTTAAATTTAAAGATAATGAAATACCCTTAACTTTTTTTGTACTAATTCGATTAGGTTGATATTCGATAGCAAACTTTTTTAAAGAAACTCATCACAAGTAGTTGTATATTTTGGACATAGTCATGATTTACACATACAGGCAAGCAGTTTGCTTTATAACTTATATTAGTAAATATAAATAACACTTTGAAATTTACTTCCCTAATATAAATCTTTATATTTATTTATTTTAAAATATACTATACAGCATCTAATTTTCCTAACCACCCAACTAAATCATAAACTTTGCTTTGACTCTTCATAAAAAATTTCATAGTTTGCCATCTTCAAAGTTGGCATTTTTCTTCAAACAACAAATAAGTATTTTTCACAATTTCTGTATGTACTTATTATAAATTACATTTCCTTAACTAATTAATTAAATTCATTTGCTGTGTGTGAGCAAAGAGAGAGACGGAGTGTGTGTGTGCAGAGGAATGGCAGCCGGAAATGTTCTTTGCTGCAAAATGGCTGCCAAAAAACCTAGTAGTTGTACCTAAAAACCCAAAACAGCAAAAAGTGTAGGCTTTTGTTTTGGTTTTGCTTTGGTAATGATGGCACAAAGAAGAAAAAGTTTTTAGTTTTTACTTTTTTTTTAAATTTTTTCTATTTTGAAAACTAAAGTTTATTTTATTTTTTTTAAATTTTTTGCCTTTTTAAATGACTTCTCTACCACCAATTTTTGTGTTGGTTGCTGGTTTTATTTTTCGCATGTTGCTGTTTTTGTTATTATTGTTGTTAACTTTTACTATTGCTCTACATTTCCATTTTGTGTTTTGCCACAAATTGTTTGAATTTAATTTAGGTTTGGCTCTGCTCTTTTTTTTCAGAAGGACTTTTTTGTTTATAGATATATATGTAAGAGTGTTTTATATATAGATTTGATTTTGATACTATTGCTATTTTATATGCATTTCATGATGTCGTTGCTCGTTTTTGTTTTCTTAAAAAATTTTCCCTCTATTATTTTGTATAGTTTGATTTTTATCGAAAAACACTTTCATTAAAATTACTTTAATTTTCGTTGGCTAGAATATTATTTTTCTCCTTTATTTCCAGTTATTCTAACTACTTTTGCTTAGGATTCTCCCCAGTTTTCTTGTTTATTTTTCTTTCCTTTTTTTTTTAGTAAAGGACATCAACTAGGGTTGTGAACAAGTAAAATTGGTTTTCAAGTAGTTTTTATCTAATTTAAAGCATCTTGTTGCTAGTTTACTATACTTAAGGGGAAAATAAAATCTGTAGTAGGCAAACTAAAATGAAAAAAAAAAAATTAAATAAATTTTTGTCTCTAGTTGATCTGATTGTAATGGCATCAACACATTATTTATGTGCAATTTAACTAAAGTTGTGATTTTTTTTTAGCTTAAGGTCAAATTAAGGTTATTGCAAGGAGTTTCTTGAAAAGTTTTAGGAAAAGCACCGGTTTCCGTTTAATGTTTGTATACATCAGAGTGTATGAGTAATATTAGTGAAATAATATTATTCATACGCTAGAGAGAGTATAGAAGAATGGCATTTATTTTCAATTTAAAAGGTGAAATATTAAAATATATTGTATTGATATTTTAACCTTAATTGGGGTCTTAAGACTATTGCTTACAATAGGATCTGTGTTTAAACTGCAAGTAAAATTATGAGTGACTTTAACAGGTAGGTATAGAACATGTTCAGTTTGGTTTAAAGTGAAATCCAACAGAAAAAAATTGTTAACGAAAACGTAAGAGAAGTAAAGAAGATATAAAAGCTTAGAAAAATAGATATTTATGTTGAACAATTTCAGATTCAGTCGTGGGTTATTATTCAATTAAATTTAAGCTTCAATCATGTCTTTACACAGTTCTATTTTAGACTTAATCATTTGTCTTTATTGAGTTATTTTTTAGCTTTAATCGTGGATATTTATGTACGTCAATAGTAGACCCATTTGTAGACCTTTATGAATTTAAATTTTAGCTGCAATCGCAGGTCTATTTAGAGTTTAAATTTAGCTTCAATCGTGGGTCTCTTTAGAGTCTAATTTTAACAGCAATCGTGGGTCTCTTTATAGATTAATTTTAGCTGCAATCGTGGGTCTCTTTAGAGTCTAATTTAAGCAGTAATCGTGGGTCTCTTTATAGACTAATTCTAGCTGCAATCCTGGGTCTCTTCAGAGTTTAAATTTAGCTGCAATCGTGGGTCTCTTTAGAGTCTAATTTTAGCAGCAATCGTGGGTGTCTTTATAGTTTAATTCTAGCTGCAATCGTGGCTCTCTTAAGAGTTTACCTTTAACTTCAATCGTGGGTCTCTTTATAGTTTAATTTTAGCTGCAATCGTGGGTCTCTTTATAGGTTAATTCTAACTGCAATCCTGGGTCTCTTTAGAGTTTAAATTTAGCTTCAGTCGTGGGTCTCGTTAAGGATTAATTCTAGCTGCAATCGTGGGTCTTTTTATAGTTTAGTTTTAGCTGCAATCGTGGGTCTCTTTAGAGTCTAATTTTAGCTGCAATCATGTGCCTCTTTAGAGTCTAATTTTAGCTGCAATCGTGGGTGCCTTTATAGATTAACTCTAGCTGCAATCCCGGGTCTCTTTAGAGTTAAAATTTAGCTCCAATCGTGAGTCTCTTTAGGGTCTTATTTTAGCTGCACTCGTGGGTCTCTTTATAGATTAATTGTTGCTGCAATTGTGGGTCTCTTTAGGATTTAAATGTAGCTGCAATCGTTGGTATATTTATAGATAAGTTTTAGCATCAATCGTGGGTCTCTTTAGAGATTAGTTTTAGCATCAATCGTGGGTCTCTTTATAGTTTAATTTTAGCTGCAATCATGGATCAATTTAGGGTCTTTTTTTAGCTGCAATCGTGGGTCTCTTTATAGTTTAATTTTAGCTCCAATCGTGAGTCTCTTTAGGGTCTTATTTTAGCTGCAATCATGGGTCTCTTTAGGGTTTAAATGTAGCTGCAATCGTGGGTATCTTTATAGATAAGTTTTAGCATCAATCGTGAGTCTCTTTAGAGATTAGTTTTAGCATCAATCGTGAGTCTCTTTAGAGATTAGTTTTAGCAACAATCGTGGGTCTCTTTATAGTTTAATTTTAGCTGTAATCGTGGGTCCCTTTAGAGTTTGAATTTAGCTGCAATAGTGGGTCTCTTTAGAGTTTGAAATTAGCATCAATCGTGGGTCTCTTTATAGATTAATTCTAGCTGCAATCGTGGGTTTCTTTAGAGTTTGAATTTAGCTTCAATCGTGGGTCTCTTTAAAGATTAATTCTAGCTGCAATCATGGGTCTCTTTATAGATTAATTCTAGATGCAATTCTAGGTCTCTTTAGAGTTTAAATATAGCTGCAATCGTGGGCCTCTTTAGATTCTAATTTTAGCTGCAATTGTGGGTGTCTTTATAGTTTAATTCTAGCTGCGATCGTGGGTCTCTTAAGAGTATGAATTTACCTTCAATCGTGGGTTTCTTTATAGATTAACTCTAGCTGCAATACTGAGTGTCTTTATAGTTTAATTTTAGCTGCAATCGTGGGTCTCTTTATAGATTAATTCTAGCTGCAATCCTAAGCCTCTTTAGAGTTTAATTTTAGCTGCAATCGTGGGTCTCTTTATGGTTTAATTTTAGCTCCAATCGTGTGTCTTTTTATAGATTAATTCTAACTGCAATCGTGGGTCTCTTTATAGATTAATTCTTGCCGAAATCGTAGGTTTCTTTATAGATTAATTCTAGCTGCAATCGTGGGTCTATTTAGAGTCTAATTTTAGCGGCGATCGTGGGTCTCTTTAGAGTTTGAATTTAGCTGCAATCGTGGGTCACTTTATAGATTAATTCTAGCTGCAATCGTGGTTCTTTATACAGTTTTATTTTCAATTAGATTTTTCTTTAGTTTTCACATTTTATTTCTTATTATTAAGCTTAAGTTTTTCACCATTAAACAATTTCTTTCTACCTTTCTTCTTTCTTTTTTTCATATTATTTCCGTATTAAAAATATCAATCAAAAGAATGTAATTAAGTTTCAATTATTTGTTCCCTGTCTAATCTATAAAGATGAGCCAAACAAGAAAATGTATAAGGGAAAGAATGAAAAAAAAAACAGCTAGAACTATTGTTCTCACTTAAGCTTTCCTGGGAAGCTCATCTGGTTACTCAATATCATAACAATGGCTTCTTAGCTTCTCTCTTGTTACTTTGTATGTCCTTAAGATGAAAATAACATAAAAACCAGCCACTACGCAGCTCTTAAGGACTGTGTTTGTTTGAGTTTGTTGGTTTTCTTAGAAGATTTTTTGTTTTCGGTTTTTTTTTTTTTGTATTTTCTAGAGTTTTCTTATGTAAAGTAATTTCTTAACAAGCTGTTAAAGTAGCTGGGTATTATAACAATAATGAATGAGTGGACTAAATGAAGGGAAATTTCAAGTGGTTGCGGGGGTAAGAGCAGGGCACAATGTGATGTTGAGCAGAAATTACTGGCCTTACTGTACTTTTATTTGCTGGGCTGGATAATAAAAAAAGATTATAATACTTAAATTTAACTTGCTTTTGGAGGGAATAAAAATAGTAATTGGAAAATAGTATAGGGTTTAGAGCAGTGGTCGGCATGAAGAGAAAATGGAACATCAAGTATAATAACAAAATTACAGTACATAAGTACCAATGATTGGAGCTAAAATTGAACTATATAAAGACCCATGAGAGAAGCTTCAATTAAACTCGAGATTGAAGCTAAAATTTAGCTTTATAAAGACCCACGATGGAAGCTAGAGTTGATCTATAAAACGACCTATAATTGAAGCTAAAATCGGACTATATATAGGCCCGAGATTGAAGCTAAAATTGAGCTACATAATGACCCACCACTAAAGTTAAAATTGAACTACACAAACACCCGAAACTGAAGCTAGAACGGTGCTACATAAAGACCTACGATTGAAATTTATTATCAATTTTACAAAGAACTACAATTGAAGCTGCAATTTAGCTCTACAAAGAACTACAATTGAAGCTTACATTGAGCTACATAAAGACCCAGGATTGAAGCTAAAATTTAGTTCTATTGAAGCTAGAATTTAACTGCATAAGAACCTACGATTGAGGCCAAAAAGAAACCCTATAGAAGCCCATGATTTAAGCTAAATTAGAGCTACTTTAAGACATACTAATGATGATAAAGTTTATCTACATAAAGGCCAAAGAATGATTCTAAAAATTAACTATACTAAGATCTACGAATGAAACTGAAATTTAACTACATAAACCCCTAAATTTACACTACGGAAAGAAATAATTTTGAAACTTGAAATAAACCGCAGAAAGGCCTATGATTAAACCTTAAATTTAACAATAAACGAATAAAAGTAAAGTTTAACGACATAAAGGCCTACGATTGTGGTTTAGGAGCTTTTTTGTTTTGGAAATTATTCTGTATCTCGGGAACTATTAGAGATAGCGTAACCAAGTTTAACGAGTTTGAAGCTGAGTTGAGTTCGAGTTGATTTGCAGTCGTTCAGCTGTGTAGGTGGAATGGGAGCCAGTGCGTGGCCTCTCAAAGATGGTCACCTCGGGTAACATTTTTTTTAAAAGCTAAAATATAAATAGTTCTCGAGAAGATATAAAAAAGGTTATCCTTTTAAGTTGAAGATGTATTTAGATTTATTTAGGTTATCTCTATTAATTCAAGATATATTTAGTTTTATTTATTTTTATATATTTTTTTTTGATTTTGTTCTATCTTTTTGGTTTTTTAGAGAAGGCGGTCCTACGGTGGGTCGAATTTTTAATATAACCTTTATTTGGGATAAAATTCTGAATAAATAACAAAAACTTTCTAATGGTTATCTCGTCCCTATCAAAAGTTACAAGCATCCAAATTGAAACATGTAAGAAAAACCATATTTTTTAAGTTTTTTCTTTAAAAAGTCCCCATATTTTTTCTTTTATAAAAAAAAAGTTTTTTCGCAATTATATATAGGTTTAATATGAATCGAAAAGAGAACTGAATTCATAAAAATGCTAATTATAAATTTGCTTATTTAAGAGGACATAACATTCCCTCAGCCCTATCCAAACTTGATCAATTTTGAAAAAAAAATTTTAGGTTTGAGTAAAAAATTCCAACAATCCAAATGACCGATCCTACCAAAAACTCCATACTTCTAAAGCCTTATATGTTGCTTAATTACATACAAAGTTTATTTACTATCACACGGTAAATAATGTCACAGTGGGCTGTGAAAAGAAAATCTTAGTTTTTGGAACACATCTTTCCCGTTTTAGGAATTTCCGTATTTCGAATTGAGAAGTGGAAAAGTTTATAATGCTATTGATTTAAAAACATTTGCATCTATTTGAGTTCCAAATTTTATTATGCTACGTTTAACGGTTAAAATTTTACATTAATTCAAATTTCATATTTTCCTTAATGAAAAATCACTATATTATATTTTTTTAGTTTTTAAAATAAAAGACATCCGAAAGTTTTATAAAATTATTTCGTTTTACTAAAATATTAATCTTTAAGTCTTGGGGTTTTCTTTAATACTAAATACTTATATGAAAGACTTATATTTACTATTTAGAAGCTCCTTAAACCTTGGCCCCTTTCAAAAATGTTAACGTTTTTTCATATAATGCATGTAAAATATGAAACTACATAAATATTGAAGGTAAAATTGATCTATAAAAATACTGCGATCGCAGTTAAAACTGATCTGTAAGAAGACCTGATGCTAAAACTAAACTATAAAAAGACCAACGACTTATTACCTATTAATAATCGACCATGTTGGGCCCCTGCTGACTATGAAGGCCGTTCACTGCTTTTGAGTCCTTAGTGGTGTGAGATTTTTTCAACAACAAGCTTGCAAATATTCAAGATTTTAAAGTATTTGTATTGAAATTAATTTCGCATAATAACAATTAAGAGGATTTAATGGTTCTGGTCTTATTTTTGTCATTATTGGATGACATTTTCTTTTTAAAAGGAAACATTTTTGAAGTAATTTAGTTACAGAAATCAAGGTTTAAAAATAACTCAATAAAATATTATAATTAAATCCATATTATGGATATAACAGCCAATTTGTCATTGCTATTTAAATTCCTTTAAATTCATCATTTCATATTAATATTTCAAGGATTACTGATGATTTACTTTCATATAAATTTTACATTTTTATGTAATTTTTCTAAATTCCTTTAAATTACTAACATTACCTTAACACTGCTTTAATATTCTGCAAATATTTTGTTTTAAAAATTTTCATTTTCCCCCACTACACATGGAATCAGTAGCAAACAAAAGATTTACATCAAAAATATGGTTTAACCGAAAAACAAAGAAAGAACGTTTATTTCAAGTGTTTAACCCATATTTTACAATAAGATACTTTATTTGGTATTTTACGCTCTGGTTTAGTTTTTTTTCTTTTTTTGTGGTTGGTCTTTTCTTTTGTGTGAGTCTTGAAACCATAAACTAGAACATTTAATGCGTTTTTGTGAAAATCTACTTTAATAGACACTCATTTACGCTTAAAATTGTATAGAAGACAGAAGACTACACACAAGTATATTTGAAAATATGGTGGATTTTCAGGCAACGGAATATGGAATTATGTGTTAACAGCAGGAATTCTTCTCTACTTTTTCCAAAAACCTAAAAAAAATTTAAACACACTGACATAGGATTTTAGACAATTTCATTTTCATGACTGTGTAGCAGACTTTAAATACATACAGCAACATATGCATACATACATATATGTATTTGTATGTGTGTGTGTTTTTAACATTATTTTGCTGTTATTTTCATTTCCGTTTTATAACTCTAACAATTCACACTGTGTTTGAGTTTTTTTTTTAAAACAGCATCCAAGGTTTCATTTCAAATCCGTTTTATTTTTGGTGGATTTTAAAGTATGATTAGGACAACAACAACAACAACGGCAACAACAATAACAACCCAAAAAATTGGATTTTTTCGTTTTTTTTTTTTTGGCAACATTTCAACACTAAATTGATTTTGAACAAAAGGTTTGCAAGACAGAAAAAATAAAACTAAAATGGCTGGGGAAAAAAGTGTTAGATGCTGATGATGAGTTGTTGGTGGTGTCTACAGAGTTCCAATCAAATCACCAACAAATTTAACAAAAATTTATTATTTACGAGGGTTATATTATGGAAAACTTGGCCAGAGAATGCTGAAGAAAGAATACAGCTAAACAGGTGTACGATTTTCACAAATATCTTTATCATATAAAACATTAAAAAAAAGCTTTGTCACATAAAAGCCTTTTTCATTAAAATGCTTTAAAAATAAAAAAAATCATTTGATTAACTACTCAAAAATAACTATATTTTAATCCAAAATTTGTGCTTTTCACAAACTAATTTTCACAGAAAATGTTTTTCTGAATCGAAAGTAAAAAAAGCTTTAAAAAGTATTTTTTTTAGCAAAGAAGTTTAAAAAAACTAACTTTACCAAAAGAAAAACTCGTCTATGATTTTCTTACCAAAAAATAACTTTTTTCATCTGAAAGCTTTTTAGAAAAATAACTTTTTCGCCAAAAGCTTAAAAAAAAACTTTTCACAAAAAGTTGTGCTTTTCACATAAAATCCTTTTTTCAGTACAAAGTGCCTGCTTTCTTGTTTATTTTTAACAAACTTATATTTTTCAGAAAATGGATTTCTAAATTAAAAACCCAAACACACAATTTTTCATTGAAATTAAAAAAAAAGCTTTAAAAAATCCACGTTTTTAGCAAAACACACTTAAAAAATTTATTTTTTTTTTCTGTTTTAAACAAACTATTTTGCCAAAAAATAACAACAACAACGTTTTTATACATTTTTTACAAAAAAAAAAAAGATTTAAAAAAAAAATAATTTTTTTCTCAAAAAACTGTTTCACTAAAAAGCCAAAATAAATAAAAAAATATTTAATAGCACAATGCACAGTGGGGCAGAATCAAAATTTTTTGGAAATTAATCTGGCATTTCTAAACGGCTGATCCGATCGGGATAAAATTTGACATTGACGTAGCCAAGGAGTATTCGAGTTTAAGTTATTAAAATGAACACTTAAAATCTCCAATCGCGGCGCTATGGAGGCTCAAAGTAGAGTACCTTTGACATGTAAAATTTTTAAACACGTGAATTTTTTTGTTTCCCATCCGATTTCAAAGATTTTTATATTTTTGGAAAGCGCTCGGTTAGGTCTTGAAAAAATATGCTTAAGTGTGTTATAAGCATTTTAAAATTTAAATTTTCAAATTTTTCCATACCTTGGTCCTCTTTTTAAAAATATTGGGCGTACTTTTGAACCGAATTAGTTAGATAACTAAATTCATCAATCAATTACGGATCCGAAAATAAACGAATTTCAATTTAAAAATTAAAAAATTTTTAGATTTTTGCTGTTTTTTTGGGCGAAAAGGTGACTTAACACTTTCTTTAAGAACATATAACAGTTTTATGTTTTTCTGTAAGACATCTTTACGGGGAAAATTTTGTTATAAAAAACATGTCATACTTTTCGAATATGTCGCCCCTACGCCCTTCGCAATCTGACCTATTTTTTTATAAAAATTTTAACTTTGGACCACATGTTCTAAAATCCCAAAGCTGGGATTAGAAAACGGAAAGGAGGTTTGGAAACCTTGATGTGATTCTTATTTATTTTTAGAACATTTTCCCAGTCCCAAAGGAAATGCGGACGTTATGGGCAAAATTGTAAAAAATACCATTTTGGTGATTTTCGCTCTAGTTTTTACGAATTGCGAGATTCCCTTTGACTTTTTGACAAGTTTTCTTACACTTTGTTATTTAGAATGAGAAATTTAAAAAATTTCTCTAGTTTTGTTAATAAATAAAGATTTTATTACATATTACATATTTATTTATTTTTATCAGAATTTTGATAGGATTGCAAATATTAGGAACAATTTGGTCCAAATTTTTTCCGAACTAATTATTTTTGTTTAGATAAGTTAATTTCTGAAATTCCAAAAAAAAATTCGGGCCATCCGTTTAGAAATGCCAGATTTATTTTCTGCCCCACTGTGCAATGCTTTAAAAATATTTTTTTAACAAAAAGTTTTAAAAAACTATTTTATAAGGTTCTGACCTTTTCTGGCATATTTTGCACCTAAAAGTATTTCCGAAAATAACATTTCGCCTAAAAGCTCTTTTTAATAAAAAGTTTTTTTGAGCAAAAAAGTTCACAAAATTATTTTTACAGAAAATGTTTTTTTTTTTTTTTTTTTTTTTTTTTTTTAATGAAACAGCCAAATGGTATTTAAAAGTGAAATTGCTTTAAATTTTTTTTTACCAAAACGCTTAAGTAATACTGTTTTTACCACAACGTTTTGATAAAAATCTTTCATAAGTTTCTTAACAAGTTTCAGAAAGTGGATTTCAACACACAGGACATAGCTATATCGACTACGCAATCTATAACGACCCATAATATATACACATTATGAGATCGCGAATATAAAATGTGAAGATTACAAAGGGGATTACAAATTTATGTACATCCTTGCTGCTCATGGTGAAGTTTATAAAAAACTTTTGCACTAACAAAAGCTTTTAGGAACCAACTATTTAATTTCGCCAAAAGGTTATCGCAGTAAAATTTAACTTTAACCAAAGCTTGTAACAAGTGGCTATTGAATAGCCATTATTTCACCAAAAAAACTTATTTTACAAAAGAAGCCTTTTTCACAAAAACAATTACATTAAGCTTTTCCAACAATAAAGGCTTTTTTTAACATATATTAAATATTTCAGCAAAAAAAGTTTTTATTAAAGAATAGCCTTTAAAGATGTTAAATCCTGTTCCTCAGGTATTCGTCCCTATTTCTTATATTCTTTCAAACTTCTCACACAACCCTATTCTACACACAAAATGAATTTTATGTCTCTATTGCCTAAAAACCTAACGCCACTACCATGGTGTTAGAAACAATGCAACAACAAGCTAAAAAAAATTATTAGGAAGCCTCCTAATACTGCTCCTACCACACCAACACTGTCTGCTTTTTTTTCCACTATTTAGTTGTATTTTCGATGTTTTTATTGTAACTCCCAACAATTTCCAGCAAACCAGCCTTTACCCCACAGGAATTGCTTGCTATCTTTGGTAATTTATCTCATGTATAAGCTTTATTTTGTATTTCCGTTTATAGGCTGGTTTTAGCAGACCGGCCTTTGACGCCGCCGCCACATTTTCTATGCCACTAATACCACACTCTTGCCATCACTAGCACAGCTCACACATTTGTTTGGGGTGCCTAGGATTCAGAGGAACAAAGCCTTATAAGCAAAAGTATGAGTTTGAGTTTGCAGCGGATTTTGGGAAAAAAAAAATGTTTAACAAAATTTTTGGTTATAATTTTGCGTAGTTTTCATTGCAGCTTTTGAAAATAGATTGCATGCATATGCATGCATGGTGGAAAATGCATTTTCCAAATTGCATGTGTGTGAAAATGTAGGCAGTTTTAGTTGTATGTAAGCGTGTTTATCTGTTTTTGAATTCTCCTTATGAGGGTGGCTAAATGTGGGTAAATGTGGCTTTTTGTAGTTTTATGTGTTTTCAGTTTCAACATGCGTTTACAATTTTCGAATTGTTTTGGTTTATTATGAACGTTTGGCAGTTTATCATTTTATGCTAAAATAACTACCAGAGGGGTTTTTGCTTTAATTTGAATACTCTGCTGTTAAGCAATTTATGCGTGTGTTCTATATGTGTCCCTCTGTCCTTAGCTATGCTTGTCTTGCGATGATTTAATGTTGCAAGGCCAATCAATAATGTTAAAAATATTGAAAAATTTTAAATTCATAATGATCTATGGGGACTAGTTAAAATTCAATAATATTTTAGTTTAATATTAGATAATGGAATTATTAATTAAAGTATTGTATCATAAAAACATTTACATTTAATGTAATTTAAACTTGCAATTTTTTCTTAAATTTTTTATCCTTTAGTGCCATTTAAAAGTCAATAGATTCTCTCAATTATTTTCAACTTAACAACTAGACATTTAACATACATTTACATTGGCCACATTACACAATCTTCATGATGTGACTTGCCATTTTAATGGTCTTTTTCCGTTTGTTGAAAAGAAAGCTAAAGAAAATTTCTTTCTTTCTTTTCTTTTTTAATATAAAAGATTTTTCAAATGAAGGCTAAATGTAGGAAGAGAAAAATAAGGAAGGAGCTTGAATGAACAAATAAATATAAATTTTTATAAAATTATTCTACATGACCATTAAGTTGAGAAATAAAGTTCAATGACTATTAGTTTTTTTCCTAGAGGAAAATGAGAAAAACCGCAAATAAAATTTATGACACACTTGTTAAGTAAAAATGAATGGGGAAGAAAAAAATTTGAACTATTTTTGTGGGAAATACATAAACTGTATAAAACAACTACATCTTAAGCTTTTTTGAGAAAATAATTTTTCAAGGTTTTTCAAAACGCTATAAACTCTATAGACTCAGCCCTTTTTATATCATCCTTCAATGCATGACTGGCTGTGGATTTGTTGTCAAAGATCTTTATCTTCAAATATTCCCATAAAAGAAATCCAATGGAGTTAAATTATGCGATATAAAGGGCTAATTTTGATCATCGGAAAGGGAGATAAAGTCCCTTGGTGAATCTGAACCATTTTATACGCATGTACTTTGTTATCATGTCGCAATATCGTGCACTAGTAGCACCCGTCTTTACCAGCTCAATTTTCGAATAGGCTTGATCCAATAATGCCACCACACGCAGAAAAAAAATATAGTTGTACATTCTTACTGTAACCATTTTAACATTTGTTAAAATGGTTACAGTAACAATTTCAAAATTGTTAACAATATTATAGTTGTGGTAACAATAATATGGTTAATTTACGATTCACATGATTGTATCAACGATATATATGGTTACAGTAAACATGTATATGTTTGTGACAACCATTTATATGATGAAGGACTTACCATATTATGATGCTCTCATATCATAATCTGAGAACAACATATTATGATAAAATTATTCATTATATAAATGGTTGTCACAAACATATATATGTTTACTGTAACCATATATATGGTTGATACAATCATAAATTAACCATATTATTATTACCACAATCATATATATAGTTACCATGACTATAATATTGTTAAACATTTTGAAATTGTTACTGTAACCATGCACAAATGTTAAAATGGTTACAGTAACAATGTACAACTATATTTTTTTTCTGTTTGCAGACCACTAACAGGTATAGGATGTGGGATATTTTAAAATTGTTAGCTTTTGTTTTGAGACATTTGCAAAATATAAATTTGTGCAAAATTTTTGGCTTTGTTAACTTTGAACATCTCCCATCTTTCTGGAAATATATGGATTCCGCGCCAAAAGAACTGCGCATTTTTGATTCCAAGATCGAATGAAGCCAATTTTGGAAACTGTGTTCCAAAGTTAAGCGTATCCCAGAGAGAGCGTTCTGCATCGATCGAAACAAATCGTAGTCGAAAAGGACACGGTCTGAACTCTAAAGCGAATGAGGAAAAACTTCTCAACCACTTCATTCTAAATACTTTTTAACAGGTATTGCAACGTGTATCTGAGAGTTGTGATGATGAAATATTCCGGTTTCATATCTGGGAATTTTTCTTCCAATTCTCGCTTCAAACGAATAAGTAGCGTTCGCTACAGGTTCCCTGTGATAGTCTGGCCAGATTTCAGCAGGTAATAAGATATAGGAGTGATCTCTTATGCTTTGGGTTATCGTAATGGATCCATTTTTTCATCGCAAGTAATGATTCGGTGCAAAAATGATTTTCTTTTATAGCGTTCAAGCAGCATTTCAGACATACAGTCATTCAAGCTCTCTAAGCTTCAATTTGTGTGGTACACAATTTCGCTCTTTTTGGATAAATCCTGCTACTAGCAAACGTTTTGAAATTTCAGCTGGAGTAGCTCCTCTAAACGTTTTTGGCTGACCAGGGCGATCTTTGCCTTCCGTATCAAAATCACGACTTCTGAACTGCAAAAACCACTCTCACACGTTGAAACAGATGGAACTCATTCATCATAAGCTTTAATGAGTAATCGGTGTGTTTCAAGGGCACTTGTGAAGTTCTTACTGTATAATAAAGGGGCCACATTGTTGAAGTTAAATCTGTCGAATTAGCTGTCATTTATTAACTTACAGAGAAAAAATATAGTTTAGCATTTTTACCATAACCATTTTAACATGCTTACATTATTTTTAATAATATTATGGTCACTGTAATTAATTATATGATTGATATAACCAAATAAATATTTGTTTATGACAATCATGTTCATGATGAATCATTATATCATATGTTGCTCTAAGAAATATCATAAACATAGTGGCCACAAACATATACTTAATTACTAAAATAATATATATGATTGCTACAATCATATGAATGGTAACTTAAATATAGTATGGTTACCGCAAGCAAATACATAATTAAGGAGATCATAAATTTGTTAGAAAATTTAAATAAAAAATATAAAAATATAGTGTTCTAGAACACGCGCAAATGATAAAATAGTTTTACAAAAAATTTCTCATTTCACCATGTTAATTAAATTCACAATAATTTAGCTAACATAATAGAAATTAAAAAAGAAGCTTATGAGTGAATAAACTCCAATTTCAGAAGAAAATCTATTATTAAAACATTATTAACTTTAATGAACTTTTTCCATTTGACAATAATATGACAATGGCACAATTTTAAACCCGAACCTGCTTCCAAGACTTTTTATACAAGAGAAGAGAACTCAACTAGGCATTTAGAATGTTTAGAATCTTCCGTGCTTGTACGGAACGAAGGAATGCAGTAAACCACTTTTTTGCTATTGAAGTTGATGGTGCTAGGCACCCATATTATTTATCAAGCTTAGCCTAGATTTGAGTGATTGATATTTCCGCCAAAAATAATGCTGAATGACCCCACGAAATTCACTTTTTTCCATTTTCTCCTCAAGTCACGTGGTAGTCAGCTAACAATGACTGTCAAGTAAAATCTAAATGAAGCATCTTGTTCAAATTTTGACCGGAAGTTGACAGGTGCAGTGTAGCCCTTTCAGTTAAGAGGAAGGCGAAATTAACAAAGTCATGGAATAATTGAGCCGCCCCCGTATTTTGTTCTGTTGTAATCATAACTTTGTTTTCAAGCTTAAATGTTAGAATGTTTCTTCCTTCATTTTATAACCAAACATTTTCTAATTTGTCCAAAACAAAGCTTAAAAAAATATTGCAAAAAATCTTTTCAACACGAATTAAAATATGTTTGTTTTATTTTTAACTCTGTTGAAAAATTGTTTATAATATTATTATTCTTTTTTTTGTCATTTAACCACCATTGTGCAAATGTGTGATTAGTGGTGCTGTTCACAACATGGGCCACATGAGATTTATAATATTTTTTGTTCATATAGCCTGCTTTTTTTTGGGGTCATAAGTGGTGCACTACTTTGTTGCAGCTATGGGCTTAAAAATAAAAATGGTTTATAATTTTTTGGTTTTTGACAGTTTACACATTGAACAACATTAATCATATGGACGGAATATTTATGGATATTAATAAATATAAATAAAATGTAAAACAAAAAGGGGCAATGGAAGGAAAATAAATTATAAAAATTAAAAAACAAGAAAAATATTAAAAATCGTAAAAAATCTTTAAAATATTCTGTGATACTAACATTCTTAAGATTCTGCTTTAAAACTTTATTAATTCTTGAGTTATAAATTTGGGTTCTTTCAAATGTTCTCTTCAAGATTTTTCTTAAAACTTTATTAGCTCTGAAGCTAAGCATTTCATTTTAATATTTTCAAAATTTTAAATGTTTCTTTAGTTCTTAAACTCTCCTATTTGTTTATTTGTTTTTAATTCATCATAAAATTTTGGCTACACTTCTGAGAAAATTCTGAGCAAGCTTTTTGTTTACTTATTTTAAAAAATTTTGAGTGACTTACCTTTAAAGCTTGTGTGGTTTTCTTGTAGTTCTTGTTGAATTTTACTATTATTTACTTATTTTATGGCATTCCATCATTAAGCCAAAAGTGCTGAAGAATATAACAAAGCAAGTGATGATGAGCTATCCTTTTTTTCTTTGGTGAGAAGCTGGTACACATCATTGATTATTCTAGAATTTCATCTTACATTACGACATGCTTTATTTACTTTTTCTTTGGATATTTTTTGTGTGAGTTTCTTTTTTGTGTATAGTTGTAGACTTTTTTTGTTGGTTTAGTTAATGGCTCTCAAGATGACATTAAAATTGCAGATAGTTGTAAATACAGTGAGAATGAAGACTGGAAAATAAAGAAGAAACGATTTCGTTAAAATAAATATTTTTCTTTAATTTTTCATAAAAGTAAACTCAAGGAAGGGGTAGATATAAGAAAATAAATGTATATAAGTGTTAACGTTTTCATGTTTTATATGAAATGTTAATTTAAATTAAAAAATAGTTCCAAAACATCATGACGTATGATTAATATTTATTTAAAGTAATTTGTTTAAGCTGGTTTTTAAAAGCTTTAGTAAAAGATTTAAGGTTTTATAGAGAATTTAGAGCTGTCTTTAAACTAATGCTATACACTGTGGTTTTATATATAAAAAAAAAAATTTTTAAGTCTCAAGACGTATGATTAATATTAATTTCGAATTTTTGGTTTAAGCTGGTTTTTTAGGTATTTAGTAAACGATTTAAGATTTTAATTGAATTGACAGGCATTTTAATTCTTTTTTTATCCTTTTTTTGTATTATTTTTTTTTTAATTTATTGATAGGCTATATTACTCATACGCTCTCAATTGAAACATTTAAATTTCTCAGAACGTATGATTAATATTTATTTAAAATTATTTTCCCAAACTTGTTTCTCTGTCATTTGAATTGTTCTACTCTTATTTATACCTTTTTATACACTTCATCATGATTGGCAAGTGTATTTGTAATTCTGTTTCTAATTTCTACATTTTGTTTGTCTGTTGAAATCAAATTTCCGAAACCCCTAAATCTCTTTCATACATGATAGATATCTCAATATATCCGCTTGTCTGAGATATAAGCAAAACTACATTTGTTTTTTTGCTCACCTATTTTTACCAACATTTGGTTGCGCCAAACTTTTGTTTTTACCAAATTTTTTTTTCATAAAATGTTTTCAAAGAAAATTTTTTTCCATCGAACATTTTTTTCACAAAAAAATTTTTTCCATCAAAATTTAGTTTTCATCAAAAAGGTTTTTTCACCCATTTATGTCAGTCTACTTTGTTTAATTAATATCAAAGTGGTTGTCAAATTCTGTCTCGCATGAACGCCCCGACAATGTGTAAACTTTTGTTACTTATTCACAAATTTGTATAAACTAAATGAGAATTATAAGGTGGTATTTTTTCATTCATAAACAAATGAATATATTTATATTATCACACTAGACAGCATATTGTAATAATGTTCCATTATGATTTAAATGGTTTATTATTAAATTTGTTATTATTATTTTAAATCTATTATTTTATATTAGTATGTATGGGAAAGCAGATAAATACTTATTCCGGTTACAATTTTTAACTTTTATTTTGAGACATTTGTACAATATAAATTTATTCAAAGTAATTGTTAGCTAACACCTTTTTCCATCATTCTGCCAACATATGGATTCCGAGCCAAAAGAACAGCGCATCTGCTGAGGCCAAGAACGAATCAAGTCCATATTGGAAACTCTGTTCCAAACTGAAGCGTATGCCAGAGAGAGCATTCTGTTTCAAACTGAATCATATCCCAGAAATAGCCTCAGTTGTCGACCGGGTCACGGTCTGGACTATAAAGCGGGTGAGGCAAAACTTCACAACCACTTCATTCCAAATAGTTTTCAACAGGTATTGCATAATGTATCCAAGCGTTTTCATGATGGAATATTATGGTTTCACTCTTCTCCAAACTGATGCGCATTCCGGAGAGAGCATTCTCTTCCAAAGTGAAACGTACCCCAGAGAGAGCATTAGTATTCAAACGGATCCCGGTCTGTAGTATTAAGCGGGAGAGGTAAAACTTCACGAACAATTCATTCGAAATAGTTTTTAACAGGAATTGCATAATGTAGCCGAGCATTTTCATGATGGAATATTACGGTTTCATACCTGCCCTCGTATTTTGTGAGTTTTTTAGCCAATGCTCGCTTCAAACGAATCAGTTGCGTACCGGTTCCCTGTGATGGTCTGGTCAGATTTCATTAGCTCATAATAGATAGGACCCTTTTGCTCCCACCAAATGCAGAGAATTACCTTAGCGCCATTGATATTTGGCTTTGGTGTCGATTCAACTGCTTGTTCAGGCTTCACCTACGATATTCTTACGCTTCGGGTTATCGCAATGAATCCATTTTTCGTGATACGTTACAAAACTGATATTCTTTTATAGCGTTCAGGCAGAATTCGTCCCCAAGGTTTCTCAGCTTCAATTCGTATGGTATCCAATTTCCCTGCTTTTGGATGAGCCCAGCTGCTCGCAAACTTTTTGAAATTGCTGATTGAGTAGTTTCCTATGATTTTACAAGCCCTTGTTGAGTTTGACAACAATCTTCATGGAGTAATGCCTACAATTCTTGGTCTTCAAAATTGTTTGGCTGTTTGTCTTCTGTTTCAAAATCACACACGTTATGGAATTGCTGCTTGAGTAGTTCCCCATGATTTTGTAAGCTCTTGTTGAGTTTGAAAACAATCCTCATAGAGTTATGCCACCAATTCTTGGTTTTAAAACTTGTTTGGCTGTCCTAAAAGATTTTTATCTTCTTTTTCAAAATCCCGACGTCTGAGCTGCACAAAGTATCACTCGCACGTTGAAACCGAGGGAAAACATTCACCATAAGCTTTTGTGAGCAATCGGTATGCTTCAGCAAAACATCTTGCTTATGACTTTTTGTTGCCACAACATTCGACATTTTCGAATCAAAAATATCGTTATTAATTACGCTATAATGTTTAATAACTAAGTGAGAATAAATCCCATCAAAAGGACATATTAGTTATGAATAAAAAACCGTGTTCAAAAGATACGCCAGCTGTTGTGAATCCCACATTTTTAAGGCACTCAGACACTTTCTGGATGGCTGTGTGAATAGCACTCTTACTTGATATTAACTATTATAAATCGATATTAATCATACGCACTCAATTAAATTTGAATATTGCTATGTTTTTGCCTTAGTAGGTATAGACACAAATTTAAAATTTTCAAAGCCACCAAATATCCTTCATACATGATAGATTTATCATTATATGCTCTAGTCCACAAGTGGCTGAGATATAAGCAGAAACTGCGACTACCTCGATTGGTTCACCTATTTTCACCAAAATGGTTTTTTTACCAAATTTTTTTCATAAAAAATTTTTTACAATTTGTTTTTCTCCAGAATTTTGTTTCATCAAATTTTTTTTTTTGCCAAAAATTTTATCGACCAAAAATTTTTTTCACCAAAAATTTTTTTCACCCAAAAATTTTTTTTTACAAAAAATTCTTTTTTTTCACCAAATATAGTTTTTTATATCTTGAAGGGTATAAAAGATTCGGCACAGTCGAATGTAGCACTCTTAGACACTCAGCTAGACAATATTAATCATACGTTCTCAATTGAATTATTTTTTTGCTATAATTCTTTGTTAATTATTATTAATCATACGCAACCCTTTTAAATTCTTCATGACGTATGATTAATTATATTTAAAAATATTTGTTTTAACTTGTTTTTGCATGTTTAATAAGAAGTTAGCTAATCTAATTTATAACTTTTTATTAACTATAACAATTGCAGCTTATCAATATTAATCATACGTCCTCAATTGAATTCTTTTTTTTTTTTTGCTATAATCATTGCCTGTTTGTGCCAAATTTCCCTATGCCAGTAAATTTTATCACTTTATTACAAATTGTTGCCAAATATTACAAATATTTAATTTGCAACATCTTCCCGAGCTGGGAAAAAAAAACTTTATTAAATATTTGCTAAGATTTACTGCAGTTAAATAGCTGCACATATTTTATGAGCCCAGGCCACAATTACCACTGAAGCAGTAAACTGAGACAAACACAAGCCTTTTTTTTGCTGCAAAATTTATTGACTGTTTTTCGGGTACATATATTTTATCAAAGAGAAAATATGAGCAGCAAAAAAAACGAATTCAATAGAATGAAATATATAATAACAAAATTAATGTGGAATACTTAACTACAAGAAAAAAGAAACAGGCTACACAATTCCTTTCAGCAGTTGTGTATATGTGTGTGTGAAAAAAAAGAAATCATTTTGGATTTGTTCCAAAACAAATGAAGAATTTGGGTGTCATTTCTATGTAAAAACATTTGCTCCATCAATTCAGGCTTTTTTTTGTTCTCTTCCTATTTTTAGGGGATTTTTTGTGTGTTTTTGCTTACTCATCATAAAATGTCCTTGTCCCATATAATAGCAGCCCAAAATGATCAATGTTTTCCAACACAATCACACAAATGGTGGAACAAATAAACAAAAAAATAATATTATTGTTAATGTTTTATCATTTATAGCACCCAGAATATAATGTGGAAAATGTTGCCATTTTTTTGGCAAAAACATTATATTTTTTCAGGCTGCTTTATGTCTGTCATTATTTTGATTGATTTGTGAAATTGTATTGTAACTTAAATGTAAAATTTATTGATGATGATAAAAACAATTGGGTTTTTGTTTTAACCCAAACAAACAAACAAAAATTCTGTATAACAAAAACTAAAATATGACACAATTTAGAGAGAGAAATGAGAAATATATTTAAATAATGAATATAAAAAAATAGAAATTTATAAAATGTCATACTTATTCCAAGACGTATGATTAATATTAAGACAGATTATCCCAAAAATGTTTAAAGAAAATGGTGGCTGAAAATCCTTAAGTAATCAAAGTAAAACTTCCCTTTAACTCTAAACTAAAAATTTCATTTAAAACCTTAATAATCTTAAAATGAAAAATATCCCTCCAAATTAATATTAATCATACGCCACCCTTCACCAAATAAACAAAAATCCTTTTATTCATAAATTTCTCATTATAATTTCTTGCTTAAATATCTTAAAAACTTCCTTAATAACAGGCTTTTGAATTCATTTCACAATCCTCCTTTTTTCCACATTAAAACGCAGATAGTTTAAGATTAAGCTTAAAAGAAATTAAAGGGAATCGATTTATTTTTTTTTGATACGCTTTCAGCAGCAACCTCATTTTCATTATTTTTTCCAGCCTCATATTTTAATAACTTCTTTTTGCAGGTAGGAAACGAACTTTAACGCATGTGACATTATTTTTTAATAATTTTTTTTTTTTTTTTCTGAACACCTACCAACAGAAAACGAAAAAAAAAAGGAAAATGAAAAAGTTTTTCGTTTAACTTTTTTGCTTGCATTTCTTGCTTCTACATGACTGCAAATATGGGAAGATATGCAGACAGGTGGAAATAATAATATCCGTATATGAAAATAAATTTTCATAACGTAAGATTAAAATAAAATCAATAAGAGTTAAATACAACCAAAAAAAAAAAAATCAAACAAAGATTAATATAAGAAGAAAATAAATAAAAGGTATTATAAAAAAGAAATTAAAGCCTTTAAATATCCCAGCAAAAGAGAAACATAAAAAACAAATTGTAGCAAATTAATAATTGTAAGTGCAGCAGTAAAAACAATGTTTTTTTTTCCTTAAATTTCTTTATATGTATTTAATTACTTAACTACCTTATACGTTTTAAAAAATGTACGATTCTCATAATAACCATGTGAAATACTTAACCGTATGTATATTCTTTAATTAATTTTCTACTTGAGGTTGGTTTTTTTTATTTTATTTTTTGCTGCCACCTCTTAAAAGCAAAAACTCATTTAGTCATTTTTTACACTTTTTATTTGCCAGCAATAAGCAGGCACTTCTGCAAGCAACCAGCAGAACATTAAAGATTTTTTTTTTTGTGAACTTCTCTGGTATATAACTTTTTGTTTATAACTTGAGTTGTGTTTAATATAGTTGTTTAAATTTCAAGTATATTAAATAAAAGTTAAATGAAATATTAAAGACAACATTTTATGAAATTTTAGCTGGGATAAAAAGAAGTTCTTGTTTTGTTCTAAATAAAGCTCTGTTCTGTTCTAGTTCTGTTCTAGTTCTGTTTTAGTTCTGTTCTAGTTCTGTTCTAGTTCTAGTTCTGTTCTAGTTCTGTTCTAGTTCTGTTCTATTTCTGTTCTAGTTCTGTTCTAGTTCTGTTCTAGTTCTGTTCTAGTTCTGTTCTAGTTCTGTTCTAGTTCTGTTCTAGTTCTGTTCTAGTTCTGTTCTAGTTCTGATCTAGTTCTGTTCTAGTTCTGTTCTAGTTCTGTTCTAGTTCTGTTCTAGTTCTGTTCTAGTTCTGTTCTAGTTCTGTTCTAGTTCTGTTCTAGTTCTGTTCTAGTTCTGTTCTAGTTCTGTTCTAGTTCTGTTCTAGTTCTGTTCTGTTCTAGTTCTGTTCTGTTCTAGTTCTGTTCTAGTTCTAGTTCTAGTTCTGTTCTAGTTCTGTTCTAGTTCTGTTCTAGTTCTGTTCTAGTTCTGTTCTAGTTCTGTTCTAGTTCTGTTCTAGTTCTGTTCTAGTTCTGTTCTAGTTCTGTTCTAGTTCTGTTCTAGTTCTGTTCTAGTTCTGTTCTAGTTCTGTTCTAGTTCTGTTCTAGTTCTGTTCTAGTTCTGTTCTAGTTCTGTTCTAGTTCTGTTCTAGTTCTGTTCTAGTTCTGTTCTAGTTCTGTTCTAGTTCTGTTCTAGTTCTGTTCTAGTTCTGTTCTAGTTCTGTTCTAGTTCTGTTCTAGTTCTGTTCTAGTTCTGTTCTAGTTCTGTTCTAGTTCTGTTCTAGTTCTGTTCTAGTTCTGTTCTAGTTCTGTTCTAGTTCTGTTCTAGTTCTGTTCTAGTTCTGTTCTAGTTCTGTTCTAGTTCTGTTCTAGTTCTGTTCTAGTTCTGTTCTAGTTCTGTTCTAGTTCTGTTCTAGTTCTGTTCTAGTTCTGTTCTAGTTCTGTTCTAGTTCTGTTCTAGTTCTGTTCTAGTTCTGTTCTAGTTCTGTTCTAGTTCTGTTCTAGTTCTGTTCTAGTTCTGTTCTAGTTCTGTTCTAGTTCTGTTCTAGTTCTGTTCTAGTTCTGTTCTAGTTCTGTTCTAGTTCTGTTCTAGTTCTGTTCTAGTTCTGTTCTAGTTCTGTTCTAGTTCTGTTCTAGTTCTGTTCTAGTTCTGTTCTAGTTCTGTTCTAGTTCTGTTCTAGTTCTGTTCTAGTTCTGTTCTAGTTCTGTTCTAGTTCTGTTCTAGTTCTGTTCTAGTTCTGTTCTAGTTCTGTTCTAGTTCTGTTCTAGTTCTGTTCTAGTTCTGTTCTAGTTCTGTTCTAGTTCTGTTCTAGTTCTGTTCTAGTTCTGTTCTAGTTCTGTTCTAGTTCTGTTCTAGTTCTGTTCTAGTTCTGTTCTAGTTCTGTTCTAGTTCTGTTCTAGTTCTGTTCTAGTTCTGTTCTAGTTCTGTTCTAGTTCTGTTCTAGTTCTGTTCTAGTTCTGTTCTAGTTCTGTTCTAGTTCTGTTCTAGTTCTGTTCTAGTTCTGTTCTAGTTCTGTTCTAGTTCTGTTCTAGTTCTGTTCTAGTTCTGTTCTAGTTCTGTTCTAGTTCTGTTCTAGTTCTGTTCTAGTTCTGTTCTAGTTCTGTTCTAGTTCTGTTCTAGTTCTGTTCTAGTTCTGTTCTAGTTCTGTTCTAGTTCTGTTCTAGTTCTGTTCTAGTTCTGTTCTAGTTCTGTTCTAGTTCTGTTCTAGTTCTGTTCTAGTTCTGTTCTAGTTCTGTTCTAGTTCTGTTCTAGTTCTGTTCTAGTTCTGTTCTAGTTCTGTTCTAGTTCTGTTCTAGTTCTGTTCTAGTTCTGTTCTAGTTCTGTTCTAGTTCTGTTCTAGTTCTGTTCTAGTTCTGTTCTAGTTCTGTTCTAGTTCTGTTCTAGTTCTGTTCTAGTTCTGTTCTAGTTCTGTTCTAGTTCTGTTCTAGTTCTGTTCTAGTTCTGTTCTAGTTCTGTTCTAGTTCTGTTCTAGTTCTGTTCTAGTTCTGTTCTAGTTCTGTTCTAGTTCTGTTCTAGTTCTGTTCTAGTTCTGTTCTAGTTCTGTTCTAGTTCTGTTCTAGTTCTGTTCTAGTTCTGTTCTAGTTCTGTTCTAGTTCTGTTCTAGTTCTGTTCTAGTTCTGTTCTAGTTCTGTTCTAGTTCTGTTCTAGTTCTGTTCTAGTTCTGTTCTAGTTCTGTTCTAGTTCTGTTCTAGTTCTGTTCTAGTTCTGTTCTAGTTCTGTTCTAGTTCTGTTCTAGTTCTGTTCTAGTTCTGTTCTAGTTCTGTTCTAGTTCTGTTCTAGTTCTGTTCTAGTTCTGTTCTAGTTCTGTTCTAGTTCTGTTCTAGTTCTGTTCTAGTTCTGTTCTAGTTCTGTTCTAGTTCTGTTCTAGTTCTGTTCTAGTTCTGTTCTAGTTCTGTTCTAGTTCTGTTCTAGTTCTGTTCTAGTTCTGTTCTAGTTCTGTTCTAGTTCTGTTCTAGTTCTGTTCTAGTTCTGTTCTAGTTCTGTTCTAGTTCTGTTCTAGTTCTGTTCTAGTTCTGTTCTAGTTCTGTTCTAGTTCTGTTCTAGTTCTGTTCTAGTTCTGTTCTAGTTCTGTTCTAGTTCTGTTCTAGTTCTGTTCTAGTTCTGTTCTAGTTCTGTTCTAGTTCTGTTCTAGTTCTGTTCTAGTTCTGTTCTAGTTCTGTTCTAGTTCTGTTCTAGTTCTGTTCTAGTTCTGTTCTAGTTCTGTTCTAGTTCTGTTCTAGTTCTGTTCTAGTTCTGTTCTAGTTCTGTTCTAGTTCTGTTCTAGTTCTGTTCTAGTTCTGTTCTAGTTCTGTTCTAGTTCTGTTCTAGTTCTGTTCTAGTTCTGTTCTAGTTCTGTTCTAGTTCTGTTCTAGTTCTGTTCTAGTTCTGTTCTAGTTCTGTTCTAGTTCTGTTCTAGTTCTGTTCTAGTTCTGTTCTAGTTCTGTTCTAGTTCTGTTCTAGTTCTGTTCTAGTTCTGTTCTAGTTCTGTTCTAGTTCTGTTCTAGTTCTGTTCTAGTTCTGTTCTAGTTCTGTTCTAGTTCTGTTCTAGTTCTGTTCTAGTTCTGTTCTAGTTCTGTTCTAGTTCTGTTCTAGTTCTGTTCTAGTTCTGTTCTAGTTCTGTTCTAGTTCTGTTCTAGTTCTGTTCTAGTTCTGTTCTAGTTCTGTTCTAGTTCTGTTCTAGTTCTGTTCTAGTTCTGTTCTAGTTCTGTTCTAGTTCTGTTCTAGTTCTGTTCTAGTTCTGTTCTAGTTCTGTTCTAGTTCTGTTCTAGTTCTGTTCTAGTTCTGTTCTAGTTCTGTTCTAGTTCTGTTCTAGTTCTGTTCTAGTTCTGTTCTAGTTCTGTTCTAGTTCTGTTCTAGTTCTGTTCTAGTTCTGTTCTAGTTCTGTTCTAGTTCTGTTCTAGTTCTGTTCTAGTTCTGTTCTAGTTCTGTTCTAGTTCTGTTCTAGTTCTGTTCTAGTTCTGTTCTAGTTCTGTTCTAGTTCTGTTCTAGTTCTGTTCTAGTTCTGTTCTAGTTCTGTTCTAGTTCTGTTCTAGTTCTGTTCTAGTTCTGTTCTAGTTCTGTTCTAGTTCTGTTCTAGTTCTGTTCTAGTTCTGTTCTAGTTCTGTTCTAGTTCTGTTCTAGTTCTGTTCTAGTTCTGTTCTAGTTCTGTTCTAGTTCTGTTCTAGTTCTGTTCTAGTTCTGTTCTAGTTCTGTTCTAGTTCTGTTCTAGTTCTGTTCTAGTTCTGTTCTAGTTCTGTTCTAGTTCTGTTCTAGTTCTGTTCTAGTTCTGTTCTAGTTCTGTTCTAGTTCTGTTCTAGTTCTGTTCTAGTTCTGTTCTAGTTCTGTTCTAGTTCTGTTCTAGTTCTGTTCTAGTTCTGTTCTAGTTCTGTTCTAGTTCTGTTCTAGTTCTGTTCTAGTTCTGTTCTAGTTCTGTTCTAGTTCTGTTCTAGTTCTGTTCTAGTTCTGTTCTAGTTCTGTTCTAGTTCTGTTCTAGTTCTGTTCTAGTTCTGTTCTAGTTCTGTTCTAGTTCTGTTCTAGTTCTGTTCTAGTTCTGTTCTAGTTCTGTTCTAGTTCTGTTCTAGTTCTGTTCTAGTTCTGTTCTAGTTCTGTTCTAGTTCTGTTCTAGTTCTGTTCTAGTTCTGTTCTAGTTCTGTTCTAGTTCTGTTCTAGTTCTGTTCTAGTTCTGTTCTAGTTCTGTTCTAGTTCTGTTCTAGTTCTGTTCTAGTTCTGTTCTAGTTCTGTTCTAGTTCTGTTCTAGTTCTGTTCTAGTTCTGTTCTAGTTCTGTTCTAGTTCTGTTCTAGTTCTGTTCTAGTTCTGTTCTAGTTCTGTTCTAGTTCTGTTCTAGTTCTGTTCTAGTTCTGTTCTAGTTCTGTTCTAGTTCTGTTCTAGTTCTGTTCTAGTTCTGTTCTAGTTCTGTTCTAGTTCTGTTCTAGTTCTGTTCTAGTTCTGTTCTAGTTCTGTTCTAGTTCTGTTCTAGTTCTGTTCTAGTTCTGTTCTAGTTCTGTTCTAGTTCTGTTCTAGTTCTGTTCTAGTTCTGTTCTAGTTCTGTTCTAGTTCTGTTCTAGTTCTGTTCTAGTTCTGTTCTAGTTCTGTTCTAGTTCTGTTCTAGTTCTGTTCTAGTTCTGTTCTAGTTCTGTTCTAGTTCTGTTCTAGTTCTGTTCTAGTTCTGTTCTAGTTCTGTTCTAGTTCTGTTCTAGTTCTGTTCTAGTTCTGTTCTAGTTCTGTTCTAGTTCTGTTCTAGTTCTGTTCTAGTTCTGTTCTAGTTCTGTTCTAGTTCTGTTCTAGTTCTGTTCTAGTTCTGTTCTAGTTCTGTTCTAGTTCTGTTCTAGTTCTGTTCTAGTTCTGTTCTAGTTCTGTTCTAGTTCTGTTCTAGTTCTGTTCTAGTTCTGTTCTAGTTCTGTTCTAGTTCTGTTCTAGTTCTGTTCTAGTTCTGTTCTAGTTCTGTTCTAGTTCTGTTCTAGTTCTGTTCTAGTTCTGTTCTAGTTCTGTTCTAGTTCTGTTCTAGTTCTGTTCTAGTTCTGTTCTAGTTCTGTTCTAGTTCTGTTCTAGTTCTGTTCTAGTTCTGTTCTAGTTCTGTTCTAGTTCTGTTCTAGTTCTGTTCTAGTTCTGTTCTAGTTCTGTTCTAGTTCTGTTCTAGTTCTGTTCTAGTTCTGTTCTAGTTCTGTTCTAGTTCTGTTCTAGTTCTGTTCTAGTTCTGTTCTAGTTCTGTTCTAGTTCTGTTCTAGTTCTGTTCTAGTTCTGTTCTAGTTCTGTTCTAGTTCTGTTCTAGTTCTGTTCTAGTTCTGTTCTGTTTTAGTTCTGTTCTTTAAACACAAAGTTTACTTAATTTTCGTAGTCTTTTTTTTGTAACAGTGTAAATTATCTAAAAGTTAAAATACCACACTTAGCGTGCGTTCAACGTTAATGGTTTATAATGAATTATGACTAAAACAAACTATAATGTCACTTAAAAGTACGCATATGAATTTCATTCAAAATATTCTTCAAAAAGACTAAGCACTACTCTTTTGTAAATAATTACATTCAGCTAATTTTCATGTCAAAGGATATATGAAGTTGTTTTCATTAGACTAACATTTATATTAAATATAATAAACGCACTTAACAAATAAAAGACACGGAAAAGTGTTTAGACAACTTTATATCACAACTTAAGTTGTGTTTTATGAATTGAGTTTTAAATAATATTAATCATACGCACTAGTATTCTTTATATGAATTTATAAAACAGCCTAAAAGTAGACTTTAGTTATGTAAAATTACAAATGATATATAGGAGAGAGGTTACATAAGCTGTTGTTTCAAGAAAATGTTATCAAAATTAATCAGGAACCATTTTGAATGTATTTGTACTCGATAAAGTTTGGTTTATTTAATTATTTGTTTAACAAAATTTTTATTTAAAAATCCTTTTATATTATTGTATAATAAATTTAAATAAAACCTCTTTCAAAATCGTAATGAACTTAATAACAATTTACATAAAATTCAATTCAATTTACTTTTAACTATAAAACTGTCCTTCATAAACAAACATTAGAAAAAAAAGAAATATAACAAAAAAAGCAAATACACATAAAAACTATAAAAAGTAACAAAAGCAGCATACAAATAAAACTGACAATATGCCAATACTGGTAATTGTTAAAGGAGAATACAATAAAAAAGAGAAAATTATACTAGAGCTTAACTATGGTGAACACAGCACTGAATAAGTATTTTGTGTGGATCCTTACACTGAACATTCTCTCCTTTCCCCCAAAAGCAGGCAATAAACTGTAACAAACATAAATTTTCTTCTCAGACATACCCAAACAAAAATTACTGGCAATAAAAGAAAGAAATGCATAACAATGCTTTTAATATGGGGAAATGAAAGCGAAAGACTGGCTGGTTTGTTTCAATTGCTGGCTGGCTGCTGAGTGAGTGAGTGAGTGACTTGAACATTTGTTTGTTTTGATAATGATGTGTTGCTAACAATTTTCCAGCAGCAACTGAAGCAATGGCAAAACAATTTCGACTACATGAGTTTACTACTTATATTTGGGTATTACTAGTAGTCTTGGCAGAAGAGAAAAATTAAATAACAAATGTGATTATATGGTAAACATGGAATTGAAAATGGTGATACGTTATTGTAGTGCTAGGTTTAAATAGAATTTCTAAGAAATGGCTGAAAATACACAAGAATTTTTTAGATGGTTTGAAGGTTGTAATATTAAACAGTTAGTAAACTTTTCAACTTACAGAAGGAAAAATAGTATTAAGTTTTTAGTTAAAACTACAAATTAAAGAAATAAAAAAATTCTAGCAGAAAAAAACTAGTTTTGAAAATAGTAGTATTTCTACTACTTTTTTAAAATTCAATTTAAACCAATATTTTTTTACAGATATTCCACAAATTAACTTATTTTAAGTAGCAAGAAACAGAAATAAAAGAGTTCTTGCTACTAAACTACTGTTTGCAAGTAGTAGTATTTCTACTACTTTTTTCAAATCCTTAAAAACTTTTGTAAATATAATATAAATATTTCATTTTAGCAACCCCTGTAACGAAGGTTGTTTGGTTGTAATCTAAATTAATATTTATAGAATATTAAAAACAAACTTTGTTATCTATAAATTCCATGGACTTTTTCGCCTTCACTCTCTAGCTTAATATGAATTAAATATTTAACAAAGAAATCTTAATTAGAAAACTATATTTCGAAAACAAAAATTTTAACCCTAAATTTTTAATTTTCCATATTCAAACTAAAAGCAAAAGAGTCACAAAAATGTTTAAATTTTATTTTCATAATTTTAAGCAAAACATTAGCGATGATTTCTTGTTTGCAGCACACATGTTGACCAGTCAAAAGTTTCATGTTGTGTATATTTAAAATAATTTAGGAACAAAAAGCCCGGGCTACGACCAACCAACGAGCCCAGCCAGCCAGCATCATCATCGTCATCATTTCTACTCCCAATAGCATTTGCATTTTAATGCATTTTTCATTTTTATGTTTTTCAAATTCGTTGTGAAACAACAAAAAAATCTCACACTTTTTTTTAATCATTTTTAAAAAAAGATAAACTTTAGTTTTATATTCTAGTTTAAAGTAGTGCGAGAGTGTGTGTGAGTGTGTATTTGTGTTAGTGTCAACGTATGTATGAAAGTTGCACAGATGTTCGAAATTCCCTGGTTGTTGTATACAACCAACAAAAGAGGCTAAAAGTGTCATTTTAATATTTTTATAATTTTTTTTTTTGTTCTTCTTTTTTGCTCATTTTTGTTCACTTTACTGTTTGGTGTTTTATTTTTGAGTTTAACATACCAAAAAAGGTCAAATACGGAAAAAGTTAAAATATGTTAAATTCTTTTTAAGGTTCTTTTTTTGCCAGATTTTTTAAGTCAAAGTTGCAATAATAGAAAGTAAATTTTAATAAATATTTATGCACTAAAGGGAAACAAAGTTTAGGGAATTTTAGAAAATAAATTGAAAAATATATATTTTTTGCAATTCTAAAAAGTAGTAGAAATACTACTTTTATTTCTTAAATACACTTTATCAGCTTTAACTAAAAATTAATTTTTTTGTTGATTATGCAGGAAAAATACTAGATTTACAAAGATTTATAAATAGTAGTAAAAATAGTACTAAAAGCAAAAGGTATTTTTTTACTTTAAAAAATCATTTATTTGTCGCCTAAATAAAAATAATAAAGTTTTAAAGCGATTTAAAAAAAAGTAGTAGAAAAACTACTTTTTAAAAAAGGTAGTAAAAATACTACTATCCGAAAGTATTTGTTTCTACAAAAAAATTTATATATTTATTAATTATATATAAGCAGAAAAGTTTAAAACGATTTAAGAAAAGTAGTAGAAATACTACTATTTGAAAAAAGGTAGAATTTTTAAAAGAAATTAGATAAATTTATATATTAAAAAATGTTGATTCAAAATAAATAAACTGGAGATATATAAATTTTTATTAAATCGAAAAGGTAGTAGAAATACTACTCTTTTAAAAAGTAGTTATTACACCAAAATTACTTTTATTTCTTAAATACACATTATTAGCTTTAACTAAAAATTCATATATTTGTTGAGTATGTAGGAAAAATACTAGATTTACTAAGTTTTATAAAAAGTAGTTAAAATACTACTAATCGTAAAAAGTGTTTTTTTTTTTGTCAAAAAATCATTTGTTTATTGACTAATTGTTAATAATAATGATTTAAAACCATTTGAAAAAAGTAGTAGAAAAAGTACTATTTCAAAAAAATAGTAAAAATGCTACTTTCCGAAAGTATTTGTTACTCCAAAAGATTAATATACCTATTAAATAAATTTAAATAAAAAACTAAAAGCGATTTAAAAAAAGTAGTAGAAATACTACCATTTGAATAAAGTTAGAATTTTTAGAAATTTATATATTGAAAAATGTTGAACCAATAAAAATAAACTGGAGATATATAAATTTTTATTAAATTGAAAAAGTAGTAGAAATACTACTATTTGAAAGAGTAGCGATTTCACTAAAATTATGTTTCTTTCTAAAACACAAATTAGTAGCTTTAACTAAAAATTAATAAGTTCTTGATTATGTTCGAAAAATACTAGATATACTAAGTTTTATAAATAGTAGTAAAAATAGTACTAAAAGTAAAAGGTATTTTTTTACTTAAAAAAATCATTTAATTGTTGCCTACATAAAAATAATAAAGATTTAAGCGATTTAAAAAAAAGTAATAAAAAAACTACTATTTGAAAAAGGTAGTAAAATTACTACTATTCGAAAGTATTTTTAAAAGAAATTAGAGAAATTTATATATTGAAAAATGTTGAACCAAAGTAAATATGCTGGAGATAAATTTTTATTAAATTGAAAAGGTAGTAGAAATACTACTATTTTAAAGAGTAGCTATTTCACTAAAATTACATTTTTTCTAAAACTGAAATTTGTAGCTTTAATTAAAAATTAATAAATTTGTTGATTATGTTCGAAAAATACTAGATTTACTAAGTTTTATAAAAAGTAGTTAAAATACTACTAATCGTAAAAAGTGTTTTTTTTCGTAAAAAAATCATTTGTTTATTGACTAATTGTTAATAAAAATGATTTAAAACCATTTGAAAAAAGTAGTAGAAAAAGTACTATTTCAAAAAAATTTTAAAAATACTACTATCCGGAAGTATTTGATTCTCCAAAGATCTATATATCTATTAAATAAATGTACATAAAAAAGTTAAAAGCGATTTAAAAAATGTAGTAGAAATAGTACTATTTGAAAAAAGGTAGACTTTTTAGAAGAAATTAGGGAAATTTTTATATTGAAAAATGTTGAACCAACAGTACATTTCTTAAATTAATTGGAGAAATATTAATTTTAATTATATAAAAAAAGTAGTAGAAATACTACTATTTGAAAAATGGTACAATTTTTAGAAGAAATGTTAACAATTTTTATTTTTAAAAATATATATAAATTTTTAGCAATTTCAAAAAAGTAGTAGAAATACTACTATTTAAAAAAAAATTTATTTCTTAAAAAAATTTTAGTTAAAAGTAATTCAAGCTGTTTTCGATTAACATGTGCCAGCAATAACTTTAATTTTTCAATTCCAAAAAACACCCCAATTTACTTAATAAAATTATGTTTTATTTAACCAATATTAGCAGCTTTTTCACAGAAAGTAAAATTTCTTTTTCCCACATTACAATCAAGAAAACGAGCAAAAAATTAAACCCAAATTGTAAACACTACATTATCTTCATTATTTCTATTAAAACAGCCAGAAAACCAAGATGAAAAATTTTCCACAAATAAAGTAACAATAAAAAGGAAACCATTTTTTTGAGGGAAATATAAAAGGAAAAATATGAAATAAATTTTGCCTGTAAACCCAAAAAAGGAAAACAACAATGCAAATGTCCTAACAAATCAGCACTATTTATATAGAAATAAACACACATGTTAAACTCTATATATGTGAATAAAAGGGCATGAACAGAGAGTGTTAAAATCAAAAAAAAAAAATCAGCATTATTTTTGTTGTTGTTCTTGTTAACAGCCTTTAGGCCTTGTTACCCAACTAGCCTAACTCTGTTTGCCAGCATTTCAAATGCCACCTTCACACATGTCTAACTGTTTCTGTGAAACACACTCCTCACATTATAAAACTGATGGCAGATGAAGACATTTTTATAGCAAAAATATGGCTGTTGTAAAGAAGAAAAAAAACTGGCAAAAACTGCTCGTAATGTGTTAAAGGCTGCTGGCTGGTGGCTGCCTGCCTTGCTATTTGTATAAAAAGGAAATTATGACATTTGTATATACAAGTTTACAATAGATTCACTGATTTCTTTTATTTTATTTTGCCTCTATCTATGCTTTCTACCTCCAGCACTACCAGCAGCAGCTTGTATATAATCATCATTACCTTTTATTCATGGCTTTTTCTTCTAACAGGCCTTGTTTGCCAGACTTTACATGTTTGCAGCCCAGGACTAGAGGCTGCAAAACGTTTGCCAGCACCCTTGGTATTATTGTTAAACAGAACAAAAAAAAAATAACTATCAATCATGACTTTATAAGGCAAATTCTTGGGTAAATAAATGTTGTTAAACACTTGAAAAAAAAAAATACACAGAAATCAAGGTGTCAGTGTTGGAGGAGTAGATTTTGGAACACATAAAGGAAAAAAGGCCTGTAATCAAAATAATAGAAAATCGATTTTTGGGTGTTAAACAACATAATAAAATTGGAGAAGAAGTAGATATATGGAAAAGTAATAAGATATTTTTGTTTTTAGGTATACAATCTATAATGCCATTAATAAGTTAAGATCTTTTTAATCTAAATCTCTTTTTCTTTTAAAAATTTACATATATTTGTTAAAAAATTAAAATTTTCTTTATTTTCCAAAAAAGTAGTAGAAATACTGCTATTTGAAATGTGTTAATTTTTTACTGATAAATTTATTTCTTGAGTAAGTTCTCAAAATTTACATTTTTATCGATATAAAAAAAGTAGTAGAAATACTACTATTTTAAAAAGTAGTAATTTCACTAAATTTCTTTAATAAATATTACAAACTTTAATTAGCTTATTCATCTGATGATTATGTGTGAAAAATTCAAGATTTCTTACGATTTTTAAGAAGTATTAAAAATACTACTATTTAAAAAATGAATTTTTTGCTACAAAAAATTCATTTATTTATTTAATAAATATAAAACATTATATATTAAAGCGATTGAAAAAGTGTAGAAGAAATACTACTATTCAAAAAGGTAGTATTTTTAGAACAAATTTTAAAAATTTATATTTTGAACAATGTTTGACTAAGAATGAATTTATTTCTAAAATAATTTGGATTAAATATCCATTTTCATTTATTTACCAAATGTAGTAGAAATGCTACTGTTTTAAAAACCCAAATTATTCTTTAACAATGCATTTATTTCTTAAATATGTTTGAAAAATATAAATGTCTAGCAATTTGAAATAAGTAGTAGAAATACTACTATTTTAAAATGTAGTTTTTTCATCAAAAATTCGCTACTATTGTTGCAAAAAGTAGTACAATGTACCTATATTTATTTCTAATATAAAAATTTGTTGATTATATGCAAAAAATACTAAATTTCTATTGCTTTCTAAAAAGTAGCAAAAAGTATTCTTTTCTGAAAAATTTTATTAATTTATTGAATAATTATAAATTACAAAATTTTAAATCAATTTAAAAAAGTTGCAGAAAATTTACTATTTGAAAAAGGTAGTACTTTTAATAAGAATATATTTTTTTTAGTTTACTACTACTTTAAATTAATTAATTTATTCAGAACATATAAAAATTAAGTGTTTTCTGCAATTTGAAAAAAGTAGTAGAAATACTACTATTTAAAAAATGACTTAATGGTTTCTTTGAACATAAATCACTTTATCAAACATGTTCATTAAATAATCATAAAACCTGCTAAATTATTTGATTAGCCATTGATTAATTGACTTGGAAACTATATGAAGAAAACAAATAAAAAAAAAATCTACTTAATAAACAAGAAAAGTCCATTAATTAAACTCATTGCCATTTTTTTTACTCAACAATACATACTTAAAAATATTTTGCTACAAAAACATTGTTTCAGTTACCTGTAAAATATTTATTTGAAAAAGTACATTTTCCATCAACCAAACCTCTACTCTCCCCTCCCCCAAAAAAAGAAAAAGTCTGGCTGGCCTTCACTTATAATTAAAGCATTTACAATGTCATCATTAAGAGGCCGAGTAAGAGAAGTATGAAAACAACATAAAACAATTTTGCAACAGAGAAGGCATACCTCCTCCTCTATACCTTTTTGCTGGCTCTCTAGCCTTTTTTGTTGGCCAAAAATAAAGTAAAGTTGTTTTCAAAAACAAAATAAAAAAAAATTTTAAAAAGCCTCTTACCTTTTCTGCTTGTACTCATGCCTGTTGTTAACTTGTTTTGTTTAAGCTTAAAGTATTTGTTTTTGTGTTTGGGTTATTTTGCCTGATGGTCTTGTAGCTGAAGAGCGTACGTGCTGGCCAGTTAAACAATTCCGAACCATGTCTGAACATTTTTAGTTTTTTGTGTTGTTGTTGTTGATTATTTTTGTTTTTTGAGGTTTACTTAAGGTAAACTTTTTGTAAACTTTTGTCTATACCCAGAGCGTATAAACTGACTGGCAAATGTATTGAATGAAAGCAAAAATAACAAAAAGTTTTTCTCTTTTTTTTTGGGGGAGGAAAGTAGGGGGCGTTGTGGAGTTTTCCATTGTTATTTTGGTTAACAAAAACAAACAAATATTGGTGAAAAGCAAGAAAACTTGTCTAAAATAAACAAACAGAAAAATTTGCAATTAGGCATTGATAGAAAAATCGATGAGTTTAAATACGAATTGTTTTGCATTTTGTTTTTTTAATGTAAGTGAAACAAATAGTAAAACCAAGTTAATATTTGCATTTTTTGGGAGGAAAATAGTTGCTGATGCCTTAAAGATTGGCTATATTTTTGTTCAAATAATAAATTTCCTAGAATTTGTAAAATAGTAGTAAAATACTGTTTAACGAAAAAGTATTTTTTTAATAAAAATTCAAAAATTAAAAAAAAAAAAATTTTTTTGATGCAATTTTAAAAATGTAGTAAAAATACTACTATTTGAAAAAAGTAGTTTTTTCTAAAAATAAAGCTTTTATTACTTGAATAAATTTGTAAAATAATAATTTTTAACAAATTAGAAAAGGTAGCAGAAATACTACTATATGTAAAAAGTATTTTTTTGTTCATCAATAATCCAATGCTACAGTTTAAAATATATATTTTTTTTAATTTTTTATTTGAACATTTTTAAAAGCAATTTTTTCCAATTTCTTCTGAAAATCCTATTTTTTTCAAATAGTAGTATATCTACTGCTCTTTTTAAACTGCTTTAAACTATTATTTTTTACATATATTCCATAAATAAATACATATTTTGCTGAAAAAAAGAACTTTTGAAGTAGTAGTAGTATTTTTACTACTTTTTTTTAATTCTAGAAAATCAGTAGTTTTCGTATATTGTCAACAAATAAATAAATTTTAAGATAAAACTAAAAAATAGTAGTTGTTCTACTACTTTTTTTATATTACTGAAATTTTATATTTTTCGTACTTGTTCATGATATAAATACATTCTTGCTAAAAAAATTTACTCTTTTCAAATAGTAGTATTTCTACTACTTTTTGCAAACACTGTAAACAATTGCAGTTGTAAGCAATTTTATTGATTTAAAGTAGAAAGAAATTATTTTTTAAATATTAGTATTTTTACTACTTTTTTTAAATCCTAGGAAATCAGTAGTTTTCGTACATGGTCAAGAAATAAATCAATTTTAGGATAAAACTATAAATTTTTACATTAAAAATAAATAAATTTTTGGTTTAATAACTACTTTCTCAAATAGTAGTTTTTCTACTACTTTTTTAAATTGCTGAAAAATTTTATTTGAAATATTTTTCGAACTTGTTCATGATATAAATACATTCTAGGTAAAAATTTTCTCTTTTCAAATAGTAGTATTTCACCTACTTTTTGAAAGCGCTTTAAATAATGGTTTTCTTACAGTTGTAAACAAATTTATTGCTTTAAAGTAGAAAGAAATAATTTTTTAAATAGTAGTATTTTTACTACTATTTTTTTAAATTTTAGGAAATCAGTAGTTTTTCTACATAGTCAAGAAATAAATCGATTCTAATATAAAACTACAAATTTTTATTTTAAAAATAAATAAATTTTTGGGAAAATAACTACTTTCTGAAATAGTAGTTTTCTACTACTTTTTTTATTACTTAAAATATATATTTTTCGAAGTTGTTCATGAAATGCATTGAAAAATTTAATTTTTTCAAATAGTAGTATTTCTACTACTTTTTTTAAATCGCTTTAAAATATTGTTTTATAAATTTTTTTGAAAAAATAATGGATTTAAAGTGAAAAGAGATAATTTCTTAGTGAAAATTTACTTTTTTCAAATAATAGTATTTCTACTACTTTTTTTAGATCGCTTTAAAATATTGTTTTATAAATTTTTTCGGAAAAATAATGGATTTAAAGTGAAAAGAGATAATTTCTTAGTGAAAATTTATTTTTTTCAAATAGTAGTATTTCAACTACTTTTTTTAAATCGCTTTAAAAAATTGTTTTATAAATTTTTTCGAAAAAGTAATGGATTTAAAGAAGAAAGAAATCATTTTTCGAAAAGTAGTATTTTTACTACTTTCTATAAAACGAAAAAAAAATATTTTATTAAAATTTTATACCAAACCAGTTAAAAAAAAACATTTTTGTTGAAAAAAACTACATTTTTACAAATAGTAGTATTTTCTACTACTTTTTGAAGGTTGTATTATTCTAATTCTAGCTTGTGCCTAATAGATCCATTTCTGTAACTCCTTGACCTTTCAGCAGAAACCCTATATAGCTGCTTCCAACAAACAAAAATAAAACTATAAACTTTATGTTAAGTTAAATTTGATTGTATCTTATTTAAAATGTAATTTAGTTACAAACAGCAACATAAAACCTAAACTTTATTATTTTTTTTTTTTTTTGTTCATTTTAAAAATTTTAGTTTACCAGCAACTCCCCCTAAACATCATTCAAACTACAATATGCTATATGTTTGGACTTTTACTCGTTCGCATTCGCATTTTCTGCATTCATATATAAAATATTTATAAAGTTTTGTTGTGTGTTGCTATTTCGTATCAAGGATTTTTCGCTAATGAATTTTGTGGCTTTCATTTCAAAACTGAAATTGAAATAAAATCAAATTTTCTAGTTAACCTACAAAACAAACCAAAAAAAAAAAAAATTACACTAGTGAAAACTCATACATTTATAAATCTAAGCATAAACATTTTCCACCACTTCCTCTTTCCTGCTTTAGCTCTCTTTCTGTCTCTCGCACTGTGATTGTCCCTACTTCCCTTTTTAGCTGATGGTGAGAAAGTGTAAGTGTATGATGGTTCGAAAGTAAGTAAGTATTATACACATCGTTTTCTCTAAATGAGTTTTTGATTAAAATTTGTTATAATACCCTTAGGTACCTATAACGTTTTTGCAAGAAATGAAAAAAATAAACAAATATAGAAATAAATGTATAACCAGCTTGGTGAAAATATAAAATTAAATCAAAAGAATGTTTATAAGGGTAAAATATGTATTATAAATATAAACACATTTTGTTGATTCTTTTTTTTTTAAATTTGAAGTACAAATTCATTTAAATAAGGACTCTTGGTTATGTTTGTTTTTTAATGATTTGAAATAAGTAATTTAGAGGAAAAAGTATTAAACTAGGGAGGGTTTAGGAATTCAAGTTTGGTACTTCAAGGCGTATGATTAATTGTACATAAATTAATAGTTTAGATACAAAATGCAATTAAACTGTAAATTTACCCCTATATGCTACGGGATTTTGTTGATAGTACTTTTAGGGAAGAAACCTTTTGAAAAAGGTAACTGTTTAAAAAGCAACTTCTTGAAAATTTTTTTTTTTTTAAGAAAGTTTCTGTTAGAGAGAGTGCCAATAAAGGAAGTTCATATCAAAGTAATTCATTTTTCTATTGAAGTAAGTTAAAGACATTTTATATGAAAGTTTCTATTAGAGAAAGTTTCTATTAAGGGAAGCTTCTGCTAAGGAAAGCATCTATTTCAGAAAGATTCGATTAAAGAATTTTGCTGGTTAATACAGTTTTTATTAAAGAAGTTTGCTATTAAAGAAAGTCTCTATTAAACAACGTTTCTATTAGAGCAGGTTTTTCTTGAAGATAGTTCTTATTAAAGAAAGTACCTTTTAAAAAAAGTACCTTTTAAAAAAAGTACCTTTTAAAGAAAGTACCTTTTAAAGAAAGTACCTTTTAAAGAAAGTACCTTTTAAATAAAGTACTTTTTAAAGAAAGTATTCTTTAAAGAAAGTGCATTTTTAAGAAAGTACATTTTAAAGAAAGTACCTTTAAAATAAAGTACCTTTTAAATAAAGTACCTTTTAAAGAAAGTACCTTTTAAAGAAAGTTGCTTTGGAAGAAAGTACCTTTTAAAGAAAATACCTTTTAAAGAAAGTACCTTTTAAAGAAAGTACCTTTTAAAGAAAGTACCTTTTAAAGAAAGTACCTTTTAAAAAAAGTACCTTTTAAAGAAAGTTGCTTTGAAAGAAAGTACCTTTTAAAGAAAATACCTTTTAAAGAAAATACCTTTTAAAGAAAGTACCTTTTAAAGTACCTTTTAAAGAAAGTACCTTTTAAAGAAAGTACATTTTAAAGAAAGTACCTTCTAAAGAAAGTACCTTTTAAAAAAAGTACCTTTTAAAGAAAGTACCTTCTAAAGAAAGTACCTTTTAAAGAAAGTACCTTCTAAAGAAAGTACCTTTAAAAGAAAGTACCTTCTAAAGAAAGTACCTTTTAAAGAAAGTACCTTCTAAAGAAAATACCTTTTAAAGAAAGTACCTTTTAAAGAAAGTACTTTTTAAAGAAAGTACCTTTTTAAGAAAGTACCTTTTAAAGAAAGTACTTTTTAAAGAAAGTGCCTTTTTAAGAAAGTACCTTTTAAAGAAAGTACCTTTTAAAGAAAGCTCATTTTAAAGAAAGTACCTTTTAAAGAAAGTGCCATTTAATGAAAGTACCTTTTAAAGAAAATACTTTTTAAGGAAAGTACTTTTTAAAGAAAGTACCTTTTAAAGAAAGTACCTTTTAAAGAAAATACCTTTTAAAGAAAGTAACTTTTAAAGAAAGTACCTTTTAAAGAAAGTGCCTTTTAAAGAAATTTCTTTTTACAGAAAGTACCTTTTAAAGAAAGTACCTTTTAAAAAAAGTACCTTTTAAAGAAAGTACCTTTTAAAGAGAGTACCTTTTAAAAAAAGAACATTTTAAAGAAAGTACCTTTTAAAAACAGTACCTTTTAAAGAAAGTACCTTTTAAAGAAAGTACCTTTTAAAGAAAGTACCTTTTAAAGAAACTACCTTTAAAATAAAGTACCTTTTAAATAAAGTACCTTTTAAAGAAAGTACCTTTTAAAGAGAGTACCTTTTAAAGAAAGTACCTTTTAAAAAAAAGAACCTTTTAAAGGAAGTACCTTTTAAAGAAATTACCTTTTAAAGAAAGTACCTTTTAAAGAAAGTACCTTTTAAAGAAAGTACCTATTAAAGAAAGTACCTTTTAAAGAAAGTACCTTTTAAAGAAAGTACCTTTTAATGCTTTTCTATTTAAATTGTTTCATAATTTACTATTTAAACAATTTATTCTTTCTTAGTTTACCTACTACCAACCCCTCATCAATATTATTAATAAATAATTTATTATTTGTTCGCCAACTTTCACAAACTTGTTCATTTGCTTCCGTTCTAGTAGTTTGTTACATTTTTCTTGACTTTAGCGGAAATGTCTCGTCAAAACTACAAATAAAAAAACAAATTTCACAACAGGCATAAAATTGAATTGAATTTTTATTTAAGAGTTTTTCTATAAGTTTTAGTGGGGGTTTATGAGTTAAATAACTTAATATTCATGGCCAGTTACAATATTTGGCATTTTGAAATGAAAACAGCTTGTCAAATTGTTCTGAGTGAGAATATGTTGAAGGAAGTTTTTGAACAAATTTTAAAATTTTTGATGTTTATTTCATTGGTTTTAAACAAATATTGATTTAAGTTTTTGGACATGTGGAAGGAAGTTACTTTATTTTGAGTTAAAAGTCAAGAAATTTAATTGATTTTAAATAAGTTTTTTTTCTGTAAACTTTTTTGTTGCTGAGGCTCTAAGCGTATGAGTAATATTTATTACAAATACGTAATTAATATTACTCATACTCTTAAGTTTAAAAGCAGGCAAATTTGTATGTTTTTAAATTTTGTTTATTGTCTTTCTTTTTAACTGTTTTGTTTATAGTTTGTTGCAATAAAATCCTGCAGACAGTTTGTTGAACTAAGATCATTTTTCACAAGAAAAGCGTGGCATTACAAAATGCATTATTATACATTTTATGTTACACTGTTTTGGGTTCGTCACAAAGAAAACAAACATTAATTTATAAGAAAGGAAGAATGAAAGAAAAATAAAGGGTTGGCAGTGTTGACATAAAACAAAACCAGACGCATTATTCAAACAGCAGGCTAAACTAAACAGATAATAAAACAAAAACGAAAAGAAATATAAAAAATTGCACTACATCTTAAGACTTAAAAATAAATAGCTGTTTAGCAACTACCTACACAAAAAAACTTTTGTAAATTTATAAACAAATTTTACTAAAGCTCTTATTTTTCTTTTTTCTTTGCAGGTGTTGAAAAATAAAACATAAATTGTGTGGCAACTGCTAGCTAAAAAACAACAAATTTGTTTCAGTTATTTAAAAAAAATATAAGAAAAAAAATTTCAATAAATATTATTAAAAGAAAACAATGTTGGCCTTTCATAACGAACATATAGCCAGTAAGTACAATTTTATAAAACTAAATTGTTTTAATCTTTTATTATTACAATTTTTAAGATTTGTTTTTTTTTAATTCAAGCTAAACCCCAAGTAATATTGTTAAAAGCATCTAGAATATGTATAAAAATATTACTCGTTATGTACACTTGGGGTCTGGCAATTACACTTAAAAGCCTTTAACTACCCAAAAAAAAAAAAAGAACACAAACAGCCAACAGCCAAGCCAAACCAACCATGGAGCTTTAACCAGCCATTTGCTATTCTATATTTTTAACTCCCTCCGCTTTTGTTGTTTGGTTGCAGCCATTAACCAGCAGGGTTCCTTTTTTGTACTTTAGTTTCTTTTATTCTATTACATACTATTTTAACTTCATATGTGCCTCAATTTAGCTGGTTTTAGTTTTTTAAGAATTAAATTATTTATAAACTTGGAAAAAAAGGCAAAGAATTGTTTTGTGCAGTAAGTAATAAAAAAAATATTAAGGGAATTGTAGCTAAACACCAGTGCCGAGAAAAAAATGGAACTTGGGTTTGTTAATGAAGGAATTCCAGGCTGTAAATTAAGGAAACTTATTTGTAAAACCTTGATGACATGGCCTGATTTCTTTATGCCTGAGAAGATTTTCTCCTTTTATTGTCTCCTTCATTGAATGCTTAATTTATCGGGTGTAACTCATATTTAGAAATATTCATGTATGACCTCACAAAGTAAATTGATTCGTGTTTCATATACAAATGTTTGTCTGACTAAAAAATCACTGATTTTGCATAGAAGATCTGCAGAGCCGAATCTTATATACCCTTCACCAAAGTATAGTAACGAGCAGTTACAATAGTCAAGCCATGAAATTCACATAACTAATATTAATACTATATATAAGCATAATTAGACGAAGCCATAATTCTTACTTCGTACCGGGAGCCGTAACATTTGTCACATCGAATTATACTCATTAACTAGTCATAGCCAACAACTTGTAGTTAGCCGAAGAGAGCTGAAGAATTTATCTACTCGGATTGCAGCCAATAAGCATATATAGCCGTATGCCGACCGAGAGCCAAAGCATTTATCTCGTCAGATTGTATGCATTAGCAAGTTGTAGTTAGCCGATGAGAGCTGAAGTATTTATCTCCTATAAGCTATATTCACCCATAATAAGTCGAGAGCCGAAGCCTTTATCTCGCCACATTGCATGCATTAGCTACTCTTTGCCACTAAGTTGTAGTTTGCCGACGAGAACTAAAGAATTTATCTCCTCGAATTGCATTCGTAAGCTATATTTATACATAATTAGTCATTAGCCGACTGAGAGCAGAAGCATGCTATATTTACCCAGACTTAGTCGTTAGCCAATTGAGAGCCTAAGCCTTTATCTCGTCGGATTGTATGCATTAGCTACTCTTTGCCAATAAGTTGTGGTTAGCCGACGAGAACTGAAGAATTTATCTCCTCGAATTGCATCCGTAGCTATGTTTATATATAATTAGCCGTATGCCGACTGAGAGCCGAAGCATTTATCTAGTTAGATTGTATGCATTAGCAAGTTGTAGTTGGCCGATGAGAGCTGAAGAATTTATCTCATACTAGCTGACCCGACAGACGTTGTCCTGTCCATATATTAGAAAAAATGTTTGTGTTCGATTTGTGAATTTGTGAGAAGCTGTTTGAATTATGAAAAAATAGTAAAAAGAGACAAACAACGTACTTTTAAATTATAATTTTTATTTATGTAGGTTTGAGGTGTGTTTAAATTACATTTGATTTGAAAATATGTACAATATATGGTGTTATATTTACATTTTGATTGAAAGATCGATGTTCAGGAACCAATTAAAATAAAGAAATACTTTTTTCTGTTGCTTTGCAGTGATATCGTAGTTTCCTTCATTGCAATGCTTTATGATACACGACATTTTTAGTTTTGTTGCCTGGCGCGTAAATAAATAATGCTGATGGTGTTCCGACACGGGAACAGGCGACATACAATTGACCATGCGAGAAGCATGGATTTTCAAGGTTAATGCCGCAAACACGCAATGACTGCCCTTGAGATTTATTAATTGTCATAGCGAATGCAAGCCGTACCGGAAACTGCAATCGTTTAAAATCGAATGGCATGTCGGTCAGAGCCATTGGGATCCGTGGTATCAAAACGTCTTCTCCTTTGTACTTTCCTTTAAGTATTGTTGCTTCGATGACGTTGTTCATCAGGTTTTTTACCGCAAGTCGGGTGCCATTACAAAGACGTGGTTGGTTTATGTTTCGTAACATTATGATTACCGATCCGACTTTCAGTTGGAGATTGTGAGGCGGTAATCCGGGTAATTCCAGCGAGTTTAAAAACTCGGTTGGATAGTTGACAACATCATTTTGGGAAGTAACGGAATCCACCGATTTGTACGTCATCAATTCGACAGCAATTTCACCTTGAATCTTAAAATTCAATTCGTCGACATCAATGTTTTTCGCAGCCAATATAGCACGTTCGCTCAACCAATCATGATTTTTGTAATTTTGTGCAATGTTTGGAAATACCTTTCGGATTAGCTCGGATTTTGATTCGGTGAACTGACAGAAACCGGGGGGAAATTGAATGCAACCGGTCGAAATGTCAACCGGGATTTTGCCGTTGCCAATGTCCAGCAATTGTTTGGAAAATGCTTCTCCAGATTGATCGTTCTGCAGCTCGACACGCATGTTCACAGTCAATTTGAGTTTCTTGAAGTGTTTCCACAAAACGGACGACTTCAAACATGCATTAAGTTCATCGGCTGGCGTTGACCGTGGAATCACTGGCAAAGTTTGCCGAAAATCCCCTGCCAACAGAATCATTGCACCACCAAAACGGCTTTGATTGTTTCGTAAATCTTGCAAAGTTTTATCTAATGCCTCCAAAGACTTTTTATGCGCCATTGTACACTCATCCCAAACGATTAGTTTGCTTTGCTGCAAAACTTTGGCCATTGCACTGTTCTTGGAAATGTTGCATGTTGGATTTTCATTGATGTGCAACTTCAATGGCAACTTGAGTGCTGAATGGGCAGTACGACCGCCTTCCAACAACGTAGCTGCAATTCCTGATGAAGCAAGTGCAAGTGCAATATCATTCTGCGAGCGTATCGTGGCCAAAATCAACGCAATCAAAAAAGTTTTTCCAGTTCCACCGGGAGCATCCAAAAAAAAAATTCCTCCAGTTCCATCTTTCACAACTTTCATAAGAGTGTCGTATGCATATTTTTGTTGTCGATTCAACAGTGGAACGTTTGTTCGTACTAATTCCTTCAAGGCATCGCAATCATATTGTATTTCGCGTCGCAACTCTTGATTAAATACGTCGTGCATCGGTCGATTGGTAGCTGCCATGCCTAACTCAGACAATACCTTGTTCGCCATCATCAAGCACATGTCCTCAATTAAAATCAAAGCCTCGTTGTAAATTTCCTCATTCAGTTGCAAATTTGGATTTGATGTTCTAATACGCACCTGATGCAAAATATCATCACACATGGCATCTTTGTATTTGCTCCATAAATCAGTCGGTTTGGATGGGCAGCATGTTGAAACAATTATCGAAAACAGTGTTCGTATTTGATGAGCATTTGATGAAAGCACAGCATCTTCGAGGGTGCATTCCCAATGAGCGTCATTCTCCAACAATCGCAAGCGTTGACATGCTTCTCTATACGTGTCACACAATTCACCATTTATAGTTCTCAAATCTTGGAATGATGTTGGGCCACGAACGTTGACTAATAGCAAACGCAAATAGAAACACTCATCGTTTCTTGGATGAACTGTGTAAATACGACCTAATGCGTTGGTGGAAAATAAATTGGGGAAACCTGGAACAGGATTTCCTTGTTTCCGTCGTTGAAATTTCTTTGTCGATTGATTCCAAGTATAATATCTTGGCATTTCGGAGTATAGTAACGTTCGGGCAAATTCATCGTTCCTGCACATTTCAAAAAATCTGGTCAATGTTGTAGGTGGCGGTCGATCAACTCGTTGTAATACATTCTCCTCAGTAAAGTACACTCTTTGACCATTTTCCAAATGTACGGCTAAATGAATAACAGAAGGATGTCTTTCATGAATGCTAAATGAAAAAATGCGCCAAATTGCTTCGTTACTACTAACATAGCGGCCCATTTGAAATTGAGTGACTTCATCGATGGAATTCTCCGCACTAACTCCAATCACAGCCATGTCACTACCTTTGATCACATATTTGCAGATGTATTTGATGGATTTCACGGAATGGCAAGATTCGACGTTGATATGTGCTTTGAATGTTTTGGAGAGTAGTGGCGAATACGGAACAATCCAACGGTTATCAATTTGAATGTCCTGCTGATTCACTTTCACCATTGTTGATCTTCCATTGTCAGCAATTGAACGGCGACGATACAGTGGGTAACCATCATTTCCGGTAATTGTTTCAGCTACTAATGGCCTTGGATAACGCTTCGAACATTTGCCGTCGACCATACACGGAGAAAGGATATTTAATGATCCACAGGGACCATGAATCATGTTTTTAGTAACAACCTCGTGCAAGCCTGGATCTTCTACTTCATCAGGAATTTCAGCTGATATCACATCATCGATTTCATTCGGTCTTATCTTCTCAATCAACCAAATGAGGATATGCGCGTGTGGTAGTCCGCGTTTTTGCCACTCTACTGAATACATCCAGCAGCGCGTCTCGCCGAACACGCGATACTTCACAATGAAATCCATCAGTGATTTTAATTTTTGTTTGAAGACTCTCGCGGTGACGTCATGGCGATCGATGGGTGATTGGCCAGGGAATAATTCTTGCCGAATTTCTATCCACTGTGGATTGCAAGTGAAAGTTATGAATAAATCTGCTGTACCGTAGTGTCGAACGTAGGTTATAGCATCCTGAGCATATTCATGCATATGGCGAGGACTTCCGACGTACGTTGCTGGGAGAATCGTCATCCGGCCGATATTGTGTGCGTTCCCGTCCACATTTATGGCATCTCGAAGGTGTATGTACTCTTCGGAACGCAGTTTTTTCTGGTTCAATCTAATGAATGTCAATCTTTCTGTTTCTATTTTTACATACATATCGACAGCATATTGGTGGAAAAGACGACGACATTTCAATATGTGATTGTCCTCATTTTCACGAACCATCAGTCGAAATGCATAATAGTTCATTGAACTTACTTTTTTGTTTGTTTCAGCGCCTGTACATTAATTTTCGCGTCAATAAAATTAATTGATCTTATAATAGAAAAAATATAGATTTAATATTCACCTGTAAGCGGATTTATCATTTTGATCGAGAAATGATAACCGTCTTCACCTTGCCAAAATATGATTGGATATTGTAACGCATCATATGATCGGTGAGTTTCGTACACACGCTGCTGCTGATTATTTCGTCGATGTAGAACGATATCACGTGATTCCAAATTTTCACCAACGACGACAATGGCGACATCATCAATTGTTGGTGCATTGAAACGTCTTGCGTGTTCTCCCGTAGGAGTCTTATCGGCTCTGATAACAATTTTGTGATTATCAGAGGGCATGCGGTCTAGTGCGGTTTTGAACAATGCAATCAATTGATTGTGTTGATGGAAAAAAGTTTGCAGTTGCTCAACAATTGGTCTTTTTACCGAACTGTTGTATGCACAACGCTGTTCTACTTCTTGTGGAGCATTGCCCATGAAGTAAATCTGCAGAAATTTATAGTCAGCACCCGGAACTGGCAAAAGCGAACCTGCTCGATGATATATTTGACCTTGAATCTGTAATGTTTAATTTACATAAGAAAACAAAATAAAATGCTGCAAGTGGTGAAATTACCTTGAAAGTAGGCATGAAATTATCCCGAATCACATTTGTTGCGCCAAATGAAGTCATTTGGAAACAATTGTTGTAGTTCTGGATTTGTGTTAGGAAATGCTTGGAATGAGCTCCTGTTCCAGAAACCAATGAGAGCAATGGCTCTGGTGGTGGAATCAACGGTGTCAATTTCACTTTGCCACTTGCGCAACACAATCCAGGAGTTTCATTTTTATATTTCAATGCCTTACAATGTGGGCACACAACGCTCATCGAACCAATAGCAACGGAAAGGTCTGCACTGTAATCGACTGTCCTGTTGTAATGAAATGCAGCTCGATGAGTATTTAACGCAACATTTGTTTCTCTTCTTGCACGTACATTTGAATTAATTATCACTCGGTTGGATTCTATAGAACGATTGTGTCTCATTCGATGCATATCTACTTCGTTTGCATATTCTCTTTCTTCTTGTGTACGTGCAGAACGTGTTTGTGATAATCGATTTCGTTCAATTTCATTTCGCTCTTCGAGTTGTTCCGCAGTTTGATTAGATCGAAAATACGCTTGATTTGAAGCATTGCGAGTTCTGCGACCTAAATTGCTCCTTCTTATTGGCGGCCTTAAACCTTTTAACCGTTTATAACTTCAAAACCCACAGTCTATAGTAGGTTAATCTATAAATTTGTTTGAGGTAACACGATTTAACTTATTTCAATTAATGAATTGATTGCAATGTACTTACAATGGAATCTTAATTCAAAAAAAAACTTATCACCGTTAGTTAACTTTTTTAGAAACACTTTAAACTTTTTTTAATTCACAATTAACAATTGCACTTATTTTATTTTTCGTCCACCGATTAATTTGATCAACAATTTGACAATAAGCAGTCAATCAACATTTGCACAAATAAATTGGAATGTAAATAAAAAAGTAACGGTATTTTCGGACAAATCGCGAAACAATACAAAAGTAATAACAAATGAGTTATTTACAACATAAGAATATCCCAGCAAAAACTTTACTTACAAATAAGCCGAAAAATAAGGAGAATTTGACAAATCGGTGCAGCCGTTTTCCGATTTTAGATAAATCGAAAAAAGTGGGCGTAAAAGTGGGCGTGGTAAATTTTTCTTTCAGTAAAAACTTAAATTAGATTACTACGATCATTTAAATAAAAGATTAGCCATATCGGTGCAGCCGTTTTCCGATTTTAGATAAATGGAAAAAAGTGGGCGTAAAAGTGGGCGTGGTAAATTTTTCTTTCCGTAAAAACCTAAGTTGGACTATGACGAACATTTCAGTAAAAAAATTGTCCAAATCGGTCCAGCCGTTCTCAACTGATGCAATTACCAACGAACGACAATTGATTTTTATTTATATAGATAGATAGATAAGCAATATTTACCCATAATTAGTCGAAAGCCAATAGAGAGCCGAAACCTTTATGTCGTCGGATTGTATGCATTAGCTACTCTTTCCCAATAAGTTATAGTTAGCCGACGAGAACTGAAGAATTTATCTCCTAATTATACATAATTAGTCGTTAGCCGACCGAGAGCTGAAGCATGCTATATTTACCCATAATTAGTCGTTAACCAACTGAGAGCCGAAGCCTTTATCTCGTCGGATTGTATGCATTAGCTACTCTTTACAAATAAGTTGTAGTTAGCCGACGAGAACTGACGATTTTATCTCCTCGAATTGCATCCGTAAGCTATATTTATACATAATTAGTCGTTAGCCGACCGAGAGCTGAAGCATGCTATTTACCCATACTTAGTCGTTAGCCAATTGAGAGCCGAAGCCTTTATCTCGTCGGATTGTAAGCATTAGCTACTCTTTGCCAATAAGTTGTAGTTAGCCGACGAGAACTGAAGAATTGCATGTGTAAGCTATATTTATACATAATTAGTCGTTAGCCGACCGAGAGCTGATGCTTGCTATATTTACCCATAATCAGTCGTTATGCAACTGAGAGCCTAAGCCTTTATCTCGTCGGATGGTTTGCATTAGCTACTCTTTATACATAAGCTATATTTATACACAATTAGTCGTTAGCTGACAGAGGGCCGAAGCCGGATTATATCAATTAGCTACCTCTAACTTATAGAGCCAACGAATCCATCTCCTTGGATTGCATCCGTTGCATTTCATTTCTAAATTCGTTAGCCACTCGAGAGCCTAAGTGTTTATTTCGTCGAATCCTCTATTAGAAGCTTCGTCCGTTAACAACACAGCTCTGTGGTATAGAAAATTTCTAAGGAAGCAGACCTTTGAAGAACCTGGTCAGACCAAGCATACGAACGATGGAAACAAAAACTTTTTTTTGCTGAACAAATTTTATATGTGAAAAAAATATGATTGAAAACAAGAGGTAAAATATTTAGGTAGTCTCGGTTTTTTGCTTATATCCCAATCATTTATTGGCTGATTTTCTCGATTTTAAATAGCAATATAAGTTGGACTATATCGGTAATACTGATGAATCAATCACGTATGCATGTCATTTGGGGGCTACGGAAAGTTGATCTTAACATACAGACGGACATGGCTGTATAGACTTTGCTATCTATAACGATCCAGAATATATATACTTTGTGGGTCGCAAATGGAAAATGTAGAAATTACAAACGGAATGAAAAACTTATGCCACTCATGGTGAAGGGTATACTGGTATCACTGAAACTTCTTGCTTTACAAAAGAAAAGTTGATAAGATGAATCACCAAAATTATAAAAAATTTTACTTTTTTAAAAAAATTTCCTAATTTTTTTAAAATACGCCGAAATTTAAAGATCCTTCCAGTATGAGAGAAAAATAGCACCAAATTAGCCCTCCTACATAGTTTCGAAAGGCAAACATGCCGCTGGAGCACACACCAATTGCTCACCAAAGTTGTGATTTCAACATGGAAGACAAAGATCGCCCAGGCCTGCCAAAAAGGTTTGAAGACCAAGCATTAGAGGCATTACACCTTGAAGTTGGTTGTAAAACTCAGCAAGAGCTTGCTAAATCATTGGGAGCTACTCAAGCAGCAATTTCAGAACCATTTACGAGCAGCAGGATGATTCATCTAAAAGTAGGGAAATTGGTACCCAATTGAATTGAAGCCGAGAGAACTTGAAACACGATTTTGCATGTCCGAAATGATGCTTGATGCACCGAATTATTACTTGAGATGAAAAATTGTTTCACTAAGGTAACCCGAGGCGTAAGAGATCGTAGCTGAAGCCTAAACAAGCAGTTGAATCGACACCAAAGCCAAATATTCATGGCGATAAGTTAATTCTCTGTATTTTTTAAGGCCAAAAAGGTAATATCAGTTATGAGCTACTGAAATCTGACCAGACTATCACCGGGAACCTGTACGAACAAAACTGATTTGTTTGAAGCGAACATTGGCCGAAAAACTCCCAAAACATAAAACCACACATTGTAATACCTCTTAAAAAGTATTTAATATTAAGTGGTTGGTTTTGCCCCGGCCGTTTACAATTTGTTTCGATCAATGCAGAACGCTCTCTCTGGGAACTAAATATCCGATATTGGCTTGATTCTTTCTGGCCTCACAAGATGAACAGATCTATTGGCTCAGAATCAATATATTGTCTGACAGATGGGAAAGGTTCATGGCTAACAATGTTCAATATTTTGGATAAATTTATATTGTACAAATATTTAAAAATAAAAGCTAAAAATTTAAAAAAAACTCTAATTTTTAGGTCATATACCCAATAGCTGATACCATTACCTTCCCGCAATTAAATCGAAGAGGTCAATTTGTCTTGCCTGCATCATATAAGTAGGTACGGGCCAGATCGACATTGCAATAGCACAGGTTGTTTCATTGAACCTCCTTGTCTGTGGAAGTCCACATATTTAGTGTTGGGCATAAACAGTTTCTCTTAAGCTAGATAAAATCCAGGAAATGTTCCAATTGCCAGCCTCTTCGTCGGTACTTCAAAGGAGCCCGGTCTCCCCAATTCATCTTATATCATAAAATATCTCTAATTTTACAAAGAAACAATGCTTACTCTCCACAAGTTTGGTAAAAAATCGAGAATTGTTAAAAAATAATTCAGACTGCAGACTCATAATCTTCATCCAGTTTCGCAATTCAAATTAACTTAACAGTTCTTTCTGGTACGCAGAGAATGACCCTACCTTAATGACTGAATTTTATAGATGGCTACAAAATTTTCAAAGTTTGGTTGCTTCAACCGAAATTCTTCTTTCTCAACTGACTTTCTGTTGATAGAACCGAAAAATTCTATGTGTGCAACCGAATCTTTCAATTGAAAATACATTCGGTTGCTGTCACGAATGTGTTTTCTTTGCGTACGTATTCTGGCTGTATTTTGAACATATGAAATTTTCCAAAGGCTTAAAAACATCAGGGCTTTTCTAATAGAAAAGGTAACCGAAATATTTTTTGTTTAGAAATGGTGTTTGTGGTGTATAGTTCTATTTAGAAAATTCCATTTGTTTATTATTATGAAAAATACATAAGGCGTGCACTGCTAAATTTGTAATCCATTAACTGGAATGGACTTTTATTTGTTTACAACAAGAATAAAATTCATAAATTAGCAGAAAACTTCAATATAAAACGTAGTAAAAGTAAATTTTATGACAATAAAAATACAAAATAAATATTTGAATAAATACACTTAATAAATTACATGGAAAAGTAAAGCATTATATTAAAATAGTAAAAAGTTCAGAAACTTTAATGGAACTTTATACGGAAACCAAATAATGAAGAAACTGTTATCTCATATTGTAATGACTTTCAGCTAAAGTGAAAAAACTGGATTTTAACTTAAACAATCCTTTATGAATCATTATTAGATAAATTGTTCTATAAACATAATTGTTCTTTCTTTAACATGATTAAAAAAAAAATGCATTTTTTTCAGCAACTCTTTATTATTGATATGCTTATTGGCAATATTAAAATCAACCTCCCAGCAAAATGCCAGTATGAAATGGTAAAAGAATTTCAATTACCGGAAGTTTTTGCACCAAATATCCTCCTTTTACTTGCTTTTTTTTTTTGGAGAAAAACATTTATGCTTGAAGAACCTTTTCAAAACAAATTTTCGACAAATTGATATTTCTCGTTTGTTATGTGTGCAGTTTTTTTCCCCCCCCAACATATAAAATTTTCCCAAAAAGAATTTGTTAAAAAAAAAAAACAAAAGAAGAACAAAAAAAACTGAAACCTCATAATATTTAAGATACAAAAATTTGCCAGGTTTTTGTATATATGTTTGAGTTTAACCCGAAACTGCCAAATGCAATTGTTTTTAATGCCTTTTTGCCCAACACATAACTTATTGTTTTTGGCTAAATACCAAAATATACCAAAATACAAACAGACAAATACAGCTACAATTGCACCAACATACACACATTTAAATTTTTAGCAAGTTAAGGCAAACCTTTTTTTATATTTTACCCAAATTTTTTTCAAACACAAAAAAAGAAAAACTTTTGCATATTGATATAAGCCAACAAAATTTATATGTATGAATCTAGTATATTTAAAAACAGCTACAACAAAAAAGCCAACAAAAAAAAAAAAAAAGTTTGCAAAATAGTCGAAACAAAACCACCTGCTTTTGCAAACAGCAAGAAAAACAGAATTTTTAAATACAATCGAAAAAAAAAGTTAAACACAACGTTAAAGAAAAACTAAATTCCCTTTTAAAATATTCAACAAAGGAAGCCACGGCTAAAACAACTGGAAAAACGAAAAAAGGGTTGACGCTGGCAATTGCATGCTTGTCAAGTACATTTAGAAAATTCTTTTTGAAGGCGTGTACTTTTTTTCTCTCTCAGCTTGTTTTTTCCTGATATTTTGTGGTTTCTAGTTTTGCATTTGAGGTAAGACGGCTGAAAAAAAGCTGTCAAAATTTAATATTTCTTTTTCAATTTATGGCCACAATAAGCAAAACGTTTGTGTTTAGTTTTATTTTTCACTCTCTAATTTTTTAAATTAACTTTTGGAATATCAAAAACCAAAATATGAAATCTAAATGAACTTTCTTTAAAAGGTACTTTCTTAAAAAGGTACTTTCTTTAAAAGGTAATTTCTTTAAAAAGGTACTTTCTTTAAAAAGTACTTTCTTTAAAAGATACTTTCTTTAAAAGGTATTTTCTTTAAAAGGTACTTTCTTTAAAAGATATTTTCTTTAAAAGGTACTTTCCTTAAAAGGTACTTTCTTTAAAAGGTACTTTCTTTAAAAGGTACTTTCTTTAAAAGGTACTTTTTTTAAAAGGTACTTTCTTTAAAAGGTACTTTCTTTAAAAGGTACTTCTTTTTAAAAGGTACTTTCTTTAAAAGGTACTTTCCTTAAAAGGTACTTTCTTTAAAAGGTACTTTCTTTAAAAGGTACTTTCCTTAAAAGGTACTTTCTTTAAAAGGTACTTTCTTTAAAAGGTACTTTTTTTAAAAGGTACTTTCTTTAAAAGGTACTTTCTTTAAAAGGTACTTTCTTTAAAAGGTATTTTCTTTAAAAGGTACTTTCTTTAAAAGGTACTTTCTTTAAAAGGTACTTTCTTTAAAAGGTACTTTCTTTAAAAGGTACTTTCTTTAAAATGAGCTTTCTTTAAAATGAGCTTTCTTTAAAAGGTACTTTCTTTAAAAGGTACTTTCTTTAAAAGGTATTTTCTTTAAAAGGTACTTTTTTTAAAAGGTACTTTCTTTAAAAGGTACTTTCTTTAAAAGGTACTTTCTTTAAAAGGTACTTTTTTAAAAGGTACTTTCTTTAAAAGGTGCTTTCTTTACAAGGTACTTTCTTTAAAAGGTACTTTCTTTAAACGGTACTTTCTTTAAAAGGTACTTTCTTTAAAAGGTACTTTCTTTAAAACGTACTTTCTTTAAAAGGTACTTTCTTTAAAAGGTACTTTCTTTAAAAGTTACTTTCTTTAAAAGTTACTTTCTTTAAAATGTTCTTTCTTTAAAAGGTACATTCTTTAAAAGGTACTTTCTTTAAAAGGTACATTCTTTAAAAGGTACTTTCTTTAAAAAGTACTTTTATTAAATGGTACTTTCTTTAAAAGGTGCTTTCTTTAAAAGGTACTTTCTTTAAAAGGTACTTTCTTTAAAAGGTACTTTCTTTAAAAGGTACTTTCTTTAAAAGGTACTTCTATAAAAGATACTTTCTTTAATAGGTACTTTCCTTAAAAGGTACTTTCTTTGAAAGGTACTTTCTTTAAAAAGTACTTTTATTAAATGGTACTTTCTTTAAAAGGTGCTTTCTTTAAAAGGTACTTTCTTTAAAAGGTACTTTCTTTAAAAGGTACTTTCTTTAAAAGGTACTTTCTTTAAAAGGTACTTCTATAAAAGATACTTTCTTTAATAGGTACTTTCCTTAAAAGGTACTTTCTTTGAAAGGTACTTTCTTTAAAAGGTACTTTCTTTAAAAGGTACTTTCTTCAAAAGGTACTTTCTTTAAAAGGTACTTTCTTTAAAGGGTACTTTCTTTAAAAGGTACTTTTTTTAAAAGGTACTTTCTTTAAAAGGTACTTTCTTTAAAAGGTACTTTCTTTAAAAGGTACTTTCTTTAAAAGTTACTTTCTTTAAAAGTTACTTTCTTTAAAAGGTACTTTCTTTAAAAGGTACATTCTTTAAAAGGTACTTTTATTAAAAGGTACTTTCTTTAAAAGGTACATTCTTTAAAAGGTACTTTTATTAAAAGGTACTTTCTTTAAAAGGTGCTTTCTTTAAAAGGTACTTTCTTTAAAAGGTACTTTCTTTAAAAGGTACTTTCTTTAAAAGGTACTTTCTTTAAAAGGTACTTTCTTTAAAAGGTACTTTCTTTTTAAGGTACTTTCTTTAAAAGGTACTTTCTTTAAAAGGTACTTTCTTTAAAAGGTACTTTCTTTAAAAGGTACTTTCTTTAAAAGGTACTTTTTTTAAAAAGTATTTTGTTTAAAAGATACTTTCTTTAAAAAGTTTTCAAAGTTATTTTTAATGCTTTAGCTAAGTTTTCGCAGAAAAAACAATTTCAGTTTTCCATACCAAACATTTTCTTATAGTTTCCGTAATGTCTTTTTCTTCCTTTATGTATCTCATACCTTACTTTACCCTCAAATCTCTGCCACATAAATTCTAAAAACCAATTTCCACCTTTAATCCTCTTATTGACTTGTTAACTTTATCACATCTCCTGTGTTTTTGTGTATGGCCCATCTTATAAGCATTTAACGTTCATACGTTCATTTGTATTAATTGATCCTTATTAAATGTCAGTTTCTCTAACAGCAACAAGAATAACAATAACATTTACAAAGACAACAATAATTTCGAACATGCATTAATTTGTGTACTAAAATTGAAATACATACAAACACAAACTGACCTTTAACCAAATCCAGTCAAATTGGTCTTTGAAATGTAATGAAATTTATAGACAAAGTTCAGTGCTGGGAAAGGACTTTGGAAATTGTCATTTAAACTTGTGTGTGAGTTTGTCCTTTTATTCTAAAGGATGTGTTTGTGTAGTTTCAATGAATGAATGAATGGATTTTGTAATTTGCATAAATTGTTTTTAAGTAGAATAATTTTATTACTTATACTAAAGGACATATTGGACATGTATGTTGTGTTGTTTTCTTTTTTTTGCTTAGTTCATTATTATTGAGAAGTTAAGCTAAGAAGGCGAGTCTCATATAAAATGTAAACAGCAGACATTAACTTTGCTTTGTAATTCCAAAAGAAAACATGTGCAAGAGTTCACGCACATTTAAAATTATGTTGTGTATTTTAATTTTAAACATTTCCTAAGGAATGATAGAAATAAATGCAAACTGAATTGTCTATTCACTGCATTTATATAGAGAGAAAATGTGTGAAAAGCCCCATGTGTTTAGGGCTGTTAGAAAGGACTTCTTGCTGTTGCTGTGAGGTTTTTTGCTCAGGTTTGTGTTTTAAAAGTTTTATAGTTAAATTATTTACTCATAGTTGGTTTCATATACTTTTAGCCAAAGTTTAGCAATAGTTTAGTGCTACTGTGTAAATGTGGTGCTAATCCTCTACTTAATATGTTAATGACTTTAATAACATACATTTATTTTGTGCTTTAAGCAAAAATTTTGCTGTAACTAAGACGAAAATTTAAAGTTTTAAATGAAAACTAAATGCTGTTAATTTATCATAAAGAAGTGAATGCAATTGTATTAAGTTGTTTTACAAAAGAAACTACAATCCCTCAGGGGTCTCTCGCTTTTATATTTCTGAAAAGAATCCTTTGAAAGAATATATATTTTTTTGCTTTTTACGGGTCTTTAAATTTTGCTTATATTTGAAATACTTATAACAAATTTCAAGCAGCCATTATGGTGTGTGTCCCCCTGCGTACAAACGAAATCAAAATATTTTGAAACCGGCTTTAAATCCTTTTATAAAAATTGAAATATATAAGCAAGCATTTTAACCTTTACATCTCCTTACAACATCTTAAACCCCTCCACCTTTCTCATCCTTCCCATCACTCCCTTCCAATTGCCAATGCACTAATTACATTAACATGTTTTTACCAGCTTAAGACTGTCAAACAAAGCTAATACCAATTATAGCTACACATACAACAACAAATACAACACAACACAAATGTCTCCCAGAATTTTTAATGGACATTTTCTGTTCATAGGGAAATATAATTTAATTTCTTCTAAATAAATACTCGTATACACTCAGACTAATGCTCGAACACATACGTTACAGTAGCTTTTAACAAGTAATTAGACGTTGGCATTAACTAGACCATAATTACTTTTATATAAGGACGCATAAAAAACAAAACAAAAAAAAAAAAAATAACCGGAGAAATAATTTCAAAAGTAAGAGAAATTATAAAATAAATAAGGCGAAAGGAAGCAGTAAAATTTAAAAAACATAACAAACGGAAAAGGACTTTTGTACACTCAAAGATGAAAAGTACTTTCTTTAAACGGTACTTTCTTTAAAATGTACTCTCATTCAAATAAACTTTCATTAAAGGGTACTTTGTTTAATAGAAAATTACTTCAAAAGGTACTTTCTGTAAAAAGTACTTTCTTTAAAATGTACTTTCTTTAAAATGTACTTTTTTTAAAAGGTACTTTCTTTAAAAGGTACTTTCTTTAAAAGGTACCTTCTTTAAAAGGTACCTTCTTTAAAAGGTACTTTCTTTAAAAGGAACTTTCTTTAAAGAGTACTTTCTTTAAAGAGTACTTTCTTTAAAAAGTACTTTCTTTAAAAGGTACTTTCTTTAAAGAGTACTTTCTTTAAAAAGTACTTTCTCTAAAAGGTACTTTCTTTAAAAGTTACTTTCTTTAAATGGTTCTTCCTGCAATAGAATTTTTCATTAGTTAAAACTTTATTTAAGAGAAACTTTCTCAGATAGAAACCTTCATTAATAGAAGTTTTCTGAGGTAGAATCCTTCATTAAAAGAAACTTTCTTAGATAGAAACCTTCATTAACAGAAACTTTGTTCAATAGCAACTATGGATAATAGAAACCATCATTAACAGGAACTTTGTTCAGTAGAAATTCTGTTAGATTGAATATTTCTTTAATACAAACTTTCTTAAATCGAATTTTTCTTTATTAAAAACTTTTTTAAATCGAAACTCTCCATTAAAACATTTCTTTAATACAGATTTTTTTTACTATAAACTTTATTTAATGTAAGCTTTTTTGAATAGAATATTTCTTTAATATAAACTTTTCATTAATTGAAACTTTCTTTAATAGAACATTTCTTTAACACAAAATTTATAGCCATAACCGTCTCTCTGTTGGAATCAACTTTCTGAAGCTAACAAATAACGTATATTCATTACATAGTTCAACAGCAAAAAAAGGCTTGAATAACCACTATATAGATTTCATGCATTATGGCTACCTAAGTACAAGAATGGTCAACTTTATCAATGCTATGGATAATTTCTTTTAACCCTTTGACGGACACTGGCGTCTATAGACGTCATAACAAGGGTTTCTGGGGGGACATGACGTGTATACACGTCATAAATTGTTTCCTTCCAAATAACGGAGATACAGCAAGTGTCCCACTGGAAGACCTCCTAAAATTTTGGTGTCCGTCAAAGGGTTAAACAATTTTTAAGTAAAATTGTCAATATTTTAACACAATTTGGTATCATAACTCAAAAACAACTAGTCCGATATTATTGAAATAAACTTAGAAAAATTTACATTTATATAACCTTTAATCCATTTATATATTGCTTTTCAATCGGCTCAGTAGTTTTGAAGCAAAAAATATTTTTTTTTTGGTGAAAATAGTTAATTTTTTGTTTTAAAAGAATCATGAAAAATCGAAAACGACAAAAAGTGTTCAGATTTATCACAATGCCACATATAATAGGAATAAAATAAGATATCGATCATAAAAATTTATTGATTCTTTTCGAATTTATTCACAATTAAGTGAATTCGCTCATTTTCACAATATTTTAGTTTTTAATGCTCTTAGAAATAAAATAGAGTAGTTAATGTTCTTCTTTCTATTGATTGAGTATTGAAGACACTTTCCCCAAGCTATGTACAAATCTTTACATCGAAATTCATTCAATTTTTACGATTGCGGTAGCAAACAAATAAACGCTCATAAAAGTGCGTCCATGCTGACTTGCTCTTCTTTTCCGTTGGCTACCTGTAACGGCTGATTTTTTGTGAAAAATTCCTTAATGTTTTTTAGGACTCTTGGGTACACAAACTATATCCACCCCAAAGGTTATCCCAAATTATAGTATCATTATTTATAAGAACTCCTGGAGCCATTTATTGCGATAACGGAAACATCACATTATTCCTACATAAAGATTATAATCATTCAGCTTACAATTTTCAAATATTAATGAAAATGAGCAAGAAAGCCAGAACATTATTGTAAAAACAATCCGGACTTATTTTGTTATATGTGCGGCCAATATATCAATAATTATTGATGAATCAATATATCCGCCATTTCCAACTGTACCAGGACTACAGTTGGAAATATCGGTCTACAAATATCTAAGCATTCTGATTGATTTTTCCCAAATTTTGGTCGAAACAGCGAAAGAAATACACATCTGGCGCAAAAGTTTCAAATCTGTCTAGTAAAACTGCAGCTCCTGCGAATTCACCAGTGTTTGAAGATGTCGTGGCAAAAGACATGGCATGAAGTCGATTCGAAATGTTATATTCTACCGGCGGCTGCAATATTTTTGCTTTTCCACAATCTAGAATTGAAATGCCTAATATTTGTTCGATTTCTCCATTAATGACAATAACCGGAAGACGATGGAGAAAAAGGCCCTAAAAAAGGAAAAGAAGATGATACCTCCAATGGTTCTGAAGATGTTGAAGGTTGATTTTGCAGAACTAAATAACCACTTTTTGTCGAATGAATTGGCGCTTTTCTAACTGTGAAAACTATAAACTTTTTTCAACACTTCAACTTGCCACATGAATTTATACGATTTCCGCCGGAAAAGTGGCCACGGCATGAAAGTATTGAAAATTGTCGAGAAAATTTACTTTCGAAACGACACAGCGGAAAGAAGCGTGAAAATAATGTTTTTTCTATTTTGGCCAATTTTCGTGAAAATACAGTTTTTTTTATGGGATACAACCCTTCAGGGGGTAAGTTTGTTCTAGAGAAATATTGGGGATACAAAAATAATGGGGGTGCCTCCAGGATCCCTTGTGCGGCACGCCAATTTTTAACCGATCGAGCTCAAACTTTTGTAAATTTTTTTTTTATTTTAACCTCACACAAAATTGCCTTTCGTTTTTGGAAAATCGAACTAAAGTCAAAAAAACCAAGGTTCACCTTAATGTCCATCGTATATTGAAGTCAAATTTCCAAAGACCCCACTTAATATCAATATCAAATGGCAGAGATATAAAAAAAAAAACAAAACACCTCTACCTCAATTTTTACCTATTTCAGATTAATATCTGGATTAATACGGTGGTTTAGAATTGATTTCCATTAAGCAAAACATAAATTTTTTAATTAAAAAAAAATAATTTTTTAATTCAAAAAAAATAATTTTTTAATTCAAAAAAAATAATTTTTTTTTTTTACCAAAAAAAAAAAAAATATATTTTTTTCATCAAACATTTTTTTTTAAAAATCATTGTTTTCAACAAAAATGGTTTTCATTTCAATTTTTATCTCTAACTATACTTTGGTGAAGGGTATATATGATTGGGCACAGGGTAGTTTCTAGACTAGCAGGGTAACTTCTAGACTGGACCTCGTATTTGTAAGTTTCTTTAACAAAAAAATATTAAAACGAAGAAAGAAAAAAATTAAAATTAAATTATAATTCAAAATAATGTCAACAACACATGTGTGTTATAAACATTAAGCGCGCACATACTTTCAAACACCTACACCAACACACGCACACACACACTCTACCAGGTGGTTTTGAAAGGAGACTAAACATTTGTTTTACTTTTGGTGTATTCTCTAGTAATGTGTTTAAGCATTATAGCTTGTGGTGGGTACATTGTCAATTGAATTTAAAATATATGTTTTCGTTTAGGTTTCTTATTGAAAGTTTTGTCATAAAGGGGTTTAGGTGGCAACTAGGGAACTACTGGGTGCACACTTAGACTCATTTATAGAATAACAAAAAATAAATGTATTATTTTTTTCTTTTATTTCAAAAAGGGTTATAAAAATGTTATTAAACCATAAACAAGTTACAAAAAAATATATATATATATATTGCTTTTTATGTTTATGTTACTTTATAAGTATTTTTTTTATACTACTTGAGTGTTATTTTGAAGACTGGTTATTAGGGGTGATCAGCGTTTGTGGAACCACATATATATAATTCATCCCATTGGATGTCTAGATTTGAAAGATCTTACATATGATACCACAAGCTTAAAGTCTTGCTAATATGAGAAAAATTTAATCAGATAAATTTATCTTTTGACCCCTAGATCCTGTTCAACAAGGTATAACGCTAAAATAAAAATTTAGAAAACTTTTTTTTGGGGCTTGAAGACACCTCCTTACTGTTGGTATGAAAAACCAGCAGAAGTATTGAAACAGCAGGCTTATTTATGTTTAAATTATTTCCTGTTCACCAAAAAAAAGAAACCAGCAAATTTAAATGTGAGAAGCACAAGCAGGGTATGAGTAAGGAACAGAGAAATAAATAAAAGAAAAATTCTATTTTTGAAATTGTCGTTAAATGATTTCCGCAATTGTAGGTTATTACTTAGTATTTTTGTTGCTGTTGCTTTATTACTCGTACAGCTATTGTGTGTGTGAGTCGAGGATGGCTATAACATTATTTACTTCTTTATGCTTTCTAGACCTATAAACAAGTAACTATGTATATATGTGTGTAATTTTATGTTAACAGTCATTGTATGAGTTATGTTTTTCAAACATGTGGCTTTCACTGTTTTATAACTGCTAAAGTTTTTTTTTCTACTTTTTGCCAGATTTTTTTTTTTCTTTCAACTAGAAAATGTAGCAAGTAGCTGAACACCCTGAGTTGTAACTAAGAGTACATCTACTTTAAAAGTCATTAGCAGCTTTACACATGATGACAAACAAACATTACAACAACAAAATGTGTAAAAATAAGTTTGTTTTACTTTTTTCTGGCAAAAGTGTACTTTCAAGCGTGTTAATTTTTTTTGTTTACTTTTGCGTTTCAAAAAAAAAAAAAGGAAAAATAAAAAAATATTCAGCTGTGTTCTCAGTAAACAAAAAAGGATTTTTGGAAAAATCCTACAAAAGTTATTAAAATTGTTGAAAAAGCAAAAAAGAAAGAAGGGGAATCATTTGCAGTTTCTTGAAAAATTAATTTTTTCGAAGTGGTCTCATATATTGGTTCATAACTTTTTTGCTACTAAATCGATTTAGCTAATTTTCAATACCAACCTCTGTAATACAATAATAAATATGTTGCACCAATTTCATTAATTTCCGTGTTGTATTTTAGACATGACAGTGATTTACACTAACATGAAAAGGATTTTTGGGAAAATCTTATGAAAATATTAATGTTTCAGAGTTATTAAAATTGTTGAAAAATCAAAAAAAGAAAGAAGGGGAATCATTTGCAGTTTCTTCAAAAATTTATTTTTTTTGAGGTGGTCTCATATTTTGGTTTATAACTTTTTTGGTACTACATAGATTTAACTGATTTTCAATAGCAAATTATCTAAGATAATAGTAAACATTTTGCACAAATTTCATTAATTTCCGTGTTGTAGTTTAGACATGACAGTGATTTACACTAACATGAAAAATTTTCTAAAAATTTCATAAAAATTAAAAATGCGAATGATATTTCGAGAAACTTATATTTATAGAAAGAAGTTCATGATTTCTATTATTCCTACATTTAGTGCTTATTTTCTGCATTTATTACTTATTCTTTTTTTAGTTTTTACTTATAAAACTCTTCCTTAACACTTTTTTTAATTAAATACATTTTACCACAAAAACTTATTTATGTGTTGTGTTTCCAAAAGAAACTATAAAGCTCAAATATAATTACTTAATGGCATAAATACTTTTAATTACACATATTTGTTAAGTAAATTTCTAACTTATGAACACAAAAATAACTATAAAAAAAGTTGTTTGATTGAAAACATATTATGGGAAAGTAATGAAATTTGGTAAAAGAAAATTATAACTTTAATATAGACTACATATAACTTAGCAAAATAAAAGTCAGCCTTTTCTTCTAACATGGAGAAGATACAAAGAAGAAAGTCAAGACTCCTTGGTACGTTAGAAATTGTAGCATCCATAGGGATCTCAATGTTCCTACAATACGCAGGTTGATCAATACTCTATTTCGAACTATAGGAAAAAATTACTGGATCATCCAAATCCCCTAGCAAGGAAATTGCTATACCTTGATGAACACATACCCGAATTCTGTGCCAACAAATCATCAGATACAGGAAATTTTGTTTAACTTCTTTAATTTGCAAAAAAAGTGCAGTTGAAGCATACCGATTGCTCACCAAAGTTTATGCTGAATGAGTTCCACAGTTTCAACGTGCAATAAATTGTTTGTGAGATTCACAAGTGGTAATTTGGACATGGAAGATAAAGATCGCCCGCGCCAGCCAAAAAAGTTTGAAGACCAAGAACTGGAGGGATTACTCCATGAAGATTGTTGTAAAACTTAACAAGAGCTTGCAAAATTATTGAGAGCTACTCAAGTAGCAATTTCAAATGGTTTATGAGCAGCAGGATTCATCGAAATGCAGGAAAATTGGGTACCAAACGAATTGACGCAGAGAGACCTTGAAAGATGATAAAATAAAATAGTTTTTGCACCGAAAAATCCAAGATCCATTACGATAAATTGAAGCTTAAGATATCATATATGAAGCCCAGCCAACCAAGCGAATCGACAATAATTGTTTGAGCTGCTGGCAATGACATCGAAGGCTCTAGAATTCGAACATACGAGTGTTGTCCGTTAAGAGCATTGTAGAAGATTCCCGAGAGATGGCGTGTGTATAAATGGTGGCAGAGGCTGCAGTCGTGAGTTGAGTTGATCATTGTCGTTGTCAGAGTTAACATCAACTGTCGTGTTCATGTGTGTTAGTACATTATAAAGTTTGTGTGTATTTCTGCGAATTGATAAACGCGTATAAAGACATTGAGTGACTATTTAATTGTGTTGTTGTTGTACATTCTAAAGAGTTGAAACAATTTTAAACTACTAAAACTGCTTTATATTTGCAATCAAAAGTATCCGGTTTATTTAAAGGAAATAACCCCACGTTTTTTGTATTTCAAAAAGGGTCCTATCTATTACGAGCAGGAAACCTGCACCGAATGCAACTGATCCGTTTGAAGCGAGCATTGGCCGAAAAACGCCCAGACATGAAACCATAATATTCAAAGTAAAAGCTAAAAATTTTATAAAATCCCGCATTTTTAAGTCATTAACCCTATAATATAACAACTATTTTTAAATAACCATCACTCATTTAACAAAAATCTTAGATACACTTGAGAACAATAAGCCAAAGAAAAACATGTTGGCTTGTGATAACCTTTTCGTTTTAGCTAATGGCTTTTATTGAATAAATTATGTAATATAGAATACTAAAGTACAGGTTTGTAGAGGTAAAGCTGTCAAAGTTTCTATAAGAAAATAGTATGTGAAAGTATTTAAGAAAATAAACTTTTAGCTCAATATAGCACCTACATGGAAACAAATACACAGTCAAGCTATTGTAAAGATTACAGCAAGAGCTGTAAGTTTTGTAAAAACTATAACAAAAGAATTTTCACAAGTTGGTATTTATTTATGGCAAAATAAAATACATGCCTAAAGGTTCAAGAGTTTTAGAGCTGCTTTAACAAGGTGGTTCAAAATACCTCTAGTATAGGAACATTATCGTTGCTTGAAATGGTGGCATTAGCAGATATTTGAGAGTATGTTGGGTGGGTTATGGTTTGCAGAGCTGCTGGTGTCAGTGTTTATAAACGTGCCTTTATTGTTGTTCATAAATGATTTATTAAAAATCTACTTTAACCAATTAAATGTTGCATAATAGATGACCCTGTGTGTTTTTTTTTTCTTTTTGTTTGTGCTTGAATATCTCTGAATTATTTATTTATGTGCCAGAGTAAGAGCCAGAGGTATGTTGTATGTGTGAGCCATAAGAAAATCTCATACAATCATTAAATTAATTATACACACGATAATAAATTATATTTCTTAATAAATAATTTCCATTTTACACCCACAGGGGACAATTTGATAAATTTCTCTTGTTTATATGATGATAAATATAAGCAGATATTAAGTGAATTATTACATGACAAGAAATACACTAAAAAGCAATATTAAGGAGTGTTATAAAAAAGGGGAACAAGCTAAAAAAAATCTTCTTTAAAAAACTTTTTAACATATTTAAATAAATATTTTGTCAAACATAAAAATAGCGTGTTAACCCAAAGCAAAAACACCACAAGCGAAACCCTTCAAACATTTAAGCGTGACAAACTTGCTAATACTTAAAGTGAAAAGCTCTAACAACTATTTAACACCGAAAAAATAACAAGTTTCCAACAAAAAATAACAACTACATGAAATTAAAACCAAACTTAGAAAAAAACGGAACAAGTACCTCTTTTCCTAACAACACGAAATTGTTTCTTTTGCTTTTAAATACACTCATTTAACTCATCATAGAGTGTGAACATTTTTGTAGCTAAAAGGTCAAGCTGAAAATTGCCATCACAAGCCAAACTAAATATTTTTAACAGAAAAAAGTCACAATTATCACAAACGTGCTGGATGGATAAAAAAAAAAACAAAAGGATTTTTTTATTTTTCTCATTAGCTACTATTAGAGGACACGTTAGTCAGTTTAAATATGTAGCAAACGAGAAGAGTTGAAAAAGCAATAAAATCGGTTTTTTAACACGTTTTTTGTATTAAAACGTATGCTAAAAGTTTTCTAATGACAGCTGTCATTTTGGAAAGGATGAAAAACTAAAAAAATAACAAATTTTGAGGAACAAATTTGTCTATTACAGAAGGAAAATTAGCAGTAAAGTTGAATTAATTATCAATACACTACAAAATATGTGAATGAGGCAGAAGTATATGTAGAAAACCTAGCGGAATAACGCAGGTCTTTATTCTGAACAATTTTATATTAAAATATAGGTTTATCTAAAGTAAAATTTTAGTTTCATGCGTAGCTCTCTATAACGATAAATTTCAGCATCAATCGTAGGTCTTAATAGAGTTAAATTTTACCTACATCCGTAGGTCTTTATAGAGTTCAATTTTAGCTTCAATCGTAGGTCTTTCTAATGACCAATTTTAGCCTCAATCGAAAGTCTTTATATAGCTCAGTTTTAGGTTCAATCGTAGGTCGTTACAGACTTCAATTTTAGCTTCAATCGTAGGTCTTTCTAAAGACAAGTTTTAACTTCAATCGTATGTCTTTATATAGCTCAATTTTAGGTTCAATCGTAGGTCGTTACAGACTTAAATTTTAACTTCAATCGTAGGTCTTTCTAAAGATAAGTTTTAACTTCAATCGTAGGTCTTTATAGACTTAAGCTTTAGCTTTAATCGTAGGTCTTTATAAGCTTCAAACTTAGTTTCAATCGTAGGTCTTTCTAAAGATAATTTTTTACTTCAATCGAAGGTCTTTATAGAGTCCAATTTAGCTTCAATCATAGGTCTTTCTAATGACCAATTTTAGCTTCCGTCGTAGGTCTTTATAAAGCTCAATTTTAGTTTTAATCGTAAGTCCTTATAAAGCTCAAATTTAGCTTCAATAGTAGCTTGTTATAGAATTCAATTTTAGCTTCAATAGTAGCATGTCTTAGAGTTCAATTTTAGCTTCAATCGTAGGTTAATTTTAGCTTCAGTCATAGGTCTTTCCAAAGATTACTTTTAACTTCAATCGGAGATCTTTAAAGGATTAAATTTAAGCTTTAATCGTAGGTCTTTTTAAAAAACAGTTTTAACTTCAATCGAAGGTCTTTATAGAGTTCAATTTTTGCCTCAATTGTGTATCTTTCTAATGTGCAATTTTGGCTTCCATCGTAGGTCTTTCTAATGACCAATTTTGGCATCCATTGTTGGTCTTTATAGATCTCAACTTTAGCTTAAATCGTAGGTAGTTATAGTGTTCAATTTTAGTTTCAATCGTAAGTCTTTCTAAAGATCACTTTTAACTTTCATCGTAGGTCTTTCTAATGACCAATTTTAGCTTCCGTCGTAGGTCTTTATGTAGCTTAATTTCAGCTTCAGTCGTAGGTCGTTATAGAGTTCAATTTTAGCTTGAACCGTAGATCTTTCTAAAGACTAGTTTTAACTTCAATCGAATGTCTTTATAGAATTCACTTTTAGCTTCAATCGTATGTCTTTCTAATGACCAATTTTAGATTCCATCGTAGGTTTTTATATAGCTCAATTTTAGCTTCAATCGTAGGTCGTTACAGAGCTTATTTTCAGCTTCAGTCGTAGGTCGTTACAGAGTTCAATTTTAGCTTCAATCGTAGGTCTTTTTAAGATCAGGTCTAACTTCAATCGTAGGTCTTTACAGTCTTCAATTTTAGCTTCAATCGTAGGTCTTTCTAAACATCACCTCTGACTGCAATCGTAGGTCTTTTAAGGGTTCAATTTAAGCTTCAATCATAGGTCTTTATAAAACTCAATTTTTGCTACAATCGTAGGTCTTTCTGAGGATCACTTTTAACTTCAATCGCAGGTCTTTATAGAGTTCAACTTTAGTACGTAGTTATTGAGTTCAATTTTAGCTTCAATAGTAGGTCGTTATAGAGATTAATTTTAGCTACAGTTGTAGGTCTTTCCGAAGATCACTTTTTACTTCAATCGAAGGACTTTATATTGCTCAATTTTAGCTTCAATTTTAGATCTTTATGGACGTCAATTTTAACTTCAAACGTAAGTCTTTCCAAATATCAATCTTAAATTCAGTGGACGGCTTTATAGAGTTCAATTTGAGCTTCAGTCATAGGTTTTTATAGAGCTAAATTTTAGCTTCTATCGTAGGACTTTCTAAAGATCACCTTTGACTTCAATAGAAGGTCTTTATATAGTTCACTTTTAGCTTCAATCGTATGTCTTTCTAATGACCAATTTTAGCTGCCGTCGTAGGTTTTTATATAGCTTAAGTTTAGTTAGTGGCTCGTTATAGAGCTCAATTTTAGCTTCAATCGTAGGTCTTTACAGACTTAAATTTTAGCTTCAATAGTAGCTCTTTCTGAATATCACTTTTCACTTCAATGGAAAGTCTTTATAGAGTCGTTACAGTTCTCAATTTTAGCTTCAATAGTAGTTCTTTATAGTGTTCAATTTTAGTTTCGATAATAGCACGTCTTAGAGTTCAATTTTAGCTTCAATCGTAGGGGTTTATAGAGCTCAATTTTAGCTTCAATAGTAGTTTGTTATTGACTTCAATTTTAGTTTCGATAGTAGCACGTCTTAGACCTCAATTTTGACTTCAATAGTAGCTCTTTCTAAACATCACTTTTTTCTTCAATAGAAGGTCTTTATACAGTCCAATTTTTGCTTCAATTGTAGGTTGTTACACGGCTCAATTTTAGCTTCAATCACAGGTCGTTATGGAGTTCAATTATAGTTTCAATCGTAGGTTTTTGTGAGGATCATAGATCATTATAGACTTTAAGTTTAGCTTTAATCGTAGGATTTTCTAAAAATTACTTTTAATTCCATCGTAGGTCTTTATAGTGTTAATTATAAAAAAGACCTCTGATTGTCTTTCTTATGATTAATTTTAGCTTCCAAGTTAAAGGAAAATAACTGCTCATTGTTTGATGCCAAGAACGAATCAAGCCAATTTCGTATACTGTGTTCCAAAGTGAAGCGTCTACCAGAGATAGCGTTCTGCATCGTTCGAAACAAATATCAGTCGAACGTGGCACTGTATGGAGTTTAATGAGGGTTAAGCAAAACTTCCTAGCCACTTTCTTTTAAATACTTTTTAACAGGTATATTCTGGACGTTTTTCGGGCAATGATCGCTTTAAACGAATAAGTTGCATTCGCTAAACGTTCTCTGTGATGATCTGGCGAGATTTCTTTAGCTCATAATAGATAGGTACCTTTTGCTCCCACCAAATACAGAGCTTTACATTACCTCCATGGATGTTAGGCTTGGGTGTCAATTTGGGTTGTCCTAGTGGACCAGTTTACCGCGCAATTAATAATTCGGTGCAAAAATTATTTTCTTTTATAGCATTCAAACATCATTTCGGACACGTAAAATCGTCTTTCAAGGTCTCTCGACTTCAATTCGTAGAAACCAAGTTTCTCTGCTTTTGGATGAATCCTGCTGCTAGCAAATGTTCTTGAGTTTGCTGCTTGAGTAGCTCCCAATAATTTTGAAAACTCTTATTAAGTTCTATTGTAGAGCCTGCATTTTTAATTCATACACCCAATGGAATTAAAATATTGCTTCAGATCTTGGTATTGTCCAAATTTAGCTACAATCGTTAATATTTATGTAGTCCAAAATTCTCTTTAATTATAGATCTTTATATAGTCAAAAATTAGCTTCGATCATCGATTTTTTTTAAGTGATTTTATATGCTTAACCAACCTTATTCAATTAACCGGAAGTGTAACCAAAATAACTCATATGTGTCTGTGACTGTTTGTGTTAATGTTTGAAACAGTTTTCTGTTTTTATAATGTCATACATACATCTATTTTTTTAAGTTTTTTTCTAAGGTGTTTAATGTTAATGGCTGTGTTGCAGAGTCTCTTGTTTTTATAGTTATTTTTTTTCTTTCTTGATTATTTTCACCAGAGTGTCACAAAGACAACTAATTTTATGTTAATGCTTTAAGTTTTTTTTGTTTATGGAGTTTAGTAGTTTTCATTTTGTTTCTCTTTTTCACCACCAAAAAAAAAACTTACTAATTAAAAACCATAATGACTTGACTGACTAATGAATGTCGTCTATATATTTTTGTAGTAATAGAGTTAAGGGATTGTTATGGTTTGGAAGATAAAAATTAATGGGAGTTCTAAAAAGGTAGTTATTTTAAAAGAGGTGATGATATGTTATATAAAATGGGTGGAAAAGGTGGAAATATGCACCCTGATACTCTTAGAGATATTTCTGTAGCAAGTAGCAACTAAACTTAGCTTCTAATTATTGAACACTAAAGCAACATTTCAGTAACAATTCTGAATTATTGTAAATTTTGGAAATATTTCCAATTTTTCAGCCAACCTTTTGAACTAACCCTGGACATAGCAATATTTCCTATATATATATACAGTTTTGTGTTAGAAATCCTTTAGTGTACCTATGCATTTAGGTTTCCTAAATTTTTTTTCTAAAAACTGTTACTTCGCTTTCTCCTTTTACACCCCCCCACGTATAAGCAATATTTTTTTTAATTAATTGTCGCTCATAATACTCATACGTTCCGTTGTCTTTTTTTCAATCATTATTCCCTGAATTTATACTCACAATTACAATTACTTGAATCTTTTTATGTATTTTAATAGTAAGTAGTAATTTTATTATTTTTCCTTTTGTTTCCAGGTTGTGCTTTCTTAACATATTTTACACCAGATAGCACCACGGCTTCTACCTCACCAACTGCCTTAACAACAACAGCAGCAGCTGCATCCATTTTAAATGATAAACAAGCTTTAACAGGGGTAAGTTCCCTTAACATTAACACCTTGTCTTGCTATATCTGTTTGTTCTGTTTGGTTTTTCTCAGTTGTTACTAGTAACATTTCCCCTTCTTCCCCTTTTAATGTTGGTAGTTTAAAGCAAATTATAGTAACAATCACAAATGTTGTTTTATTCACGCTGTTTTTTATTTATTTATTTAGCTTGGCTTTTTCTTCTTCACTTAGTGTCCTTTAAGTGTTTGAATAAATTATGTTTTTCTTTTTCCATTCTTGTTTGTTTTGTTGTAAAATACACATAAATATTTAAATACTTTTTTTTTATATACATTCATATATTTTAGCTTGTGTTGCTTATTTTTAATAATTATTATAAATTAGTTTGTTTTGCTTTAGTTTGTAACCATTAAAAGTCTTCACTTCACTTCTGTTCAGTTTTTGCTGTTTCGAAAAGAAAAACAATTTAAGTTTTGCACTTAATTTTCATTTGTTGTATGACTAATTTGATTGTGAATTATGTATATAACTTCTGCTGAAAAAAGGAGGGTCTTATTTCTAAGAAACTTAGGAATTAAGGAAACTAAACATTTAATGTAGTTTATTGTAAGCTTCAAAAGTGAACATTTATTAAGTCTTGTTCATTCTGTGATTCAATTATAGATCATTATTTGATCCAATTAAGCATAAATTGCTGGTCTTTATGCAGTCCAGTATAAGCTTCAATCGTAGGTCTTTTTATAGTCCTATATAAGCTTAAATCATTAGTCTTTATTTAGTCCTATAAAAGCTTCAATCTTAGGTGTTTATGTAGTCCAATATGAGCACCAATCTTAGGTCTTTATATAGCCCAATACAAGCTTAAACCGTAGGTCTTAATGTAGTCCAATATAAACTTCAATAGTCGGTCTGTATCTAGTACAATATGAACATCAATCTTAGGTCTTTATAAAGTCCAATATATGCACCAATTATGGGTCTTTCTGTATATCCATACAAGCTTCGTTCGTAGGTCTTCATGTTGTACAATATAAGTTTCGATTGTAGGTTTTTATGTAGAAGCTCTTTATGTTGTCCGATACAAGCTTAATTTTTACGTGTTTGTGAAGACTAGTATAAGCTGAAATCGTAGGTCTTTCTGTTCTCCAATACAAGCTCAAATGATAGGACTTTATGTTGTTCGATATAAGCTTCATTTCGACGTTTCTATGTATATCCATAAACGCATCAATAATCGGTATTTATATAGAACATTGTAAGCTTCATTCGTAGATATCCATTTAGTTTAATACAAGCTGCAATCGTAGGTCTTTATGTAGTCCGATAAAAGCTCTAATCATGGTTCATATACAAGCGCAAAACGTGAGTCTTTATGTAGTCCGTTAAAAGCTCCAATCGTAGTTCATATACAAGCTCGAATCGTGAGCCTTTATGTAGTCCGTTAAAAGCTCCAATCATAGTTTATATTCAAACTCAAATCGTGAGTCTTTATGTAGTCTATTATAAGCTACACTTGTAGGTCTCCATGTATTCCGATATAAGCTTCTTTTTTAGGTCTATATGTAGAGCAATATAAGCATTATTCTTAGGTCCTTATAAGCTTTAATGGTAAGGCATATGTAGTCTAATATAAAGCATAAATCGTAGGATCGTTATATAGTCCCAGTAGTTTAGAATTTACATATATATATTAAACATGTTTTTACGCTGATGACTAACTTTGACAGACTGTAGCTCATGTTGTGTATTAGAAAAGAAATTTCGAGATGAGGTTTCCGAAAGTCTAAGCCCTTTCCTATAGATTTGTTAAACAAAGTTATCCTATCAGATCACTAGTATAGAATTTATTTATATATTAAAATTTTTTATTTAAAAATTTCTTCACACCAGTAATGATCAACTTTGTCACTTTGTAGCTCCTACTGCATGGCAACAGCGTATGTGGGGCATGCATTTCCTGAAAGCTTAGGTTCTTGTCTATAATATTGGTATATAACACTTTTCCATAGGTTTAGTAGTTTAGAATTCACCAGAATATTATTATTTTGACATTAATGGTTATACTAGCGTATGAGTAATATTTTTAATTATTTAATAATCATACGTGGTGATGTATTTCACATAAGAGGCATTATAAAAATCATTCATTTGAAGCAGTGAAATATTTTTTTCTTATTTTAATGAAATAGCTTGCTAAAGAAACTTTCCAAAATTCACAAGTAATTAAATATCAGTTCAAAAATGATTGAATTGTTTTCCCACATTTTTTTTTTGTCATACGGTAGTTTGCTTTAGTTGGGAAGCATTCTGACTTTAAACTGCCGTAGTGCAGCAATTTTCTAATTGATTTGTACTGTTTAAAAGACAAAACTTTTAACTGTAATGCAAAAGAAACCGTTTTAAAATTAGTTTCAAAAGAAAATATTGATGATGTTTTCAAGTTTTCGGTTTTAGAATATCACTAAAACGAAGTGATTGAGAAGACCTATAAGTATTTCCGTTCTCTATGTACTCCAGCAAAACAAAATTGCTACATGAGAATGACAATCGCCCCTATATTGCATATTTATAGACTTTGCCAATCTTAAGGCAACAACCAATAGAAGAGACTTCAGTTGGGGACTAACTGGATGCCTCGAATTATGCCGAAGACAAATGTCTCCTAGCCCACACATTCAACGATATGCAGACAAACTAGAAGAAATGCAGAAAACGGCAAGTGATGCTGGTTTACATGTTAATATAACAAAGAACAATGGCTTGCGTTTAAATACCATCAACTCCCAAAAGTTTCCCCTATATGGCATATTTATAAACTTAGCTAATCTTAAGGCAACAACCACTAAAAGAGGCATCAGTTGGGGCTTAAATGAACGCCTTGAAGATCTCGATTATGCCAACGACAAATGTCTCCTAGCCCTCACATTCAACGATATGGTAGACAAACTAGAGGAAATGCAGTCTGCGGCGAATGAGGCTGGTTTACATGTTAACATAGCAAAGAACAATGGCTTGCGTTTAAAGACGACCAATTCCCAAAAGTTCCTCCCTATATTGCATATTACATAGACTTTGCTTATCTTAAGGCAACAAACAATAGAAGAGGTATCAGTTGGGGTCTAACTGGACGCCTTGAAGATCTCGATTATGCCGACGATAAATGTCTCCTAACCCACACATTTAACGATATGGTAAACAAACTAGGGGAAAGACAGACCACGGCAAGTGATGCTGGTTTACATGTTAACATAGCAATGAACAATGGCTTGCTTTTAAATAACATCAACTTCCAAAAGTTCTAAATAAACAACGTAGATCTTGATGATGTTCAATCAATTATATATCTGGGTAGTGTCATAACAGCATCAGGCAAATTGCGAGACGATATTACAAATCGCATCAAAACGGCAAACCATGCATTTGGGGCACTGAAGAAAGTATGGAAATCATCCCGAATACGTCTGAGGACCAAACTCCAGCTCTTTTCATCTAAAGTGCGTTTTGTCCTGTTGTATGGCTGTAAATTATGAAACACCACAGCTAGCAACTTACAATCCTAGCAGGTATTCATTAAGCGTTCGCTACGAAAGTGACTCAAGATATTTTGGTCAAATGTTATCTCAAACAGAGAGCTGTGAGATAGAACAAGTGAAACACCAAAACATATTCAGGTAATCAATCGTAAATGGAGTTGTATTGGCCATGTTCTCAGACGCACCAAAGACAACGTAACCAAGATGGCAATTGAATAGAACCCTCAAGACAGTAGAAGAAAATCCAGACCCGCTAACACCTGGAGGAGACAAATGGAAACTGAAGCAAACTCAATTGGAAAGTCCTAGGCCAAAGTGAAGCTAATAACACAGGATATATCACAATGGAAAAACTTTGTTGTGGCCCTTTGTTCCACCTTGAAACCATAGGAATCAATATATGCATGAGAATCCTTGCATAATTTTTTTCGTTCACGAGGTGGCGCAAAACTAATCTTCCTATCAGAAAATGCTATAAATTTTGCGATTGGCGCCTAATGTCAGTTCTGTTTTGATATTTGTGTAGTAAACACATGCGAAATATACGTTAATAAACAATGTTACGCTACACTGCTCCAGAACGGGGAATATTGCTGACTATTTATTTGACCAATAATCAGCAAAATTTGTAGCATTTTCTGATAGGAGGATTACTTTTGCGCCAGCTGTGTTATTTACACTCGAGATGAACAAATTGTTTACTCTGCAAAAAATCTTGTTACCAAACACGATGATTTAAGAAGTAGTTTTGTGAAGCTTTAATGTTTTTGTTAGAAACTGAATTAGAATTTACTTATTTATTATTATTATTATTGCTTAAAAGTTTCTGGTAACCCAAATTCTATATAAAAAGATTGCAGTGGTTCTAAAACACATTTTCTGTATGCTTGAGATCTTGTCTTTAATTTTGTTATATATGGTTTTTCAATAGGTCTAGCAGTTTAAAATTTACATATATATTAAAAATTTTATATTAAACATTTTGCCACGCTCTATATGCATAATTTTGACAGACTGTAGCTCATGCTGTGTGTTATATAAGTATTTTCGAGATATATTTTCTGAAAGTTTTATTCCTTTTCTATAAGTTTGTTTAATATAGTTTTGCTATAGGATCACTAGTTTAGAATTTACTTATATATTCAAATTTTTTAATTTAAAAATTCCTTCATATCTGAAATGATCAACTTTGACACTTTGTAGCTCCTAGTGTATGCAAACAGGATATGTGGTGCGTAAATTTTCTGAAAGCTTAGGTTGTTGGCTATAATTTTGGTTTATAACACTTTTTGATAGGTTTAGTAGTTTAGAATTTGCTTGTACATAAGCATTTTATTCTTTTTAGTTATACTTGGCGTATGAGTAATATTTTTAATTATTTAACAATCATACGTAGTGATATATTTCACATAAGGGGCATCAAAAATGTATAAATTTGTCGCAAAATAGGCTTATTAAAGTAATTATTTGTTACAAATATGAAATTCTGTTTTATTCGATTAAGTTTCGCATATATTTTGCACAGAATTTAAGTAATTTTCTTGTTTTGCTATTTTTTTTAATTTCTAATTTATTATTAGTCGATAACATTTTGGGTGCGTTTTTAGAAATATTTTTAACGGGTTTATTCGTTGTATATATAGTTATTTATTTATTAAAATACATATCTCGTTTATAATTTATTATATTTATTTATTGAGCCATAAATTAAAAACCTTTAAATATTTTAACACTTTGCAGACATTTGTAAATGTATACAAAATACACCTATAACTAAATATTGGTTTTAGTAGGAGAGCCCCGAAACTAAAAGGTTTTTTTGCATAAAATTAATAATTGCTTTACAATATTTCTCAAAACCTTTAATGTATTTTGTGAAACATAAAACAGGGCATTGACTTTAAAACCAAAAAAATATTTTTTTTTTTATAGATTTTATGGTTTTTCTCAGATTTATTTCAAAGAAAGCATAGAAAGATTTGGTACCAAAGGAGAGCTCTTTAAAAGCCTTATGATGGTACAACTGAAATTTGGGAAAATATATCTTGAAATGAGAAAAATTTTGATTAAGAATGAATTTAAACGGGAATTTTTAAAAAAAATTTTTGGGGACCACCTTACTGCTTTTACATTTCATTATGAGGGGAAATTAAAATAAAAATAAACAGGAGCTTTATATTACAATGTAATGCATTTATATTTGTATGTGCTATACGCGAAATGTAATGTTAAATTGAGGCATCAGTATAGTACACATTTTAGGAAAAGAGAGGTAAACGAATCTCAAAATTCTGCTGAAATTCATTCCAAATTTTCAGAATTTTATCGTGTTTCTAGGAACTAGTTCTAGATGCTTTCTTTATATTTTATTTAAATTTTTTTAAACATAGAGTTCCTAAAATTCGTTTTAACTTCTCCTTTAATACTTTGTCTAGTTATTTCTATTTATGACTTTTTTAAATAACTTTTGTTTGTTGTATGTTTTCATTATTTAAAATTTATTATTGCAGTTAATGCTACAGCAGACATACGCCAGCTAAAACATAAATAACAATTTAGGATTTTTAATATTTACAGGCTAAAAAAATATTAATGACTTTTAAAAGGATTAAACAACTAATTGGTAGGGGATTATACAAGAGATTTTGTAAAACAAAATAAAATAGAAAGAGTAAATCTAACAAAATGATATATTATTTTTAAAGAGAAATTAAAAAATCTTAAGACCCTACACACTGAAACCTGAATTAAAAAAATTGCAAATGTGTCCAAACACATACTTACAAAATTGTAAATTAGAATACACAATTCTAGTCAACACAACAACAAGCTAAGCTACTAAAACAATATTCGAAATAGTTTTATTTAAAAACTAGATTTCGTTGTCTTTTGTTTCACAACTTTTTTTTCACCCAACCGATTTTGCTGATTTTTAATACCAAGCTACCTAGGACAATTGCAAATATTTAACAATAATCTAAATAATTTCATTTCATTATTTTGGTCGCAATCGTGATTTACACACACAAACAGTCATAATAAGCAGAATCGTCTTCAAATTTCACAAAATTAACGAATCCATAAATAGGAATGAGTATTTCTAAGCAAAAAATGTATATACTCTCATTATCCTCATATATTAACACATTTGTTTAAGTTGTCTTATTATTGATTTATATAATGTTTTCCACTACACCAATTTTAATGATTTTTAATAGCAAACTGTCTAGGACCATAATTAATATATCACAAGAATCTCTTTAACTTTGATGCTGAATTTAGCTTATGAATGTGATTTACACAAACAGAAAGAAAAACTTAACTAAATTGATTTAGAATTTCACAAAAATCACAATATTTATAACTTCTTAGATAAATATTTTTAATGCAAACTGCCATATAACCACAGTCTGAGCGAAAGGTATAAGAACTTGTAACAACAGAGTTAGATCTTTAAAGAAACATATTATTAGCAAATTTTTCTTCTACATGAACTACTTCATAAATATTTAGCTTGAAACATTTTTAAATTATTCTCTCACTTTTGTATTATTATTAAAGGCAACCTACTTACCCCTTAAAATGTAAAGAAGAAATTGCATATCATAATATATTTTATATTAAAACTTAATTTTAAAACAAAATCATTGATCTAATTTTATTCTTATACTAAATATTCACTCAGTAAACCCCAAAATATAACACAATTTTTATAAAGCAGCCAATTATAAAGAAATAACAATTGCATTTTTGTAGCTACAAAAAATCAACTCAAAAAATCCCACAAAATCTTTACTAAATAGAGCAGAAGTATAACGCAAAATCAATTCTTTCTATACTGTTCCTTATTTGCTAAAGGAACAAAACATTTTCTTCTTTTTGAGCTTTTGAATATTTATAAAATTCATAAGTCAAATATAAGAACTAAAAACGCTGCAAAATTATTATTAAAATATTCAAAAGTGTTGTAGGAGAAATCTCCCACATTGTTAAGTATTTGTAAGGTTTCTATTGTTTTTAGGGGGTTCTGCTAACAACAATATCTAATTTGTTTTATGTGTATATTTTATTGTGAAATTCATTTTAGAAAATGCAACTGTTTCCTTACTATGCTATGTCCTACAATAAGGTTTAAATTAAACAGCTTTAGTTAAGGTTTTAGTTCTACTACTGTACTCTTTCTATCCTAGTTCTGTTCTAGTTCTGTTCTAGTTCTGTTCTAGTTCTGTTCTAGTTCTGTTCTAGTTCTGTTCTAGTTCTGTTCTAGTTCTGTTCTAGTTCTGTTCTAGTTCTGTTCTAGTTCTGTTCTAGTTCTGTTCTAGTTCTGTTCTAGTTCTGTTCTAGTTCTGTTCTAGTTCTGTTCTAGTTCTGTTCTAGTTCTGTTCTAGTTCTGTTCTAGTTCTGTTCTAGTTCTGTTCTAGTTCTGTTCTAGTTCTGTTCTAGTTCTGTTCTAGTTCTGTTCTAGTTCTGTTCTAGTTCTGTTCTAGTTCTGTTCTAGTTCTGTTCTAGTTCTGTTCTAGTTCTGTTCTAGTTCTGTTCTAGTTCTGTTCTAGTTCTGTTCTAGTTCTGTTCTAGTTCTGTTCTAGTTCTGTTCTAGTTCTGTTCTAGTTCTGTTCTAGTTCTGTTCTAGTTCTGTTCTAGTTCTGTTCTAGTTCTGTTCTAGTTCTGTTCTAGTTCTGTTCTAGTTCTGTTCTAGTTCTGTTCTAGTTCTGTTCTAGTTCTGTTCTAGTTCTGTTCTAGTTCTGTTCTAGTTCTGTTCTAGTTCTGTTCTAGTTCTGTTCTAGTTCTGTTCTAGTTCTGTTCTAGTTCTGTTCTAGTTCTGTTCTAGTTCTGTTCTAGTTCTGTTCTAGTTCTGTTCTAGTTCTGTTCTAGTTCTGTTCTAGTTCTGTTCTAGTTCTGTTCTAGTTCTGTTCTAGTTCTGTTCTAGTTCTGTTCTAGTTCTGTTCTAGTTCTGTTCTAGTTCTGTTCTAGTTCTGTTCTAGTTCTGTTCTAGTTCTGTTCTAGTTCTGTTCTAGTTCTGTTCTAGTTCTGTTCTAGTTCTGTTCTAGTTCTGTTCTAGTTCTGTTCTAGTTCTGTTCTAGTTCTGTTCTAGTTCTGTTCTAGTTCTGTTCTAGTTCTGTTCTAGTTCTGTTCTAGTTCTGTTCTAGTTCTGTTCTAGTTCTGTTCTAGTTCTGTTCTAGTTCTGTTCTAGTTCTGTTCTAGTTCTGTTCTAGTTCTGTTCTAGTTCTGTTCTAGTTCTGTTCTAGTTCTGTTCTAGTTCTGTTCTAGTTCTGTTCTAGTTCTGTTCTAGTTCTGTTCTAGTTCTGTTCTAGTTCTGTTCTAGTTCTGTTCTAGTTCTGTTCTAGTTCTGTTCTAGTTCTGTTCTAGTTCTGTTCTAGTTCTGTTCTAGTTCTGTTCTAGTTCTGTTCTAGTTCTGTTCTAGTTCTGTTCTAGTTCTGTTCTAGTTCTGTTCTAGTTCTGTTCTAGTTCTGTTCTAGTTCTGTTCTAGTTCTGTTCTAGTTCTGTTCTAGTTCTGTTCTAGTTCTGTTCTAGTTCTGTTCTAGTTCTGTTCTAGTTCTGTTCTAGTTCTGTTCTAGTTCTGTTCTAGTTCTGTTCTAGTTCTGTTCTAGTTCTGTTCTAGTTCTGTTCTAGTTCTGTTCTAGTTCTGTTCTAGTTCTGTTCTAGTTCTGCTCTAGTTCTGTTCTAGTTCTGTTCTAGTTCTGTTCTAGTTCTGTTCTAGTTCTGTTCTAGTTCTGTTCTAGTTCTGTTCTAGTTCTGTTCTAGTTCTGTTCTAGTTCTGTTCTAGTTCTGTTCTAGTTCTGTTCTGTTCTGTTCTAGTTCTGTTCTAGTTCTGTTCTAGTTCTGTTCTGTTCTAGTTCTAGTTCTAGTTCTAGTTCTGTTCTGTTCTAGTTCTGTTCTAGTTCTGTTCTAGTTCTGTTCTAGTTCTGTTCTAGTTCTGTTCTAGTTCTGTTCTAGTTCTGTTCTAGTTCTGTTCTAGTTCTGTTCTAGTTCTGTTCTAGTTCTGTTCTAGTTCTGTTCTAGTTCTGTTCTAGTTCTGTTCTAGTTCTGTTCTAGTTCTGTTCTAGTTCTGTTCTAGTTCTGTTCTAGTTCTGTTCTAGTTCTGTTCTAGTTCTAGTTCTGTTCTAGTTCTGTTCTAGTTCTGTTCTAGTTCTGTTCTAGTTCTGTTCTAGTTCTGTTCTAGTTCTGTTCTAGTTCTGTTCTAGTTCTGTTCTAGTTCTGTTCTAGTTCTGTTCTAGTTCTGTTCTGTTCTAGTTCTGTTCTAGTTCTGTTCTAGTTCTGTTCTGTTCTAGTTCTAGTTCTGTTCTGTTCTAGTTCTGTTCTAGTTCTGTTCTAGTTCTGTTCTAGTTCTGTTCTAGTTCTGTTCTAGTTCTGTTCTAGTTCTGTTCTAGTTCTGTTCTAGTTCTGTTCTAGTTCTGTTCTAGTTCTGTTCTAGTTCTGTTCTAGTTCTGTTCTAGTTCTGTTCTAGTTCTGTTCTAGTTCTGTTCTAGTTCTGTTCTAGTTCTGTTCTAGTTCTGTTCTAGTTCTGTTCTAGTTCTGTTCTAGTTCTGTTCTAGTTCTGTTCTAGTTCTGTTCTAGTTCTGTTCTAGTTCTGTTCTAGTTCTGTTCTAGTTCTGTTCTAGTTCTGTTCTAGTTCTAGTTCTGTTCTAGTTCTGTTCTAGTTCTGTTCTAGTTCTGTTCTAGTTCTGTTCTAGTTCTGTTCTAGTTCTGTTCTAGTTCTGTTCTAGTTCTGTTCTAGTTCTGTTCTAGTTCTGTTCTAGTTCTGTTCTAGTTCTGTTCTAGTTCTGTTCTAGTTCTGTTCTAGTTCTGTTCTAGTTCTGTTCTAGTTCTGTTCTAGTTCAATAAGGGTAATCACAAGTCGTCTTTAACAAACCCTGCGCTCTTACTTATATTTTCTTTAAACAAGAACATTTCCATATTGTTTCCTCCATCTTGTTTCCTTCAAAACTAAATAAATTTTATTTTGTTATTGCATTTTATCAATAAATGTTTTTGTGTATAAAATTGTACACATCTTGTATTATTTGTTATTTCTATACATATTTTTGCAAGTCAAATCAAAAATAAACGAAATGGAATGCTGCAGTGAAATATTCATGGCCCGATGATGCACTTACACATGTTGCAGAGGAATGCAAAAAAGGAAAAAGAAAAATATTATTGTAAAATTTTGTAGATATTGTGGTTAGAACAAATAAATGTTGAAGAGCTAGCAAACCATTGTGCTTTTAGTTTGTTAGAGGGAGGAATGTATGTATGTAACTAAAAAAGGAAATAGTTTTTTATTAGAATTGACAGAAAACCTTTTGTTTTGTTGTCTATTTGATTTGTTTTAGGATTTGCATACGTACGAAAAGTAAACAAATAGAGTTAGACAATTCAGGGTATAAATTTATTGTATTTTAACAAAGCAGATGTGATTTGAAAGGCAATATAGGAAAAACTTAAATATTTTATATGAATTTGCTTAAATTTTTAAAAATATTTCAATTAATTTTAAACCAAATACCTAAAAATATGAAAATATGGCAGACTTATGATTTATGTGCAATTTTTGCATATTACTCATACGTTTTACATGACTTCCTTTTATTTTCTTCTAAATTTTAGAAATTTAAATTTGCTTCTTTTTTGCATTCAATTGACCACCATAATTTCTTGTCACAAAAGTTTTGTTGGCAATGAAGAATAACTTTAATGTTATACAAAAGCCGACCGGCATTTTTAACAGCATTGATATTAGCATAAAACTTCCTTTTTATTTTACACAAAAAAAAAAAATCTAAAAATAAACTTTTTTCTTTTCCTCTAAATAAAAGGACAAACTCAAATGTCTTTCAAACTTTGTTTTCTATACTGTTTGGCTAAAGGAACAAATTCGGTTTATCTTGATCTAGTTATGCTTTTGCTTATGAATTTTTCAAAGATTTTTTTTGGAAAATTTGAGAAAAAAAAAAAAAGGAAAAGTAAAGGAAATCACTGCAAAGGAAAAGAAAAACTAAGCAGTTTTAAACAGGACAGTATTTCGTTAGTTTGTAAGAGAGTTTTTGTTTCTTTTTTTGATTTCGATACTAGGATTGCATGATGTTTGACAGCATATTCAAATGATGTTTAAAATAATAGAGAGTATACACTTTACAAAAAAAAAAAAAAAAACTAGCGAAACATAAGCAAACCTGTTCAGCTCACAAGTTCTTATAGAAATTGATCGCTGTTCAGCTCACAATTTCTTATAGAAATTGATCGCTGTTCAGCTCACAATTTCTTATAGAAATTGATCGCTGTTCAGCTCACAATTTCTTACAGAAATTGATCAGCTCACAATTTCTTATAGAAATTGATCGCTGTTCAGCTCACAATTTCTTATAGAAATTGATCGCTGTTCAGCTCACAATTTCTTATAGAAATTGATCGCTGTTCAGCTCACAATTTCTTATGGAAATTGATCTCTGTTCAGCTCACAATTTCTCATAGAAATTCATCGCTGTTCAGCTCACAATTTCTATAAGAAATTGATCGCTGTTCAGCTCACAATTTCTATAAGAAATTGATCGCTGTTCAGCTCACAATTTCTATAAGAAATTGATCGCTGTTCAGCTCACAATTTCTATAAGAAATTGATCGCTGTTTAGCCCACAATTTCTTATGGAAATTGATCTCTGTTCAGCTCACAATTTCTTATAGAAATTGATCTCTGTTCAGCTCACAATTTCTTATAGAAATTGATCGCTGTTCAGCTCACAATTTCTTATAGAAATTGACAGCTGTTCAGCTCACAATTTCTTATAGAAATTGATCACTGTTCAGCTCACAATATAGAAATTGATCGCTGTTCAGCTCACAATATAGAAATTGATCGCTGTTCAGCTCACAATTTCTTATAGAAATTGATCGCTATTCAGCTCACAATTTCTTAAAAAAATTGATCGCTATTCAGCTCACAATTTCTTATAGAAATTGTGAGCTGAACAGCGATCAATAGAAATTATAGAAATTGATCGCTGTTCAGCTCACAATTTCTTATCAAAATTTCTTATAGAAATCTAACCTTATGATGCACTCCTATTATTGTGATTGTATGACTATCTTAAGTCGCCCATATTGGTTTGTATTATATCTTGTGTTTCTTTTTCTTCTAGCTTTTGACAAACGATAAAAATCAAGTGGTTTTCAAATGTTGCTGCAACAACAAAAACCCAACAAAAATTTATATTTATATAGACAGTCAAAAAACCAGCAGAAAAGAAATCATAACGGAAATATTTCAAATTTATAAAAAAAAGTTGTTACTTCTTAAAGAAATAAGAAGTTTATATTTCTTCCCTCTGTTTTCCTCTAAAACGGAAGTCTTAGTATTTGCATGTTTAAAAAGCAATAACTGCAAAAAGATGGAAAAAGTGAGGGCTGCTTTTTTTTCTCTATATATAGCAAGATTTATTTAAAGATTAGAATTTTTGGTTTTTACTTTGTTAGATATTTTGTTTTCTGTGCAGTTTAAAATAAAGGAAATGAGAAATTTATATGCCAAAAAGTTTTCTATGAATTGTAATACTATTTCCGTTTTTTTTTTTTCGTTACTACACCGCCCTCTACCACTCTAGTGGCACCTAAAAGTAGGCAGACATTTTTCTTGCCTTAACATGTTTTAAACAATGATAATTGTAAGAAATATGAAAGAAAAAATGTTCTCATTCTTACTTCAAATTCACGGATGTTACTTGCTGTTATTTGGAGAGTGTTTGTTGGTAGGCTTTAGCGAAAACTTTTAAACCACATAGGAAGCGCCCGTAAGTATGCAATCATAATAATAGTTATAATATTTGTTGATGATTGCATAGTTTGAATGATTTTTTTATTTTTTTTTGGTTTCTATAAGAGTAATATGGTAATAGCAAGTGTTTTGCAGTTAGTGTTTGTGTGGAATTTTTATGAATATGTATATTATTGCTAAAGTTAAGTGTTGAAATCAAGAGCATAATTTTAGGTGTTTAGTTTAAATGAAATACATGATAACATGAAAATTGCATGCCAAGGGAATTTAGCTAAATGATTTAGCATGCTAAATTTTTGTGGTAAACGGCAGGGAAGCAGAAGGGGGAGTACAAAAGCACGAACTTAAATGCTAGATTTTTTGTTATGTAACAAGTAATTTATGAATTCAGGGGACTGAAAAATATTTGAAAGTAAGAAAAAAGCAAAATATCAGAATTTTTAAATTTTTATAGAAAAATTTGAGCATAAGAATTAACTTTTCTAATGTGATTTCCTTTTCCCTTTCTTAGATAATTATCCTTAGTTTTGTTGCCTAAAAAAACACAAAATTTTGTGGCCGCTCTACAATTTATTTTCCAGAAAAAAAGTTTCCCAAAAAAAAAAAACCCAGAAATTAAACCTGGACATTAATCAGTGTTGCATTTTTATTACCTGAGCTTTACATGTGGTTTCCTTTTAACTTAAACAACTGATTGTATACGTTTTATTTGGTTTATTTCTTAATTTTTTCCCAACTCTCTACTTTCCCCTTTTCCTAGACGGCTACAGTTTCTCGTTTTTATTTCTTGTTTGCTTTGTCTTTAGTTTCTTGTTATTTGTTTTAGCCATGATTGTTACTTCCAGTAACCGTGTTTCTGTGGTTTTATTTGTTGCTATTTGCTGTTGCTTAACTAGAGAGTGTAGGAAAAATTCAAAAGTGAAGCGTACCTTTAAATTTAAACTTTTAGCCTGTTAACAAGAAAAATTGCCGGTTTCTAGTTCAGTTTTTTTTTTTATTTGTGTTTTTTTTTTTTTTTTTTGCCGGCAACAAAATTTAGCAGACTAGAGGTTAACAATGCTGTCAGACAATTTATTTGGTCAGTCTGCGAGTATTTAAGCCATATTTCAATTTGTATTGATAAAAGGTTTAGATATAAGGGGAGGTATAAACTAGAATGTTAGAATAACAAAATCAATGCAAAAATTTTGCAAGAAAAGTTCATATAGGAAGTTTTCAATAAAAAGCTGAACTTCTTAAAGAAATTTATCGCTAAACAGCTCAAAATTGTTTAAAGAAATTTATCGCTAAACAGGTAAAAATATCCAAAATTTCATAAACAAATTACCGGGAAAAAGATAAAAAATTTCCTAAATAAATTTATCGCTAAGTGGCTCAAAATTTCCTATAGAAATTTGATCGCTGTACAGCTCAAAATTTCTTATAGAAATTTGATCGCTGTACAGCTCAAAATTTCTTATAGAAATTTGATCGCTGTACAGCTCAAAATTTCCTATAGAAATTTGATCGCTGTACAGCTCAAAATTTCTTATAGAAATTTGATCGCTGTACAGCTCAAAATTTCTTATAGAAATTTGATCGCTGTACAGCTCAAAATTTCTTATAGAAATTTGATCGCTGTACAGCTCAAAATTTCTTATAGAAATTTGATCGCTGTACAGCTCAAAATTTCTTATAGAAATTTGATCGCTGTACAGCTCAAAATTTCTTATAGAAATTTGATCGCTGTACAGCTCAAAATTTCTTATAGAAATTTGATCGCTGTACAGCTCAAAATTTCTTATAGAAATTTGATCGCTGTACAGCTCAAAATTTCTTATAGAAATTTGATCGCTGTACAGCTCAAAATTTCTTATAGAAATTTGATCGCTGTACAGCTCAAAATTTCTTATAGAAATTTGATCGCTGTACAGCTCAAAATTTCTTATAGAAATTTGATCGCTGTACAGCTCAAAATTTCTTATAGAAATTGATTGCAAAACAGATCAAAATTTCTGAAAGAAATTGATCGCTGTACAGCTTAAAATTTCCTATAGAAATTGATCGCTGTACAGCCCAAAATTTCCTATAGAAATTTGATCGCTGTACAGCTCAAAATTTCCTATAGAAATTTGATCGCTGTACAGCTCAAAATTTCCTATAGAAAGTTATTGCAAAACAGTTAAAAGATTCCTATAGAAATTTATCGCTAAATATATTTCATTGTGTACATTGAACTAATGCTATCCTCGCTTTCAATGTAGCTTATTTTAAACAAAAAAATTTTAACAAATTACCAAGTCTGGACGCTTAACTGAGCTGTGTAAGCATTCAATTTCTTTTCCCCTTCCAAAAAAAAAAAAAAAAATTGAGAAAAAAGAAATAAAAATATTTTTGCCAAGCCAACAATAAAAATAAAACGAGCAAAACTTAAGCCACAAAAACACATTCACACACACCAAGACCTCAAACTCAAATAAAAACAAAAAACAAAACTGAATAAAAATGTTGAAGAAAAAATTCTTTGCCACTTTTTTTTTGGCTGAATATTTTTAAATCAGCAAAATTTAACCGCAGCATGCAATTAATCAAGCCCAAACCTCAAGCCAGGCAAATAAAAAAAAAATCGGCAACATACCAAATAAAACAAACACACACTCACACTCCTTGCTTATAAGGCCAGTTATAAAAAAAAGAGAATGAGGATAAGGCTAAGCCTGCTGGAAAAATAAAACGCCAAGCGCCAAATGAATGAACACAACAAACCCAACAATTTATATTATAAAACCAGAAAATTCAAGGCATAAAAAAGCAAAAGACATTATTTGCAAACTTCCCAAAGCTTCCCTTGCAAGGATATCAAGGCGATTTTGATTTGGTTTTATTTTTTTGTTGGAGATTTTTCTATATCCTGGCCCAGGGTGCGCTAGGTGACCACAAAAAAAAAAATAACCTTAAAAACAACACTATTTCACTGCTGAAATTACAAATAAAGCTGAAAAAGGAAATGTTTGTTTTTGTTCTTTTAGCTGTGAGTTACGAAAAATAAACAATCGCCCTCTACTCTTTTTTTTTAAACAAACAAAAACCTAAACGAGTTGTAACCATCAACGGATTTTCCGATATTTATCTTATTGCCTAGTTTAGCATTTATACACTAAACAAAAAACCACAATTTCAAACCCAACACACACTCCCTTTAAAACCTTTTCACAATTCCCACCAACGGGCCAGAGTATAACAAAAAAAAAAAATTCGAAGGAGTTTAACAATTATGTTTGATTTTCAGACGTCTACATGTCTGCTGGTTTTAGACAAAAATTTCACTTACCCACTTCCTCGCTGTTTGAATATCTTGTCAAACGAGTTTGTTGACTGGCTTTCACAACAAGCCTGTTCGAAAATTATGAAGATGCTGACCATGTTATTTTGTCTTGTTGTTGAATTTTCATTTAATAAACATGATGTCTTTGTTGATGTTATTGTTGTTTACTCCTTGTTCTAAATGAAAAAGAAAATTGAGTGTTAAATGAGTTTATTAGTGTGAGTTAAGTGAAAATACTATAACTATAAAACATGTCTACAACATACAACATTAATTGTTTAGGGACATTTATGAGTGGCTTCATTCTTGCTTGATGCAGAAGTAGCTGAACAAAGGACCATTTTAAGAGATTTTCTTATTTATTTTTTTTTGCCATTAAAGGAATTTAATTAATTTGGGAATATTTCATATATTTATAATTGGAAAATACAATATTTTGTTTAGAGTTCGGTTGTTAGATAAATACTAACATAACAAGGCATGGGTTTGATCAACAATAATTAGACATTTAAGGTACAGAGAGGTCAGACTTGAACAGTTGTAAAAATAAGAGGAAATTGTGAGCCGAACAGCGATCAATTTCTATAGGAAATTGTGAGCTAAACAGCGATCAATTTCTATAGGAATTTGTGAGCTAAACAGCGATCAATTTCTATAGGAAATTTTGAGCTGTACAGCGAACAATTTCTATAGGAAATTTTGAGCTGTACACCGATCAAATTTCTATAAGAAATTTTGAGCTGTACAGCGATCAAATTTCTATAAGAAATTTTGAGCTGTACAGCGATCAAATTTCTATAAGAAATTTTGAGCTGTACAGCGATCAAATTTCTATAAGAAATTTTGAGCTGTACAGCGATCAAATTTCTATAAGAAATTTTGAGCTGTACACCGATCAAATTTCTATAAGAAATTTTGAGCTGTACAGCGATCAAATTTCTATAAGAAATTTTGAGCTGTACAGCGATCAAATTTCTATAAGAAATTTTGAGCTGTACAGCGATCAAATTTCTATAAGAAATTTTGAGCTGTACAGCGATCAAATTTCTATAAGAAATTTTGAGCTGTACAGCGATCAAATTTCTATAAGAAATTTTGAGCTGTACAGCGATCAAATTTCTATAAGAAATTTTGAGCTGTACAGCGATCAAATTTCTATAAGAAATTTTGAGCTGTACAGCGATCAAATTTCTATAAGAAATTTTGAGCTGTACAGCGATCAAATTTCTATAAGAAATTTTGAGCTGTACAGCGATCAAATTTCTATAAGAAATTTTGAGCTGTACAGCGATCAAATTTCTATAAGAAATTTTGAGCTGTACAGCGATCAAATTTCTATAAGAAATTTTGAGCTGTACAGCGATCAAATTTCTATAAGAAATTTTGAGCTGTACAGCGATCAAATTTCTATAAGAAATTTTGAGCTGTACAGCGATCAATTTCTATAAGAAATTTTGAGCTGTACAGCGATCAATTTCTATAAGAAATTTTGAGCTGTACAGCGATCAATTTCTATAAGAAATTTTGAGCTGTACAGCGATCAATTTTTATAAGAAATTTTGAGCTGATCAGCGATCAATTTCTATAGGAAATTGTGAGCTAAACAGCGATCAATTTCTATAGGAAATTGTGAGCTAAATAGCGATCAATTTCTATAGGAAATTTTGAGCTGTACAGCGATCAAATTTCTATAGGAAATTTTGAGCTGTACAGCGATCAAATTTCTATAGGAAATTTTGAGCTGTACAGCGATCAAATTTCTATAGGAAATTTTGAGCTGTACAGCGATCAAATTTCTATAGGAAATTTTGAGCTGTACAGCGATCAAATTTCTATAGGAAATTTTGAGCTGTACAGCGATCAAATTTCTATAGGAAATTTTGAGCTGTACAGCGATCAATTTCTATAAGAAATTGTGAGCTGAACAGCAATCAATTTCTATAAGAAGTTTTGAGTTGAACAGCAATCAATTTCTATAGGAAATTGTGAGCTGTCCAGCGATCAATTTCTATAGGAAATTGTGAAATTGTAACTTTTGAGGAAAATTCGTACAAAATATTCGATTTTGATCTCTAATTTTAGTCAGGAACATTTTCAGTAGACTCCATTTTATTGATTTTAATTCTATTTAATCTTTTTAGCTTTTTAAATGCCCTCCACTATTAACTCATTCTATTCCTTAACTTACAAAAAAAAAAAATAGTAATATTTATTACTATTTTTTACTTGCCCAGTTAATAATGATCATTTCATGGTTGAAACAACTAAAGTATGTGGTAAAAATACCTGCATTTATATTTATAACCCTTAAAAAATAAAGTAACGATAAAAGTATAACAGACTCTTACCATGACACTGACAGTATCAAGCTATTTTATTATCTCAACTCAAGCTATAAAAAACAACCAAACAAATCCTTAACTCACAATGACAATATTTTACGACGACAAAGTCAAAATAAAAGGGATTTTAAAATTTTATTTTATTTTTCGGCTGAAAAGTATTTCCTTAAGGGGGGAAAGGTAGCAAGGAGTATGTGGGATTTTAAAGCTATCTAAGGTTTGAATGTATAAACTTATTTAACTATATTTTTTTATTATTTGCTGTTTGGTTGGTATAAAGCTTTACGACTTGTTAATAATCAGCTGGTTGGTGGTACGATTGTTTATCTCTTGCAAGGGGAACATGAATTTATTTTACACAAAATAGTCATTATTATGATTATGAGAACTTATTGTAAATTTAAAAGGATTTATGTTTGTTTAGTCTAGTCTTCGCATAGAGAAAATAAGTTGAAAGAAGTTAGAACTTTACAAAAGAGTGTGTTGAATATTAAATGCCCTTAAATAAATTTAAAAACTATAAAAAATCACAACAACATTAACATGTACATGAAACATTACAACAAGTTAAGTAAATGCTTTAATTGAAACTCAGTTTTAAAAAATTTTAATTTCATTGGAGGTTGTCTCATAACTTGGTGCATAACTTATTTTCTATTAAACCGATATTGCTTATTTTCAATACCATAATACTTAGGATAATGATAATCCTATTTGAGAAATTTCATAGGTGTCGCTTTAATAGTTTGGACGTGAGCATGATTTACACACACAAACTTACTTAAATAGTTGAATATGTTTAGCAGATCATCTGTATTAAGTATATATACTTATAGTCTTAAATGAGCATTTAAAAAAGACTTGGATTTATATTTATTAGTTCACTATGAGCGGTATAAAATATTAAAAAGGTTGTCTCACATTTTTATACCCTTCACCATGAGTGGCAAGGATATATATAAGTTTGTCATTCCGTTTGTAATTTCTACATTTTTCATTTGCGACCCCACAAAGTATATATATTCTGGATAGTTATAGATAGCGAAGTCGATATAGCCATGTCCGTCTGTCCGTCTGTATGTTGAAATCAACTTTCCGTAGCCCCCGAATAACTTACAAACATAATTGATACATCAATATATCGGGAATTCTTCCGGCTCGGTCGCTATTTAAAATTGGCCCACAAATGGCTGAGATATAGGGAAAAAACCGCGACAACCTAGATTTTTGGCCTATTTTGGATCTATATCTGGATTACTAAGTCATTAATATAGACAATATGGATATCTAATTATAGATGTATATAAGGGTATAGTAATTTCGACCTATAATGGGTCAAAATCGGGAAAAATATTTTTTAACCCGATTTTTTTTTTTTACCAAAAAAAATTTTTTTTCATACATTTTTTTTCAATAATAAATTAAAGAAAAAAAATTTTAAAATTAAAAAAAAAAATTTTAAAAAATTAAATCAAAATAATTCCGAAAAAAAAAATTGTTTTTTAAAAAAAATTGTTTTTAATAAATTTTTCATACATTTTTTCACTAATAAATTTAAAAAAAAAAAAATTTTAAGAATTAAAAAAAAATTTAAAAAAAATTAAATCAATATAATTCCGAAAAAAAAATTGTTTTTAATAAATTTTTCATACATTTTTTCACTAATAAATTTAAAAAAAAAAAAATTTTAAAAATTAAAAAAAAAATTTTAAAAAAATTAAATCAAAATAATTCCGAAAAAAAATTGAAAAAAATTGTTTTTGAAAAAAAATTTTTTTTTAATTTTGAAAAACAGTTTTGAAAAAAAATTTTTTAAATTTTGAAAAAAAATTGTAATTTTTTTTACCTAAAAATATTTAAAATTTTTATTTTAAAGTATAATTTGGTGAAGGGTATATAAGATTCGGCACAGCCGAATATAGCTCTCTTATTTGTTTTATAGATGATTTTTCTTAAACTAAACCGATTGTATTGATGTTTATTACTAAACAGCCTAGGAAGCCGACGATAGACAGTTTGACATTGAAAATCAAAGAAATCGTTTTAATTTCATTGCCTTTCTTCCTTTAAAGTTGTTTTTAGTAAATTAACACTTTATATTAACTTCCCTTTTAAAATCAACTGCATTTAACAAAAAAAAAAAAAAAAGGATTCAAAAATCATGTACCGCACACATTCAAATCCTTTTAAAATCCCTGAATAAGCAGGAATATCTTTACTATTTTAATAGTAAAGCCAATACCACAAACTATTTACAGCGCTGCAAATTTGCCAATGAAGACTTTTTTTGTTGGGATTTTATTGTTCACAGCAACAACAAGTTACAAGAAAGAGTAAGAAAGATGAAAAAGCCATGAGACCATATAAAAATGTTAAGAATTTCGTACAAAATACGTGTGTAATTAAAATCCTTTTGTAAATTTATGGTTATGGATTTGTCAGACTGTGTAGCAGTGGAAGTAAATAAAAGAAAGTGCAAGGATGTAAAGAGAAAAAGAGATATTTTCAAAACTAGGTAGGGCAACACATAAAGGCTTAAAAATATGCATTAAAGAAGAAAGGAATAGGAAAAATCAGCTTGAGTTTTCTTTTTTTTTCAAGTCTTAAATGAACCATAGCAAATGTTAATAGTACAACGAAAAAAAAAACACATAAATTCCAAGCAGGAATGTGTGAAATTATCAGCCTGCTAGTAAGTGTAAGTAGAGCTAGTTGATTTTTCTAGACTTTTTTGTATTGTTTTAACGTTTTAATGAAAATATACAAAGTGGTGTCTACAATTTAGCCATACACAGTTACAAATGTAGAAACACAAAGATAAATACACACAGGATATAAGGACTGAGATCGAAAATTCTTAACATACATATATGTTAATAAAAAAGAAACCTCAAAACTTACAGTTTTGAATCTCCTTTAATTTACAAAATAAATATTTTTATAGTTCTAATCACTAATGATGAAATTTTGAACCTTTTTCGAAAACACTTCCATTATGGTTTTTATAGTGCTTTATGTCACTTTGTTCGAACAGGTTGTCCATTTCCGTTTAAAATCGACCACACTTTTGAACACCTTTTTTGTGCTCTTCAATTCTCTTTTAACAAGAGCCCAATATCTCTCCACTGGCCTCAGCTCCAGGCAGTTTGATGGAATTGCCTCTCTTGAAACAAATACCACATTCTTGTTATTTTACCAAGATCTTTCTTACCATAGTGACAGGATGCCAAATCAGGCCAAAAATAAGTGGACACATTAAGAAGTCTTATGAGTGGAAATATCCTTTTTTGTAAACATTCCTTGATGTAAATTAAGGAATTTATAAAGCCCTTTGTAACAAATGTTTGGCTTTTTTGCCGCAACTGCATATTGCTTGCCATACCAAGAACTTTTTGGGAAATTTTGTCTGTTTTTGGGTCCTAAACTCTTCTTCAACAGTCACTCGAGCATCTCCAACACCAAAAAAAATTTAACCAGAAGCTGCGAAAAATTTGCCATACGTATGTTTTGTTATCCATTATGCAGCCGGTATATTTTGTGATAAAATTTGACTTCAATTTTCGTACTCTGTCTTTGGCCTCTTAATTTTTAGCAGAGCTCCTGTTGGGAACTTTTTGAACCTTGTCTGCTTTTAAACTTTCATTGGTTTTAACTTTTCGTACCAAATAGTCCGAGTACTGAGCTAACCGGGCTGCTTTCTTACCGCATGTGTTGGGAGCTCTTTTGAAAATGCTTTCTATTTTTTTGGCTTTAGAATCTTTATGTGGACCATTCCTTCTACTTGAACCAGTTTTTATATTAACGGACAAGTTCTCCCGGTACTGTTTAATAACATTGGAAACAGTTTGACGGCAGACCTTAGATTGTTTGGCCAACTTTTTGTAGGACCAAGTTGGGTTTTATTGAAAATATTTAATAATTTTAGTACGCACTTTTTTCTGGTCACTCATTTTAATCAGATTAATAACAAATGAACATAATTGACATTAAACATAATAACACGGACATACTTTACAAAGGTAACTTGATCAAATTTTCGATCTCAGTCCTTATAAGGGTGGCTCTTAGAAAAAGTGGTTGATATTTTGAACAAAAATAAAAAAATTAACTTCACCTTAGTACACAATTTCCCAAAAACCTACAAAGTTTTGCTGATATTCACAAATTTGTTGCAAAAAAAAGTTCCGAAAATTTAGTGTTTTTGTAATGAAAAATCAATTTTTGTTCAGAAATATGAGTGATCATAGATCTTGCTCCTTTTCTCGATTAATCTCTTGTTTACAAAGTTATTAAGGATTTTAGAGGCTTTAAGTTTTTCATATGAAAAATCTATTTTTGGTCAGAAACAGATTTTTGAGTGTTTCGTATGAAAAATCGGTTTTTGGTCAGAAACATGAGTGATCACAGATCGAGCTCTTTTTCTCGATTAAACGCTTATTTACAAAGTTAAACAGGGCCTTAGATTTTTGAGTTTTTTTTTTATATGAAAAATCGATTTTTTGTCAGAAGTATGAGTGATCACAGATCAAGCTCCTTTTCTCGACTAAATTCTTGTTTAAGAATTTAGGATTTTAGATTTTTGAGTTTTTTCAAATGAAATTCGATTTTTGGTCAGAAGTATGAGTGATCACAAGTCGTGCTCCTTTTCTCGATTAAACGCTTATTTACAAAGCTGTTAATGATTTTAGATTTTTGAGTTTTTTCATATGAAAAATCAATTTTTGGTCATTTGCAAGAGTGATCAGAGATCGAGCTCATTTTCTCGATTTAATGCTTATTTTCAAAGTTAAAAAGGATTCTAGATTTTTGAGTATTTTCATATGAAAAATCTGTTTTTGGTCAGAAACAAGAGTGATCACAGATCGAGCTCTTTTTCTCGATTAAACGCTTATTTACAAAGTTTTTAAGAATTTTAGATTTTTGAGTTTTTTCATATGAAAAATTGATTTCTGGTCAGAAATATGAGTGGTCACAGATCCAACTCCTTTGTATTCAAGATTATTTACAAAGTTATTAAGGATTTTATATTTTTTGGTTTTTTCATATGAAAAATCGAATTTTTGTCAGAAACAAGAGTGATCACAGATCGAGCTCTTTTTCTCGATTATATTCTTGTTTACAAAGTTAATATGTTAATTTATGTTTTTCAAATGAAAAATCTATTCTTGGTCAGAAATATGAGTGATCACTGATAATGCTCCTTTTCTCGATTAATCTCTTGTTTACACAGTTATTAAAGATTTCATATTCCTTAAGTTTTTCACATTACAAATTGATTTTTGTTCAGAAACATGAGCGATCACAGATTGAACTGCTTTCCTCAATTAAACGATTATTTTCAAAGTTAAAAAGTATTTTGGATTTTTGAGTTTTTTCATATGGAAATTTGATTTGTGGTCAGAAATATGAGTAATCACAGATCGAGCTCATTTTCTCGATTAAACGCTTATTTACAAAGCTATTAATGATTTTAGATTTTTGAGTTTTTTCATGAAAAATCGATTTTTCTTAGAAAAATTAGTGATCGCAGATTGAGCTCATTTTCTCGATTTAATGCTTATTTATAAAGTTAATAAGAACTTTAGATTTTTTATGTTTTTCACATGAAAAATCTATTCTTCGTCAGAAATATGAGTGATCACAGATCATGCTCCTTTTCTCGATTAATCTCTTGTTTACAGAGTTATTAAGGATTACAGATTCTTTAAGTTTTTCACATGATAATTCGATTTTTGTTCAGAAACATGAGCGATCACAGATCGAACTGCTTTCTTCAATTAAAGGATTATTTACAAATCCAAAATACTTTTGGATTTTTGAATATTTTCATATGAAAAATCGATTTTTGGTCAGAAACATGAGTGATCACAGACCGAGCTCCTTTTCTCGATTAAACGATTATTTACAAAGCTATTAGTTATTTTAGATTTTTGAGTTTTTTCATATGAAAAATCGATTTTTGCTTAGAAAAATGAGTGATCGCAGATCGAGCTTCTTTTCTCGATTAGTCCTATGTTTATAGAGTTATTAAGGATTTCAGATTCTTTAAGTTTTTCAGATGACAAATCGATTTTTATTCAGAAACATGAACGATCACAGATCGAACTGCTTTCTTCAATTAAAGGATTATTTACAAAGTTAAAAACTATTTTGGATTTTTGTGTTTTTTCATATGAAAAATCGATTTTTGGTCAGAAGTATGAGTGATCATAGATCGAGCTCCTTTTCTCGATTAAACGCTTATTTACAAAGCTATTAGTTATTTTAGATTTTTGAGTTTTTTCATATGAAAAATCGGTTTTTGGTCAGAAACATGAGTGATCACAGATCGAGCTGTTTTTCTCGATTAAATTCTTGTTTACGAATTTATAAGGATTTTAGATTTTTGAGTTTTTTTCAAATGAAATTCGATGAGTGATCACTGATCGAGCTCCTTAAACACTTATTTACAAAGTTATTAATGATTTTAGATTTTTGAGTTTTTTCATATGAAAAATCGATTTTTGGTCAGAAATGAGAGTGATCGCAGATCGAGCTCCTTCTCTTGATTAAACCTTATTTACAAAGTTATTAAGGATTTTAGATTCTTTAAGTTTTTTATATGAAAAATTTATTTTTTATCAAAAACATGAGTGATCATAGATCCAGCTTTTTTTCTTGATTAAACGTTTGTTTACAAAGTTAAAAAGGACTTTAGATTTTTGAGTTTTTTCATATGAAAATTCGATTTTTTGTCAGAAATCTGAGTGATGGTAGATCGATCCTTTTGCTCTAGGTAACGTCTACTTACAAAGTTATTAAGGATTTTAGATTTTTAATGTTTATCATATGATAACTCGGTTTTTGGTCTGAAACATGAGTGATTACAGATTCGGCTCTTTTTATTGATTTAACTCTTGTTTACAAAGTTATTAAGGATTTTGGATTTTTGAGTTTTTTTATATGGAAATTCGATTTGTGGTGAGAAATATGAATGATCACAAATAGAGCTTTAATCTCGATTAAACGCTTATTTACAAAGTTATTAAGGATTTTTTAGGATTTTTAGTGATCACAGATCCAACTCTTTTTCTCAAATGATCACAGATCGTGCTCATTTTCTCTATTTAACGCTTATTTACTAAATTATTAAGATTTTTGATCAAAAATATGAGTGATCACTGAACGACCTCCTTTTCTCAATTAAACGCTTATTTACAAAGTTATTTTTGCTTGATTTTAGACTTTTTGGTTTTTTCATATGAAAAATCAATTTTTGGTAAGAAATATGAGTGATCACAGATTCGGCTCTTTTTCTCGATTAAACCCTTATTTACAAAGTTATTAATGAGTCAGAAATGAGATTGATCTCAGATCGTTGTCCTATTCTCGATTAATCGCTTATTTACAAAGTTACTAAGGATTTTTGAGTTTTTTCATATGAAAATTCGATTTTTTGAAATTCGACATTTAAGGCGATTTCGCATAGTATATTGGTCCTTCGATTAATCTAGAAACTTTTCTTGCTTATAGAGTGAAAGTACAAAGTTACTAAGGATTTTTGAGTTTTTTCATATGAAAATTCAATTTTTTTGAAATTTGACATTTAAAGCGATTTCACATAGTATATTGGTCCATCGGTTAATCTAGTAACTTTTCTTGCTTATAGAGTGAAAGTAGGCTTAATTAACTTCTTGGTTTCTGTTTTATTTTGTAGCATTACACAAACTTTACACCTTATATGATTATCCCCTTACCCACAACAGATTTTTTGCTTAAATTTACTTAATTGCCGCTTTTAAATAAATTAACTTTTAATGCCTAATTCCTGGCATTCAATTTAGTATAATCCTTTTGTATTTATTAATTCAGTTTAATAATTTTAATGCAAATTCCTACGAGTTTTTTTTTCTGGCAAAAATTATATTAATTAATATTACTTTTTGCAAAAACAACATCAGCAACAACGCAAATAAATACATTGTCATAAATATTAAAAAGCAGCATATTGTTGCTACCTCCCTCTACCTACAAACGGGGTAATAAATTAAAATTGACGCTTTACACATAAAATCGTTTTAAAATACTCAAACTTACAAACACAAATAATTGCACGATACTGCCAGGCATGACAGCACACACATACACTCCAACATAAAAGCAGAGTAAAGAGGAAATAAAAGTAAAAAAAACACACACTAACTTTACATTGATAAATATACCGTTAAACTCATATGAGATTTGTCATATTTTTGTAAAACACACACACACAAACTCATAATGCTAAATGTGGGTACACACAGAGAGGGAGAAAAAGAGAGCGAGGGATCATGCACATACCATTGCAAGTGTGCTTGTAAGTAAAGCTATTTGCGGAGTAGCATGTGTCAACGGAAATGAAAATTTTGTGCTTGCTATTACGTGTATTTCAAGCAATTATTGATTGATTTCCTTGAATCACATTTCATTTTATTTCTTTTTTTTTTCGCTTTAACTCCCAAAATCCTCATCAACAGAAAGTATGTGTGTGTTTTTTTCTTTTTTTCAAAAGAATCTTTAGGGGAAATGATTCATAAACAAATGTATGTAGATGAATTAAAATAATAATATAAAAAAAAAACAAATTCATGTAGAAAGAAATACAAAATGAAATCACATACGACTATTAAAGTGTTTTTCATAATAATAACTTAAGGGAATTGTGTTGTGTAAAGAACAGAGAGTGTTAACATGATTGTGCATGCTGGTGTACGTGTATGTGTGTGTAGAAAAAAAAAATTATTGTAATATTTGTTTATTTGATTTTAAGTGATTACCGGAAATTACTAAAAGAGCTGTACAGAAAACTATGACTGACAGTCAAGAGGGATGCATTAGTTTGATTGGAAACAACAATAAATACATAAATAAATTGCAATTAATTTAGCAATAAGGATGTTATTAAGCAATTATTATTAATTATTAAGTGAAATTGTAGTCATTTACATACGATATTTCTATCTAAAGGTTTTATAAAAACCAATTGCAATCAGCGCTTTTGTTAATTAGTTAGATTTTATTGGATATTATTATCAGGTTTAATTTTAACAATTTTACAAAAAGATATACGAAAATCGACCCTTAAATAGGGCCATGTGAACTTAACATTTCCCTAGAAAAATAACAAAGTTTTTTTTAAATTTTGAGTTATATTCGTTGAATTGTAAACAAATTGCTGTATCTAATAATCCACAAAAATGCCCACAACTTTTATAATACATTATTGGTTTGAAATCCTTTAAATTCCAATTCTACAAGCGTAACAACTATTTAACAAACTATCTTGTTTCTTATTTAGTTTTATAACCACCAGCTTAAACAACAATTTGTAAATTGTATTTATATGATTTGGTTTTTTAATATTTATTAAAAAACACACATGATTGTATGTTAAGTTTACACTAGAATTACATGGTAATTCCGTTTTGGCAAACTTACGTTTCCTGTTGCAATACGAGTGTAACGGCCAAAACAACAGCAAAAGGCGCCAAATATTTATTGTAACAAATATGTTTTAAAACACAATTCACACTTAAATAAAAGTAAAAACAGTGGTTTATAAGAAATATTTTCTCAAAACTAAATAACCGGAACTGAACTAGAAGAGAATTAGAACAGAACTAGAACAGAACTAGAACAGAACTAGAACAGAACTAGAACAGAACTAGAACAGAACTAGAACAGAACTAGAACAGAACTAGAACAGAACTAGAACAGAACTAGAACAGAACTAGAACAGAACTAGAACAGAACTAGAACAGAACTAGAACAGAACTAGAACAGAACTAGAACAGAACTAGAACAGAACTAGAACAGAACAAGAACAGAACTACAACAGAACTAGAACAGAACTAGAACAGAACTAGAACAGAACTAGAACAGAACTAGAACAGAACTAGAACAGAACTAGAACAGAACTAGAACAGAACAAGAACAGAACTACAACAGAACTAGAACAGAACTAGAACAGAACTAGAACAGAACTAGAACAGAACTAGAACAGAACTAGAACAGAACTAGAACAGAACTAGAACAGAACTAGAACAGAACTAGAACAGAACTAGAACAGAACTAGAACAGAACTAGAACAGAACTAGAACAGAACTAGAACAGAACTAGAACAGAACTAGAACAGAACTAGAACAGAACTAGAACAGAACTAGAACAGAACTAGAACAGAACTAGAACAGAACTAGAACAGAACTAGAACAGAACTAGAACAGAACTAGAACAGAACTAGAACAGAACTAGAACAGAACTAGAACAGAACTAGAACAGAACTAGAACAGAACTAGAACTAGAACAGAACTAGAACAGAACTAGAACAGAACTAGAACAGAACTAGAACAGAACTAGAACAGAACTAGAACAGAACTAGAACAGAACTAGAACAGAACTAGAACAGAACCAGAACAGAACTAGAACAGAACTAGAACAGAACTAGAACAGAACTAGAACAGAACTAGAACAGAACTAGAACAGAACTAGAACAGAACTAGAACAGAACTAGAACAGAACTAGAACAGAACTAGAACAGAACTAGAACAGAACTAGAACAGAACTAGAACAGAACTAGAACAGAACTAGAACAGAACTAGAACAGAACTAGAACAGAACTAGAACAGAACTAGAACAGAACTAGAACAGAACTAGAACAGAACTAGAACAGAACTAGAACAGAACTAGAACAGAACTAGAACAGAACTAGAACAGAACTAGAACAGAACTAGAACAGAACTAGAACAGAACTAGAACAGAACTAGAACAGAACTAGAACAGAACTAGAACAGAACTAGAACAGAACTAGAACAGAACTAGAACAGAACTAGAACAGAACTAGAACAGAACTAGAACAGAACTAGAACAGAACTAGAACAGAACTAGAACAGAACTAGAACAGAACTAGAACAGAACTAGAACAGAACTAGAACAGAACTAGAACAGAACTAGAACAGAACTAGAACAGAACTAGAACAGAACTAGAACAGAACTAGAACAGAACTAGAACAGAACTAGAACAGAACTAGAACAGAACTAGAACAGAACTAGAACAGAACTAGAACAGAACTAGAACAGAACTAGAACAGAACTAGAACAGAACTAGAACAGAACTAGAACAGAACTAGAACAGAACTAGAACAGAACTAGAACAGAACTAGAACAGAACTAGAACAGAACTAGAACAGAACTAGAAGAGAACTAGAACAGAACTAGAACTAGAACTAGAACAGAACTAGAACAGAACTAGAACAGAACTAGAAAAGAACTAGAACAGAACTAGAACAGAACTAGAACAGAACTAGAACAGAACTAGAACAGAACTAGAACAGAACTAGAACAGAACTAGAACAGAACTAGAACAGAACTAGAACAGAACTAGAACAGAACTAGAACAGAACTAGAACAGAACTAGAACAGAACTAGAACAGAACTAGAACAGAACTAGAACAGAACTAGAACAGAACTAGAACAGAACTAGAACAGAACTAGAACAGAACTAGAACAGAACTAGAACAGAACTAGAACAGAACTAGAACAGAACTAGAACAGAACTAGAACAGAACTAGAACAGAACTAGAACAGAACTAGAACAGAACTAGAACAGAACTAGAACAGAACTAGAACAGAACTAGAACAGAACTAGAACAGAACTAGAACAGAACTAGAACAGAACTAGAACAGAACTAGAACAGAACTAGAACAGAACTAGAACAGAACTAGAACAGAACTAGAACAGAACTAGAACAGAACTAGAACAGAACTAGAACAGAACTAGAACAGAACTAGAACAGAACTAGAACAGAACTAGAACAGAACTAGAACAGAACTAGAACAGAACTAGAACAGAACTAGAACAGAACTAGAACAGAACTAGAACAGAACTAGAACAGAACTAGAACAGAACTAGAACAGAACTAGAACAGAACTAGAACAGAACTAGAACAGAACTAGAACAGAACTAGAACAGAACTAGAACAGAACTAGAACAGAACTAGAACAGAACTAGAACAGAACTAGAACAGAACTAGAACAGAACTAGAACAGAACTAGAACAGAACTAGAACAGAACTAGAACAGAACTAGAACAGAACTAGAACAGAACTAGAACAGAACTAGAACAGAACTAGAACAGAACTAGAACAGAACTAGAACAGAACTAGAACAGAACTAGAACAGAACTAGAACAGAACTAGAACAGAACTAGAACAGAACTAGAACAGAACTAGAACAGAACTAGAACAGAACTAGAACAGAACTAGAACAGAACTAGAACAGAACTAGAACAGAACTAGAACAGAACTAGAACAGAACTAGAACAGAACTAGAACAAAACTAGAACAGAACTACGTCAGATTTAGTCGTATAATATTTTCTCCAGTACCACTGTTTGGCAAATTTGAACCGGCTAACAAATTGAAATTACAATATATTTAAACAATTTTGTTGGCTTTTTGCTATAAAGTCTCCTACTTTTTTTTGAAAACATTTTCCTACAAATTCATGTAGAACATGATTTTTAACTGCATTGCTGTTAAAAAAGGCATTTAAATATTCAATATTAAATCAAAATGAAATATAATAATAAAAAAAAAACACAAACAAATAAAACAAAAATCCTGGCAACAAATGCACAAACACAGCAATATTAACACACACAACTAGACATTAACAAAAAATAAAATTATAACAACATCTCTACAAATATTGTGTTTGTATGAGTATAATCATGCTTTTGCCACATACTACATACTTATATAGAGAAATAAATACCCATACATAAGTAAATAGTAGATTTTGTACAAGTGTGTGGGTATGTCTGTGTTTTTTGTTAACACTAAACAACAACATACATGCAACATATGCGGTCAATTTCACCAAATGTTTATTATTTATTATTATTTTTTGTTTGTGCAATATATATATATATATTAAAAAAAACAACAAAAACAAATTTATTATATTTTTATATTCATTTCAGTTTGTTTTTGTTTTTGCTTTGTTTTTTTTGAGTAATTTATTTTCATTTGCAACAACAGCTGCAGTTCACTCTGCCACTTACCCCTAACCCTTTTGATGCTCCTGCTGTAGACCTGGGTTTTTTATGATCAGTTCTTTTGTTTTTTGACGTTGATGTTTGTATAGTTATTTGTATGGTATGAATTTTGTTGCATGGTATAAATCTGCATGTGTTTTTTTTTTTTCTACTATAAAAATATTCAACTAAGTTTTTTGGTATACAAGAGTGTGTTCCACTTTAGTATGCCCCTAAATGTGGCAATAAAAGAAATAAAACTAAAAAAAAATAGCAAACATAAAAATGCAACCAATATTGTTTTATAAAATATTTATCAATAAATATTTTGTGTGAGTTTTTTAACAACCAGAAAAAAAAAACAAAATATTTATAAACAAATTGCTCGTTTGTTGTGTTTTCGCCTACAAAATAAAAAAAAAAACAGGAGAAAAAATAAATAATTTTTAAAATTCAATGAATAATATTGGTCGGTTGGTTGGTTGGCTGGTTGATTTAACAAATACTCCCAAAAAAATAATAAAACTGTGTGGCAAGAGTATTTATGTGCAACAAGATATATTTGTTTTGTAATTCCTCAATATGCAGCCAAGTTTTTTGTTTGTTATTTAAAAACCACCTGGCCAGCCAAAAAAAACAATTGATTTTATCTCTGGACATTATCTAAAGCCGCTTAAATAAAGCTTAAAAAAACAACAAAACAGAAACAAAAATTACAAAAGAATTTCATTTAATCAGGAATCAAGCTTAATAATTAACAAATAAAAACTGTATTTAAAATTTTCTATTGTAAAAAATCCTTTTTCTTTTCGCACCCATTTCTTTCTAAATATTTTCCTGCTTTAACCAATTTTAAATACTTAAAACCTTTTCCCTTCATGTTTTAGCACAATTGTCAACAATGTAATATTTACCGCCGCTAATTAACATTATAATAATTTTACTACCTTTTTTCCTTAAATATTTGTGCACATAGTTGCTTATGACTGTGCAACATGCTCGCTAAATGGCAACAATGTTGCACAAACACATTATAATAAAACTTGTTTATGTTTTTAAAGCGCTAAATTTAAATAGCACTAAAAATTTTGAACTTTAACTCTTGTTTTTTTTTACTGCTAGTGAGTTTGAACATAAAAACACAATGGGGTTTCTACGGGAGTTAGGTAAAAGTGTGCTGTGGTAAATTTAAAATAAAATAATAAATTTTCTTAAAAACAAAGGAATAAAAATGCAACTAATAAAATTTAAAGTTGTGGTAGAAATTTCATACTTAAAGAATTGTTTTTAATTTTATTGATAGAAATCAATTCTATAGAAATTCAGAGTAGAATTTCTATAGAAATCGACAGCGAATTCAAAATAGAATTTCTACAGAAATTGACTGTGAATTCAGGGTAGAATTTCTATAGAAGCTAAAATTCTACTATAGAAAGACCCACGATTATAACTAATATTTCATTATGGAAAGACCTACGATTGAAGCTAAAACTTCGCTATGGAAAGACCAACGATTGAAGCTAAAACTTCACTATGGAAAGACCAACGATCGAAGCTTAAATTTTACTATGGAAAGACCCACGATTAAAGCTAAAATTCACGTTCAAAACTAAAATTTCTATGGAAAGACCCACGATTAAAGCTAAAATTTCACTATGGAAAGACCCATGATTAAAGCTAAAATTTCACTGGGGAAAGACCCACGATTGAAGCTTAAATTTCACTATGGAAAGACCCACGATTGAAGCTAAAATTTCACTATGGAAAGACCCATGATTGAAGCTAAAATATCAGTATGGAAAGACCCACGATTAAAGCTAAAATTTCACTATGAAAAGACCCATGATTGAAGCTAAAATTTCATAATGGAAAGACTCACGATTAAAGCTAAAATTTCACTATTAAAAGACCCACGATTGAAGCTAAAATTTCTCAATGGAAAGACTCACGATTAAAGCTAAAATTTCACTATGGAAAGACCCACGTTTGAAGCTAAAATTTCACTAAGGAAAGACCCACGATTGAAGCTAAAATTTCACTATGGAAAGACCCAAGATTGAAGCTGAAATTTCGCTATGGAAAGACCCACACTTGAAGCTAAAATTTCACTATAGAAAGACCCACGATTGAAGCTAAAATTTCACTATTAAAAGACCACGATAGAAGGTAAAATTTGACTATGGAAAGCTCCACGATTAAAGCTAAAATGTCACTATGGAAATACCCTCGATTGAAGCTAAAATTTCACTATGGAAAGACCTACGATTGAAGCTGAAATTTCACTATGGAAAGACCCACGATTGAATCTAAAATTTCACTATGGAAACCCCCGAATGAAGCTAAAATTTGAGTATGGAAAGACCAACGATTTAAGCTAAAATTTCACTATGAAAAGACCCTCGATTAAAGCTAAAATTTCACTATGGAAAGATCCACAATTGAAGCTAAAATTTTACTATGGAAAGACCCACGATTGAAGCTAAAATTTCACTATGGAAAGACCCATGATTGAAACTTTAATTCTACTATGGAAAGACCCATGATTGAAGCTAAAATTTTACTATTGAAAGACCTATGATTGAGGCTTAAATTTCACTATGGAAAGACCTATGATTGAGGCTAAAATTTCACTATGTAAAGACCCAAAATTGAAGTAAAAATTTCACCGTTGAAAGACCCACGATTGCAGCTAAAATTTCACTATGGAAAGACCCACGATTGCAGCTAAAATTTCACTATGGAAAGACCCACGATTAAAGCTAAAATTTTACTATGGAGAGACCCACGATTGAAGCTAAAATTTCACTATGGAAAGACCCACGATTGAAGCTAAAATTTCACTATAGAAACCCCCACGATTAAAGCTAAAATTTCACTATGGAAAGACACACGACTGAAGCTAAAATTTCACTATGGAAAGACCCACGATTGAAGCTAAATTTTCACTAAGGAAAGACCCACGATTGAAGCTAAAATTTCACTATGGAAAGACTCATGATTGAAGCTAAAATTTCACTATGGAAAGACCAATGATTGAAGCTCAAATTTCACTAAGGAAAGACCCACGATTGAAGCTAAAATTTCACTATGGAAAGACGCACGATTGGAGCTAAACTTTCACTATGGAAAGACCAACGATTGAAGCTTAAATTTCACTAAGGAAAGACCCACGATTGAAGCTAAAATTTCACTATGGAAAGACCTAAGATTGAAGCTGAAATTTCACTATGGAAAGACCCACGATTGAAGCTAAAATTTCACTATGGAAAGACCCATGATTGAAGCTAAAATATCAGTATGGAAAGACCCACGATTAAAGCTAAAATTTCACTATGGAAAGACTTACCATTGAAGCTAAAATTTCACTATGGAAAGCCACACGATTGAAGCTAAAATTTCACTATGGAAAGACCCACAACATTGAGGCTAAAATTTCACTATGGAAAGACTCACGATTGAAGCTAAAATTTCACTATGGAAAGACTCATGATTTCAGAGTAGAATTTCTATAGAAATTGACTCTGAATTCAGAGTAGAATTTCTAGAGAAATTGACTCCGGATTCAGGGACGAATTTCTGTAGACATTATTTTCAAATTCTAAGAAAAATTTCTTTATTATCTGAAACACTTTCCAAAATATAAAATGAATAACTTGTTGACTTTAATTTAGTTTATTTGTTTTTAATTTAAAGAACTTTTTCTTTTTTTAAATTTTTCTACCTTTTTATTGTTTTACTCCACCTAAATACAAAATTTCATAAATCATTAGCACAACACCCATTTTTAGCATGCAAATTTAGCTCAATTCTAACCATATTTATATTTCCTAAAGTTGTAAAATAAGTTTTTTTTAAACATTATTTTTGGTTTTTCTTATATATAAATAAACTAAAGAAAAAGAAAAAGGTAAGTAGTTTCTTTTATGTGTATAAACAAATAATGAATTATAATTCTGAATAATGTTTAAATGTTGTTTTGGATTTTATCAACAATTTAAATGTAATTTTCTTATTACTAAGCATTGAAATTTATATTGATGTTGTTATTGTTGTATTTATGAGAAATTAAAAGGGAACTATTTATAACGAAAAATTAAGCAAATGAAGGTATTTGTTTATAAAGAAACTTTATGTTAGATGATTTGTTGTTTCGTTATGAATAGGACTTTGAAATATTAAATGTTTTTAAGCATTAAGTGTGGCATTAAAACATTAAAACAAACAGAATGTAACTGTTTTTCTTTGAAAAGAAAGTGTTGAATGTTTTTAAACATCGTATAAACTAAACAAGAAATTTTAAAATAATAAAAAAAAACTATATTGATGTTGTTTTATATTGATGTTGTTATTTTGTTGTTGTGTGTATTTTTTTTCTCTATATATATTTAAAACTACTCTTAAATACTCTATGATTTATATTTATAATAAATAAAAAAAAATATCTATAAATACTTATAAGGAAATAACTTTCTAAACCTTCTAAATGTGTGTTTTATTTTTCAAAAAAAAAAAAAAAAAAAAAAAAAAATTAATTTGAATTTTATAAACGTTTTCATTATTGATTTACGTAAATTATTTTGTTTAATTAAACATCAGTGTATTGTAATGTAATTGTATTGTATGTGTGTATTATTTCTATACTGATATATATGATATAATTGTATAAATTTATTTATTTATTTTAAAAAATATAAATAAAAGAATTTCTCTTCAATGTTGTAACTTTAATTTTTGATGTTGTTAATTAAGTGTTTTTCTGCAACAAAGGTTTCAAATAAAGAGTCTTGTTTTCTCAAATACTTGAAATTATTTGTTTTATTTGCAACATAACCCTAATAAAAAAAAGGCAGCTTAAACAGGGTACAATTTCCTTTCCTTTTCTCTTGTCACTTTCTTTACAGATTTTATTTAAAGCGAAAAACATGTCCTGTTTAACACCCAGAAAAAGGCCTTATATCAATAGACCGGCAGAAACTTCAGTGACTTTAAAGAATTCATTGCCCTATACGTTTCAAAGAACTAAATGTGAGCAAATGAATGCCTTATCCTTATTACCGTTTGATGTTTGCCAAGATCATCTTTATCGAAAGCATCGTTTGGTAGAGTTTAAACGTTGTCTTGCAGCTGCGGATCACTGTGAATTTAGTTTAAATAAAACAACATTTAATACAACATTTAATAATAAAAAACAACATCAATGTAGTAGTGATTATGTTAATAAAACCCGTGTTTCTAAATTATAGCATTTGCAACAGTTTGTGGCAAAAAGGAATATAAATTTATGCCACATGGCCGCAAATGTTGGCAAGGATACTCTGCACATGGTAGGTATTAGTTTAAGATTGTAACTAAAATTTCACTTAAAACAAAAAAACAAAATAACTTTTAAAAGACAAATTTTTATTTAAGACATTTTGATGCTTTAGAGCACAAATCTTTATTGTAAGCTTATGTTTTCGTCTAGGGAACAGAATCTATTCCAAACACTCCTCTATAGTGTCGGAACTAGATTCTGCTTTACAGACTCGTCTGTGGAGTGGGGACTATATCCTGTATAGAATCTACTTTACAGTCTCGACTATAATCTAGGGACTAGACTCTTTACTATAGAATATCTATAGTCTAAGGACTAGGCACTTTACTTTAAACTCTAATATAATCTTATAGATAGTTAAATTTTAAAGGGTGTGCACTATAAAAAGTACACTTCCTCTAGAACTAAAACTAGGTGTGAAGAGAATAAATTAAATTGAAGAAAAAAAGAAAGAAGTCAGGTGATATAAAAAGATATAAAGTGAAACAAGTAAGAGAGCTATATTCGGCTGTGCCGAATCTTATATACCCTTCACCAAATTATACTTAAAAATAAAATTGAAAAAATTCTTATTTTTAAAAAAAAAAAATTTTTTTCGAAATTTATTTTTAAGTTTTTTCCCATTTTTTTAAAAAAAAAATTTTTTAATTTAAAAATTTATCATTTTTAATATATTAGTGAAAAAAGAGTTTTTTGTGAAAAAAAATTCGGGTTAAAAAATATTTTTCCCGATTTTGACCCATTGTAGGTCCAAATTACTATATACATCGTAGCAATAGACTTTGAAATATCTATTATTAGATATCCATATTGTCTATATTTATGACTTAGTAATCCAGATATAGGTCAAAAAATAGGTAAAAAATCGAGGTGTCCTGGTTTTTTCCTTATATCTCAGCCATTTGTGGACCGATTTTGCTGATTTTAAATAGAAAACTTCTCGAAGGCATGTCTGATAGAATTATTGAAGATTTGGATCCCGAAGATATCTGGGGCCTTCAGAAAATTGATTTCAACAGACAGACAGACGGACATGGCTAAATCGACTCCGCTATCTATAAGGATCCAGAATATATATATTCTTTATAGGGTCGGAAAATTATATTGTGGAAATTACAAACGGAATGACAAACTTATATATACCCTTCTCACGAAGATGAAGAGTATAAAAACCCAGTCCATAGAAAGGGACAGGAAATAAGTATAGACTGGGATTCTCTGAACCTGTTACCTAAAATAGCCAGCCTATTCCCCAAATAAAGCCCCAGTTCATCATAGAATCATTTCCCTTGCCACTTTCGCCTAAGACCCTGTAATCTAGGACAGTTACACAGACTATGTTCCACTGTTTCTAGTTCTTTAATATCCTCGCACAACCTGCAGAAGTCCCGTGCATCCATACCGATTTACCAAGGCTCCAAATGAGCAGTGCCTGGTTATCACTACTACTAAAGACCTGAGACTTTTCTTATCCAACCCAATAAGTATTCTGGTTGCCTTTGCATCCAACTTTAACCAAGTAGACCTGAATACCCTGCAATCTGTCCTACTACACCAGTATTTGTTCGTATAGATCGTATAGAAGTGGCAAAGAGGAGGTTTAACCTCTCAGTCCAGATCCAAAACCTGTCTGGCCAGTTCATCTGCTATATCATTTAACTGTATGTTACACCAGGTACCCAACATAATCTGATTGTGTATAGTTCTAATAATGTTTCTTAAGCCCTCTTACCGTTCAGCAATATGCCTAAGTGTACCATATGATATTTGAAAGTCTTCAGTGCTGCCTGATTACATAAATAGTCACTACAGATCGCTCTATGATGTGTTCACTTATCTAATCCATGGCTTTCCAGATCGCTAGGGTCTCAGCATGGAAGACGCTGCATTCATCTGGGAGTCAGAAGGATACTTTGATGTCTTCATACGCTACATAAACTCCGCCTCTAGTGCTAGATTCCATTTTGGACCCATGAATGAAAACTGCACCCCCTTCAAACAGCTGTTCAGATCCAGCTCACTCACCCCTACTTGGAAACATAATTGGGAGTGAACTACCGATGTCTAAAGTCATTAGCCTATGGGTCGTAATCCCAGTAGCGCTACTAGCCTGATCAATTAGGCCCCTCTGTGACGTGTGCCCTTACTAAATCCGTGTCTTTCCTGATCGCTAGGGTCTCTGCATGGAAAACGCTGCATTCATCTGGGAGTCAGAACGATACTTTGATGTCCTCATATATTGCATAAACTCCGGCTCCAGTGCTAGATTCCATTTTGGCCCCATCAGAGAAAACTGCACCCCCTTTCAGATCCAGCTCACTCACCCCTACTTGGAAACACAATTGGGGGTGAAATACCTATGTCTTCAGTCTTTAGCCTATGGCCCGAAATCCCAGTAGCGATACTAGCCAGACCAATTAGGCCCCTCTGTGACGTGTGCCCTTATTAAATCCGTGTCTTTCCTGATCGCTAGGATCTCTGCTTGGAGCACGCTGCATTCATCTGGGAGTCAGTAGGATACTTTGATGTCCTAATATACTGCATAATCTATGGCTCCATTCAATTTTGGACCCATCAGAGAAAACTACACCCCCTTCAAACAGCTGTGTGCATGTGTGCACTTAAAGAACCACATCACTCGTCCCTACTTGGGGCATGAAATACCTATGTCGTCAGTCGTTAGCCTATTGCTCGAAATCTTAATAGCGATACTTGCCTGACCAATTAGACCTACCTCATACAAAATTTTAGTGAAACCTACTTGCTTTGGTCTAACCAGATAACATTCAGAGAGTCTAAGCAAGTTCCTAACCGCCACACTTGGCACATAGTGCTCAATTGTTATTAAAATAAGGATTATAGCTACTGCTGCTTGAGGTGAGCTACCGATGGTACCAGTTATGCCAATGGCGGCACATCTCTAAACTTTATTGAGTATCTTCCCATAGCTTCTTTTTCTCATTGCCTCCCATCAAACCGTGCAATCATAAGCTTAAATCCATTTTCAAATGCCTGGTTGTAGTCCTCCTGCATGTGTAGAAGGCATTGAGACCCCTTTTAATCTTTTCCTGAATATTCTTCTTTCATGATAATTTGTTATCAATGAAGATCCCCACTTGGCTGTCACTGATAAAGTCAACGGTGAAATAGACTCATTTCCTGCAAATTAAAACAACCTACCCTATATTTCCTGGTAAAGACTACTTACTCTGTTTCCATTAGGTTTACACCTCTCCCATTTGTCCTGGTCTAGGTTGAGAAGTCAACTAGCGCTGCCTGTATGATTTAGCTGATTGTCGAATGAAACTTTCCCTTGAACAGAATCCCAACGTCGTACGTATTGGCAACTAAAAATCTTGAGAACAGAGTTCACCTTGACCATATAGTCTGTAGTCTAGGGACTAGACTCTATTATATAGACTCGTCTATAGTCTAGAAACTAACCATACACTGTGAACTCACCTATAGACTAGGCACTAGGCTCTACAGTGTAGAATAATTTTTGGCCAAAGGACTAGACTCTCTACTATAGAATCGTCTATTGTCTAGGAACTAGACTCTAGACCCCACACTAGACTATATATACCTTATCTATAGTCTAGTGATAAGACACTATACTGTAGACTTGTCTATAGTCTACGGAGGACTCTCTACTATAGTCTCGTCTATAGTCTAGGGACTAGATCCTGTACTATAGAACCGTTCATAGCATAAGGCCTATACTTTCTACTACATACTCCTTTATAGTCTAGAGACTAGACTCTCTACTAGAGACTCTTCTATAGTCTAGGAGGCATACTATGAACTATAGATACTCTCTACTACAGTTTATAGTCTAGAGACTATACTCTCTACTAGAGACACTTCTATAGTCTAGGGAGCATACTATGTACTATAGACATGTTTGTGTTCTACGAACTAGAACCTCTATTATAGACTTGTCTATTATTTAGAAACTGGATTTATTCCCGATATTTTATTTATTTTCTTTTTTTGCTTTTAGAAACTTGCACACTGTTTCATCTATTAACCATTTCCCTCTATTCAAAATCATTTTTTTTATTTTAAATCCTCTGGCTGCTACAAAACCATAAAATAAAATTTGTCTTAATTTCTCACTATAATGTCACGTTTGAGCATTTGAAATACGTGTCTTCAATTGCATTCATATCCTTAAGTACAAGGCTATGTACGCTTGTAAGTGTATACACATTTGAGGCTGTGTATATAAGTATGAGCTACAATATTAAAGCATGTGTTCATAAGAGCGTTTTGCAAAACTTTCAGTGGCTATTAACTTTTAATTGTGGTCAAATAGTAAAAAAGTTAACAGAAAAAAAAACTGTTTTGCTTTGTTATAATTATAGCCAGCTAACAGCAGTTGCTGCCAAAAGGTGTTGACTTTGAAATTAAAATTAATTGACTATTCCAAATGCGTTTCAACAACTGAAAACACTTAACCTCACACCAGCACTTGGCGGGCTGCAACAAGATGCTTTCCACGAAAACTTAAAATTTGGCTCAGGTTAAAATTTTTCATTAGTAATGAGCTCTAGTAGTTGTAGTTGCTTAAAAAAGGTTACAGTATTTTGGCAACATTTGTTAGTTGGAGCACAACAATAATAAAAAAAGTAAATTTACTTTTCAACTGCTTTCCTTCTTTCTCTTTTCCAAGTAACTTGGGTATTTTTGCTTGGTTTATTGGTTAAAGACAATGCGCTGAGAAGACTGAAATTGCAGGAATTGAAGACAACAAATGCAAGTAATACAACTGATACTGATTCGTACATACAGACATTTTTATTCATTGTTTCCTTTTGATTTTGCTACACTCCGTTAATGAGCTTAATTAGTGTTAAATGGTAGAAACGTGAGTAAATAATTATTTAAAGGAAAAGCTATTTATTTGTGCAAGGTATTTAAACTTAAATTGTGAGATTACAAATATTGTTAAAAATTACAGAATGAGGGTAAAGATTTTTCTCTAAGAATTCGGTAATCGAAGCTAAAATTTGTTCAACGAACTTTTGTCTTCCGGAGTAAAAAATGTATATAGATTATTGCCTAGTTTCTAGTCAAGTCTAAAGCATAGGCCCTAGTTTCTACATTATGGACGAGTCTAGAGTAAAGATTCTATTCCCTAGATTATAGACGAGTCAAGACTAGAGTCCAGTCCATAGACTAGAGTCCAGTCCATAGACTAGAGTCTAGTCCATAGACTAGAGTCTAGACCATAGACTAGAGTCTAGTCCAGAGACTTGAGTCTAGTCCATGGACTAGAGTCTAGTCTAAAGACTACAGTCTAGTCCATAGACTAGAGTCTAGTCCATAGACTAGAGTCTAGTCCATAGACTAGAGTCTAGTCCATAGACTAGGGTCTAGTCCATAGACTTGAGTCTAGTCCATAGACTAGAGTCTAGTCCATAGACTAGAGTCTAGTCCATAGACTAGAGTCTAGTCCTTAGACTACAGTCTAGTCCATAGACTAGAGTCTAGTCCATAGACTAGAGTCTAGTCCATAGACTTGAGTCTAGTCCCTATACTAGAGTCTAGTCCCTGTATTACAGTCTAGTCCCTATTCTAGAATCTAGTCCTTATTCTAGAGTCTAGTTCCTAGACTAGCTTCTAGTCCCTAGACTATAGACGAGTCTATAGTATAGCCTCTATTCCCAAGACTCTAGACGATTCTATAGTATAGAGTTTAGTGCTTAGACTAGAGTCTAGTCCCTAGACTATAGACGAATCTATAGTATAGCTTGTAGTATGGCTTCTAGTATCTAGACTGTAGACGAGTCTATACTGTAGAGTCTTGTCTGTATTTGCCTGACAAAATGTCTTTAAAAATGTTTCCCCAAATTCATCGACAATAATAATACTTCAAGAAATGTTGTCTTAATTATCTAGCTTCAAAATTTCTATAATTAAAATTTCCCTGAATTATCCCGCATTAAGTTTTTCCCTTAAGACGACAACATTTCTCACTGAATCAAAGAAATTAGTCTCTAAATTCTTTGGTGATAAATTAGACTTTCTTGTCTCTACTACAAATTTTCTATAAGATATTTCTTACCGAATTATACGGCAACAAAATTTCTATAGGAATTAGTTCATTGAATTTTGTGGGGACAATATATTTACAAAGAATTTATTGACATTTTCGTCAGCTACTAGGTTAGGTTTGGTTCCATGGGCAGCCACTCTTCAAGATGCTTACTTGGGTCCATTCAATAGTGGATCTTGTTGTGATACCCAAGAGCAAACAGCAGGTGTTGCTACTCGTTGTTTCCAAATTGAACCCAATAGAGTGATGAAGGAATGAGTCTCAGCTTCATGCTCGATAGCAGTTTGTAATTTAATTCTATGGCGACCAAATTTCTATATGAAATTTGTCACTGAATTCTTGAGCTACAAAATTATACAATATTCTAAGAGGTCCTTTGTTTTAAAAGCTTTATTGCGAAATTTGTTTTGTTTATATTAAATTTCAAACTGTTTCACTATTGTGATGTAATTAATATTTTAATTAAATAGCTGAGCTATTGAACCCCACAAAGTATGCAAACAATTTTCATTTCCCTATTTACGTTTATTTAATTAATTTAATTTTAAATTTAATACAAAATTTATTGTGTAAATTCCATTAACAGTTCTCTACTCTCTATATATATTTATTTATTTATGTATTTATTTGCAAAATTTTTTGTTTGCTATGCAAATAATTTAAATTTGAAATATAATTTAATAACAGCAGCAGCAGAAGCAGCAAATGAAAACAAAAAAAAAATAGAAAATTCAACGAGAATTTCAAGTTGTAAATTATATTTACATTCAATTTGCACACTCACTAACTCACACAGAGTGACACACTGGGATACAAAGTCATACAAAGTACAAAGACACATACTCAAACATGTTTACTAGCATGGTCCTTATTTTGCACTTTTGCAAAATAATCCATTACACTTTGATACCAAAAAAATAGGTAACGGGGGTGATATAGCCATGTTGAAATCAACATTCAGAAGCCACCAAATAACTATCATACATGAGAGATACATGCAAAATATGGGCCACCCAAATGTTTACACATAATTAAATTGAATTTTAGTTATTTTTAGTATAAACATACATCTATGTATGCATGCATGCATGTGTTAGTTTAACTAACACATACTCCTGCTTATACTCCTCCCCTTCCTCCCCTTCAAATACACTTATGACGTTAGTATAAAAGAGTCACCGAAAAATGTGAAAAAGGCGAACTGCTGCAAGAAATGTGGAAAGTTTCGTATACTTTTTAAAATGCTTCGCATACTCGTAGTTTATAACTGTAAACATGTCCACCCGCTTTAACTGTTTGTTGAATCCAGCACAAACACACAGTTAAATCAAAACAGTAGCAATATTATCTTGCTGCTGTAGTTACAGTGTAGTTTTAGTACTGTAACAACAAGATGAGCAACGGCAACAAACAGCAGCAATATTACGCTTAATCTTGTTGCATGTGTAACTAGAAAATTTTTTTTTATTTTTTTTTTTTTTGCAACAAATATTATGTGTTGTGCATATTAAAACACAAATTCTCGTTTGAAAGGGGGAAATGAAACTATGTATAAAGAAGGGTGTCTTATCAAAATGTGCAATTCATAATCTTAAGCGAGGCCAAGAGTTTGAGAAGGGGAATTAAACAAAATTCTTGCCATATTGTTTTTAGTTAAAATTACAAATTTTAATTAATAACTTAAGGTTGTGTACTCTGGTACTTATTATGTTAGTAACAGCAGCATACCAATTTAAATAAATTCAAGGGTTTTATTTTTAATTTATTTGTTTATTAAACCACAATTATAATTGGTAAATATGGCTGCCATAGTGGCAGTATGAGACTTTTAAATATATTTAATGGTTAATTGTCATATTCACATAAAAGCGAACGAAAAAACACGAAAAAAAGGCAATAATAACAAACATACTCCCCCAAAAAGCTGGTAATTTAATGTCTAAAGGTGTAGCAATATTATTATAACAATTAAAATAAAATGTTAATATTAATAATGTTCAAAAACTCAAGCACAGAGAAACCCAGGGAAAAACTGTGTGCCAAAGGACCATCAACAGCATTCACACTTTTACCCTGAATTTGTTAAATATGTGCGTGTGTTTCCGGTATATCCTGTATATTTATATTGCCATTGGCAACTTTTTTTTGTTGTTGTTGTTGTTCATTAAAAAGGTAGTAAAAATAAACAGCAACATCACAAACGACAACAAAAATTAAACGCAACATGATAAATATTGGTTTGATATCCATACCATTAAATTAATATAACTCAGCGGTATATCAATAATTATCAATTAATATGCAATTGTCTGTTTGTAATTTTGTTTTTATTTTTTTGTACACATACGTATATTTTTTAATTGTTATTATTTCATTTTAAATGTTTAATGAAAATTCGATGAAATAATTGAAAGGTGCAATAAAATCAAGTAAGAGAGCTATATTCGGCTGTGCCGAATCTTACATACCCTTCACCAAATTATACTTTAAAATAAAAATTTTAAATATTTTTAGGTAAACAAAATTAAAATTTTTTTTTTCGAAATTGTTTTGCTTTAATTTTTTCCAATTTTTTTTTAATTTTTTTAAATTTTTTTTTTTTTAATTTTTAAAATTTTTTTTTTTTAATTTTAAAATTTTTTTTTTTTACTTGTTAGTGAAAAAAATTTGTTTTGGTAAAAAAAAAATTCGGGTTAAAAAATATTTTTCCCGATTTTGACCCATTATAGCCTTATATACATCGTTGCAATGGACTTTGAAATATCTATCATTAGATATCCATATTGTCAATATTAATGACTTAGTTATCCAGATATAGATACAAAATAGGCCAAAAATCGAGGTTGTCCCGGTTTTTTTCCTTATATCCCAGCCATTAGTGGGCCGATTTTCTCGATTTCAAATAGCGACCGAGCCGGAAGAATTCCCGACATATTCATGTATAAATTATGTTAGTAAATTATTTGGGGGCTACGGCGGATAGAAGGACATGGCTATATTGACTTCACTATCTATAACGATCCAGAATATATATATACTTTGTGGGGTCGCAAATGAAAAATGTAGAAATTACAAACGGAATGACAAACTTATATATACCCTTGCCACTCATGGTGAAGGGTATAAAAAGGGGAAATATTTAAAGCGTTTCACAATAACCCAAGAAAACTACATCAAAATATAGTATAACAGTTTAGAAAAAAAGAAAGTCATTTAAAAAAAGACAATATAACAGTTTTCACATTGTCAAACAGTTAAAAATTAAAAAGAAGAGCAGCTCACATGGATCCAGGCAATAGATCCCATAGTGTTACCTGAAAGTAAAGATGCAGAAAAAGAAGGACAGAGTTGATATGAAAAAAGAGAAGGGGACAGTCAAGATTTGGTTAAGATTGAAGAGAAACGATACGAGAAAGAAAGAGAGAGGAGAGGAGATTATTATTTTATTCACTCCATGGAGATCCCCATATTTGGTCTGGTTAGCAAATTACTATTCCTTACAAGGGCATTAATGCAATCAAGCCTCAAATTCGAGAGCTCAGCAAGACTAATTAGGGAACAATGTCTCAGAAACCTTAAGTGTAGATTTTCCAATGCTGGACAGTGACTCATTTGGACAGTCAAGAGAAGAGATACGAGAGAGAAATAGAGGAGAGGAGATTATTATTATGTCACTTCATTGAGATGCCTATATTTCGTCTGGTTAGCCAATTACAGTCAAGATTTGGTTAAGATTGAAGAGTGAAGAGAAGAGATACGAGAGAGAAAGAGAGAGGAGATTATTTTTTGGTAAGTCCATGGAGATCCCCATATTTGGTCTGATTAGCCAATTACTATTCCTTACAAAGGCATTAATGCACTCAAGCCTCAAATTTGAGAGCTCAGAGACACTAGTTAGGGAACGATGTCCCAGAAACCTTAAGTGTAGATTTTCCAATGCCGGACAGTAACTCATTTGGACAGTCAAGATTTGGTTAAGATTGAAGAGTGAAGAGAAGAGATACGATAGAAAAAGAGAGAGGAAAGGAGATTATTATTTAGTCACTCCATTTATTTGTTCTGGTTAGCCAATTACATTCAAGATTTGGATAAGATTGAAGAGTGAAGAGAAGAGATACGAGAAAAAAAGAGAGAGGAGAGGAGATTATTATTTGGTCACTCCATAGAGATCCCCATATTTTGTCTGGTTAGCCAATTACTATTCCTTATAAAGGCATTAATGCACTCAAGCCTCGTTTTGACAGCTTCTGCAGAAGTTGTTGTAGGGCAAGCAAAGTCTCCTCGCGTGGTTGCCAAAAGTGCAGTGACCGGTAATGACCGCCATCAGACCCCTAAATTGTGAGCGTGTCAAGCCAAGAAGATATATTGTTCGTCCTGGTAAAAGTACATGTGACCTAGCTCATTGTAGAAGTTACTAATGTGAGGCTTGCATTTGGATAACGGAATCCCACATAGGAAGTCTCCTACTCTATTCCTTATTTTTCTAAATGACCTTCCAAATCAAACTATTATTTTGCAGATGACAGCAACATTTGCCATTCATATTCATTCAACTATAGGCCAAGCCTTGTGGAGATTGCGGCAATGAGGCAAAACATGAATGATACAATCTCCGAATGGGGTCGCATAACCCCAGACCCGATTTTAATGCACGTAATACTCATTGTTGTATGTTAACACATAAATGCACGACAGATCATGTTGCTTCATCTGTTTCTATGGGTCCTATGGTTATAGGCATGAGAATTCAGTGTGATATTCGCTGGACAAAACACATTTTTCAAGAGTCGAAAGAAGCATTCAAGTGCCTCGGTTTTCTAAGACGGTGTTAGAAATATATCACTTCACCTGATATCCTTACTATTTACACCATTTATATGCGACCCAAAATGAAATACAACTCTCGTGTATGGGCCGGTGCTTTGAAGTCTATTTTGGAGTTACTTGACCGCGTACAGGAGAGAGCGAAGGTCCTTATCGGTGACAGTAGGCTGTCCAGCTCTATTGATTCTCTGGAGCATCGTCGCAATGTGGGTTGTGTTTCACTGTTCTATCGATACTACAATGGAATGTGTTCTGATGAAATTAGGGAACTCGTTTCCGAAATCCGTAGTTTCATACGAAATACGCGTTCATCATCGGAGGCTAATCCATTCGTGGTCGATTGGTCAGTGGATCGCACAACACACTACAGAGAAAATTCAATCGTGGATATTTATAGAGTCAAACTTTAAATTCAATCGTGGATCTTTAAAGAGTCAAATTTTAGCTTCAATCGTGGATCTTCATAGAGCCAAAGTTTAGCTTCAATCTTGGTTTTTTATAGGGTCAAATTCTAGCTTCATTCATGGATATTTATAGAGTCAAATTTTAGCTTCAATCGTGGATCTTTAAAGAGTCAAATTTTAGCTTCATTCGTGGATATTTATAGAGTAAAATTTTAGCTTCATTCGTGCGTCTTTAAAGAGTCAAATTTTAGCTTCATTCGTAGATATTTATAGAGTCAAATTTTAGCTTCAATCGTGAATCTTTTTACAGACAAATGTTGGCTTTGTTCTTACTAAAACTTTATTTCAAACCTTTAAACCGTTACACATTATTTTAATAATTCTTTTGCAATTTAACTATTATATGAAATTATAATTTTTCTTTTAAACCTAATTATGGGGCTTTTTTTTCTAATTTGTTATTGCAAAAACCTTATTATCATCATTATATTTCTCATCAATTTTTAAAGCACACACAAAAAAAACCTATAAAGGTTTTTCTATAATAACAAAATACAAACACAGTGTGTGCATTACAGTGAAGTTGCCTATATGCCACATAATTATGATTGCAAAATACATTATTTTGTAGTAAATTTCAGTGTTTTTTTTTTATTTTTTTTGCTCGCTGTATAAATATTTCATCAATATTTATTATGCAAATTGTATATGCTATTCTATATTTATTTATAAACATAGAAAGAGAGAGAGGGAAAGACAGAGACAGGGAGAGAGTGAGTTGGTTTTTTGTGTGTGCTTTCTTTCATAATCATTATATAGTTAGTAACGTGCATATAAATGCATATGTAAATATGCATGTATACAAATATAATGATTGTGTACTAGTTATGCCATAATTTAACAAACTCAATCTACAAATACCCGTATGTATTTGTGTTAGGATATTGAGGAGGGGCGCTTAGTGTGAGAAGGGGTGTTACAGCCCATTTAGTTTATACGCACGTACTGTTTTATTTTATTTGAATTGAGTTCTTTTTTTGTAAAATGGTTTTAATATACACATTCATAACTACTGACAACAGCAAGAAGAACAGTTACTGCTAATACTGGTATGATATGAATTTATTGTAAACGTATGAATTTTTAATACACACACTTATATAAATATCCTCACCCTTTAGCAAAGCCAAGAAAATATTATTTAACTCCACAGAAACAGTGGCGGTTTGTTGTTCTTTGTGTAAGACTTGAAAATATTCACTTAGGATACAAAGTTTCTATGTATTCGTGATTGTTGTAACATTTCAAGACAATTTAGCTAAGTTTGTCTAACTATGTGTGTGTAAATCACGCTCACGTCCAAAATACATAATTGAATTCAATGAGATTTATCAGGAACAATTATCATTGTCCTACAAAAGACATTATTGAAATTCAGTTAAATCAGTTTAGTAGAAAAAAAGTTATAAACAAAAGTATGGGACAATCTGGAGCAAGTCTGATATTTGTAATGAATATTATTATAATCATTGTTATGGTGGCCTTAATTTTAGCTTCAATCGTGGGTCTTTCCATAGTGAAATTTTAGCATCAATCGAGGGTCTTTCCATAGTGAAATTTTAGCCTCATTCATTGGACTTACGATAGTGAAATTTTACCCTCAATCGTGGGTCTTTCCATAGTGAAATTTTAGCTTCAATCGTGGGTCTTTCTATAGTGAAATTTTAGCTTCAATCGTGGGTCTTTCTATAGTGAAATTTTAGCTTCAATCGTAAATCTTTCCATAGTGAAATTTTAGCTTCAATCGTGGGTCTTTCTATAGTGAAATTTTAGCTTCAATCGTGGGTCTTTCTATAGTGAAATTTTAGCTTCAATCGTGGGTCTTTCTATAGTGAAATTTTAGCTTCAATCGTGGGTCTTTCCATAGTGAAATTTTAGCTTCAATTGTATGTCTTTCCATACTGAAATTTTAGCCTCATTCATTGGACTTACAATAGTGAAATTTTACCCTCAATCGTGGGTCTTTCCATAGTGAAATTTTAGCTTTAACCGTGGGTCTTTCCATGGTGAAATTTTAGCTTCAATCGTGGTTCTTTCCATAGTGAAATTTTAGCTTCAAACGTGGGTCTTTCCATAGTGAAATTTTAGCTTCAATCGTGGGTCTTTCCATAGTGAAATTTTAGCTTCAAGCGTGGGTCTTTCCATAGTGAAATTTTAGCCTCATTCATTGGACTTACAACAGTGAAATTTTACCATCAATCATGGGTCTTTCCATAGTGAAATTTTAGCTTCAATCGTGGGTCTTACAATAGTGAAATTTTAGCTTCAATCGTGGGTCTTTCCATAGTGAAATTTTAGCTTCAAACGTGAGTCATTCCATAGTGAAATTTTAGCTTCAATCGTGGGTCTTTCCATAGTGAAATTTTAGCTTCAATCGTGGGTCTTTCCATAGTGAAATTTTAGCCTCATTCATTGGACTTACAATAGTGAAATTTTACCCTCAATCGTGGGTCTTTCCATAGTGAAATTTTAGCTTCAATCGTGGGTCTTACAATAGTGAAATTTTAGCTTCAATCGTGGGTCTTTCCATAGTGAAATTTTAGCTTCAGTCGTGGTTCTTTCCATAGTGAAATTTTAGCTTCAATCGTGGGTCTTTCCATAGTGAAATTTTAGCTTCAATTGTAGGTCTTTCCATAGTGAAATTTTAGTTTCAATCGTGGGTCTTTCCATAGTGAAATTTTAGCTTCAATCGTGGGTCTTTCTATGGTGAAATTTTAGCTTCAATCGTGGGTCTTTCTATAGTGAAATTTTAGCTTCAATCGTGGGTCTTTCTATAGTGAAATTTTAGCTTTAATCGTGGGTCTTTGCATAGTGAAATTTTAGCTCCAATCGTGGGTCTTTCCATAGTGAAATTTTAGCTTCAATCATGGGTCTTTCCATAGTGAAATTTTAGCCTCAATCGTGGGTCTTTCTATAGTAAAATTTTAGCCTCAATCGTGGGTCTTTCCATAGTGAAATTTTAGCTTCAATCGTGGGTCTTTCCTTAGCTTCAATCATGGGTCTTTCCATTGTGAAATTTTAGCTTCAATCATTTGTCTTTCCATAGTAAAACTCAAGCTTCAATCGTGGGTCTTTCCATAATGAAATTTTAGCTTCAATCGTGGGTCTTTCCATAGTGAAATTTTAGCTTCAATCGTGGGTCTTTCCATAGTGAAATTTTAGCTTCAATCGTGGGTCTTTCCATACTGAAATTTTAGCTTCAATCGTGAGTCTTTCCACAGTGAAATTTTAGCTTCAATAGTGGGTCTTTCCATAATGAAGTTTTAGCTTGAATCTTAGGTCTTTATAGATACAAATTTTAGCTTCAATCGTGGGTCTTTCCCTAGTGAAAGTTAAGCTTTAATTGTAGGTCTTTTCATAGTGAAATTTTAGCTACAATCGTGGGTCTTTCATACCGAAATTTTAGCTTCAATCGTGGGTTTTTCCATAGTGAAATTTTAGCTTCATTCATTGGTCGTACTATAGTGAAATTTCAGCCTCGATCGTGGGTCTTTCCATAGTGAAATTTTAGCTTCAATCGTAGGTCTTTCCATAGTGAAATTTTAGTTTTAATCGTGGGTCTTTCCACTGTGAAATTTTAACTTCAATCGTGGGTCTTTCCATACTGAAATTTTAGCTTCAATCGTGGGTCTTTCCATACTGAAATTTTAGCCTCAATCGTGGGTGTTTCCATAGTGATTTTTAACTTCAATCATGGGTCTTTCCATACTGAAATTTTAGCTTCAATCGTGGGTCTTTATGGAGTAAAATTTTAGCTTCAATTGTGGATCTTTATAGAGTCAGATTTTAGCTTCAATCTTTTTACAGTCAAATTTTAGCTTCAATTTAAAATCTTTTTACAGTCAAATGTTTGCTTCAATCGTAGACTCGTATTTAAGACTATTAGCAAGTTTAATTTAGTCTAAACAAAATTTCCATCAGTTCCACTGTCTGTGTTATTTGCCTCAAAAATGTTTATTGCATTTTATTTGATTTGCTTTTTTCATTTTCCTAAAATTCAAAGTAATATTTGTATAATTTCCGCTTCATAAGTTAACAAAATTTGAATTGACGTTTTCCCGCAAAAGTATGTGTTTATCAAGGTAACTACAAATTCAAACATATACAAACCCCCACTCAGTTTATATCAAACATGTATTTACAACTTCGACATGCTTCAAAAAAAAAAAAAAAAAAAGTGCAATTTCTCTAACGAAAAACGTTTCTAACATCAATCAATTTTATATAAAAAAAAAAGAAAATTACAAACACACGAGTGAGCAAAACAGTATAGGAAAAAAAAAACAAATACCAAATTATAGCTAAAACCTAAAGTTAGTTTCTTTTAACAAACAGAAAACCTAAAATTAAATTTCAAATATAAAAAAAAACCCCAACAAATTTTCATACATTACAAATAGCAACAGAATTGGAATTACACAAAAAGTTTGTTGAAAAAAACTCACACACACACACAGAAAAAATTCAGCCATAAATATACAGCAAAATACAAAAAAAGTATATATAAATATAGACTCAACGCCTTAACACCTGATTTCACTCACATATATTTTAAACACACACTCAAACAGTAGATATTATATTTGGTGTATTTAGAAAAAAAAAGAAAAACAAAAATTATAAATTTATTTGTTGTTTGAATGTGTACAATTTTTGTACACCGCATACATTTCTTGAATTACTTGAAAATCACGTAAATGCCAACAAAAACGTCGTTACTCTTACCCACACAATACGAAAGAACTAATGTTGCAGGCACATGCCTGCATCACAGTGTTTGTGTCAATCCAGAGTAGGCGACACTAAGTTTTTTTTTTTTTTTTTGTACATTTTGGTTTTTTTCAAATGTGTGTGCTAGTATATGAAACAAAAACTTTAAACGTGATTTGTTAGTGCTACCAACAATTGCCACCATTACATACTTTACTACACACATACGCATATTCAAACAGTCAACAGAAAAAGTAAAGCTACAGAAAATCAAACTAAGTATGTTTCCGGATAAAATTTAAAACTCAAGTCTGTAAAATCAATTGCAAATAACAGTCAATATTGATTTGCTTTCTTTTCTTAACAAAAGTCACGAAAAAATCAAAGCATACAAAGCATAGTGAAGTCTTTCATCAGCTGTAATATCATAATAACGTAACAAACAGCATGAACAAATCTAAGCATACAAAGCAAAAACGTGGGAAAAATCCTTAGTATTTTAATAAACACCAACATTAAAAAGGGTAGTTTTTGGTTTAACAGTCAAACGAACTGGCATAATGCGCTCATTTTTCGATATTTATGATCAGACGCTTGAACAAAGCTACCAAATTTACTTAGAAAATCTGTCATCGATTCACGCAACATATAGACGACAGTTTTATAGCAAAATTGTGTTCAGCGATGAGTTAAATTTTCGGTTTAATGGGTTTGTTAACAAACTAAATTATCGCATACAGAGTGAGACTAATCCACAATAGAACCAACATACTCCATTACATCCAGAAAAAGGCTCAGTTTACACGCTGATGGCACCATCAGACCTTATTTCATCAAAAATGTATTCGGAGCTCGCGTTACTGCCAATGGAAATCGTTACCGCACAATGATCAATGATTTTTTGTTTGAAAATATTGATGACATTGATCTGCGCGAGATGTGGTTTCAACAGGATGGCCCTACGTGCCATACGGCAACCGCAACCATTGATTTAGAATCAGAATTTGGCAATAAATTGATATTGAGAAATGGATCTGTCAAAAACGCCTCCAAGTTCGTGTGATTTATCGCCTTGGATGCCAACATTGTACGATTTATTCATGACATACGGCCAGCACGGATCAATAAAGTGTCCCAAAATTAAACGTCCAAAATTCGCTCCGTCTAGAACAGCTATTTTGGCCATATGCCCGAAATCATTATCAAGTGTTAATGCCATGTATTGATATTTCGAATAAAAACAAGTAAAAGAGCTATATTCGGCTGTGACGAATCTTATATACCCTTCATCAAATTGTACTTTAAAATATATTTTTTTTTTTTCGAAATTGTTTTTAAAAATTTTTTCCAATTTTTTTTTTTAATTTTTTTTAATTTAAAAATTCTTTTTTTTTTAAATTTATTAGTGAAAAAAATTTATGACAAAAAAATGTTTTTTGTGAAAAAAAATTCGGGTTAAAAAATATTTTTCCCGATTTTGACCCTTTATAGGTCCAAACAAATAAGAGAGCTATATCCGGCTGTGCCAAATCTTATATACCCTTCATCAAATTATACTTTAAAATAAAATTAAAAAAAAAAAATTTTACATTTTGAAATTTTTTTTTTTTTGAAAGTGTTTTTTAACTTTTTTTAAGTTTTTTCCAAATTTTTTTTTTTGTTTATTTTTTTTAAACATTTTTTCTTTAATTTTAAATTTTTTTTAATTTCTGACAAAGAAATTTTTTTTGTAAAAAAATATTTTTCCCAATTTTGACCCATTGTAGGTCCAACATACTATAGCCTTATTATATACATCTTTGCAATGGACTTTGAAATATCTATCATTAGATATCCATATTGTCTATATTTATGACTTAGTAATCGAGATATAGATCAAAAATAGGCCAAAAATAGAGTTTGTCTCGAATTTTTGCTCATGTCTCCGTTATTTATGCACAGATTTTGCTGATTTTAAATAGAAAACTTCTCGAAAGCATATCTGACAGAATTATTGAAGATTTGGATGCCGAAGATATCTGGGGTCTTCAGAAAATTGATTTCAACAGACAGACCGACATGGCTAAATCGACTCCGCTATCTATAAGGATCCAGAATATATATACTTTATAGGGTCCGAAAATTATATTGTGGAAATTACAAACGGAATGACAAACTTACATATACCCTTCTCACGAAAATTTACTTTTTTTATTTATTTTTTACAATTTCAGATTCTATTGGGCTTTACTATAAACATAAATATTATTTGTTCAATAAATAGCTTCAAAACGTAATAACCTAAGCATACAAATTGTCATAACGATCAAAATATAATAAATATTTGCAATAAGAGTCATCCAATAAAGACTTCCAAGCTTTGACTGCTGATGTCGGCCATACTGTTGTAGCTTTTTATTCAGTTTGTTTTTAATAATCACCATAAAATTGTTTTATCAAAATGGATGAGGCCCATTACTGCAAAATGGGCATGTTAACAAACAAAATTGTCAAATCCACATGAGATCTAAGAGCGTCCAACGCATCCCAGAAATGTTACTATTTGTTGTGGATTTTATACTGGCGGCGTCATGTTGGCTACCGTCAACGCTGTTGCTCGATGATAACCAACTTCCTTTGGCTTGAATTTGACATGTCGTTTCAACAGCATGGAACTACGTTACACATATCTTATGACCAAGGCAAGGATTTTCATGCACTAAAAAATTAAAAATATGCGCTTATAATATGCACTATAAAGAGAGAAAATATGCACTAAAAATGACAAAAATATGCAATAAAAACAAGTTTTTTATTTGAAATATATTTATTAATAAAAGACAGATATAAATTTCATGTCACATTTTCAATATATATGTACATATAAAGGAACATAAAAGGTTTTAAATATATTTTTTCAAAGTAAAAATATAAAATGCATCTATGTATGTAAATTATACAATATTTATATAAAAAAAACCAGTCAGTTATTTATTTTCATGTTACAAAATTACTTAATTTAAATTTCTATTTGTATAAACAAATAAATTTTTAAATTTCCAAAAATAAAACTTTGTCTGTTCGGATGAAAACAGCTTTAATACATTGAAAATGTACGCTCTACGTCAACAGAAGTTAAAGGTGCATATTTAAATGAAGCCAGTTCAATTGGAGAATATTCACTTTCAATTTGATTTTCTTCATTAAAATTGCTATCTAATTGTCAACAAAAATTTTTATTATATGAAATCCAGTATTTTTCTGTAATATATTCTTTAGTTTTGTTTTAATTTGGTAAGAAATTTCTCCGTTTACATTATTAATTTTATTGGCAGCATCATCAATTAATTTTACTTGTGCATTCAGCGAATTGAATCCCTGTAGCTTAGTAATATTTTCATAAATAAAGATGTAATATGAGCACAGAAATGCTAATTGGCTTTAATATTATGTGTCACAAAGTCGAAAAGTCGATATAAAAAATTTTTCGAAAAGTCGACAAATTCAAAAAGCTAAAAAATCGATTCATAAATTGAAAAGATGACTTTTTCTTTCAACAATATAATTCTAGTGTCAATATATTTACTATTTTTACAACACTAAATAGAGTTGCCAAATATATGTATGTACAGTGTACACTGATATAAAAATATGTCCAAAAGAAAATTAAAAATGCAATAAAATGCAAAAATATGTTAAATATATGCATTTATAAGAAAAATATGCAAAATATGCATTTATAACAAAATATGCAAAAATATGCAACAACAAATCGATGCCATTTTGTTGCAAATTCTTCGATTCGGAAAGATAAATTGTCAAAAGTAATTTTGAGTTACAGACTACAAACATGCATTTGCATAGAAATCCTTGCCCTGCTTATGACACATTGTAGATTCTGTACAAGCGATTAAAGGTTATGGTCATCTCACGTAGAGATGATGTGAACTGGCCACCAAGATCTTGCTATTTGACACCGTTAGACTTTTTCTTACGGGGTTTTCTTAAGTGGCAGATCTATGCAAAAAAGCTACAGGCCACAAGGCCTCTCAAAGCCAAAACACCCCATGTCATCGGTCACATTTAGCCAGAGTTATGTAGAATTGAAAAATCAGGATGCGCGCCGACACAGGGATATTTGAACAATATTATATTCCATACATAATGCCATCGACAAGCATTTCAACAAGCAAAACATTTCGATAATATCTCCCACAGAGTTTGTTTTATTTAAATTTGAAGTTAGGAAGTGCCAAATACCAAACAGTGACTTTTTTGGGGTCCATTGGACGCTCTTAGATCTTATCTGGATCGTTCCATCGACAGGCATTTCAGCGAACAAAACATTTCGATAATTTCTCCCACACAGTTTGTTTTATTTAAATTTGAAGATAGGAAGAGCCAAATACCAAATAGTGACTTTTTCGGGGACCATTGGACGTACTTATTTCTCATCTGGATCGTTCAAAATTAAATAAATTAAAATTCATTTTACATATTTTTTTTTTTTTTAGGGAAGGGTAATTTTCCTTTTTTCACCCCCTGGATCTGCGCCTGCTATTGAAAGTCCCTTTATTAAATTGTTTACAGCAAAACAACAACAAAGCAGTATACAACAGCTTTGTCAATCTCATATACACATTATAACAACAAACATAGCGGCAGTATCGTAATACTTTTTTTTAGAAATATTTTTTTTTTTAGATTTTCTAACATTTTGGTTCATTACTTTGTTTCTGCTAAATCGATTTTACTGATTTTTAATAACACACTGCCTAGGATAATGATAAAAAGTTTAGGTGAATTACAATCATTTCAGTTCAGTATTACGGGCGTGAGCATGTTTTACACACACAGTTAGGCAATATACAACATCTTTGTCAATCTCATATACACATTATAACAAAAAATATAGCCGCAGTATCGCAATAATTTTTTTTAGAAATATTTTTTTTTTAGATTTTCTAACATTTTGGATCATAACTTTGTTTCTGCTGAACCGATTTTACTGATTTTCAATAACACACTGCCTAGGACAATGATAAATAGTTTAGGTGAATTACAATAATTTCACTTGAGTATTACAGGCGTGAGCATGTTTTACACACACAGTTAGGCAGACATAGCCTTAGAATCGAACGATTATGGATGAATAAATCTAAGTTTTTTACATTAATTATCAAGCGTATACATTTTATAGCCTCATTTGCCGTGAGTGAGGGAAATGAGAATAAAATCTACAAAAGTTTCATGTTTTAATTATTTCTTTTCCTAGTTTTAGTTTAGAAAAAATTTTGCGTATGCATAATTTTATATGTGTCTGTACCTGTTTTCTTACCAGCAATGCCCTGATTTGTTTTGAATTTCTTGCTTTCCACAACCACGACTAACTGCTACTGCAACTGCTTACTTCATGTATTACCTGCTACTGCTATACCAGTTATTGTTGTTGTTGCCTCATACACATTTCATTGCGTTTTAATGTGTTATGGAAGTGTGTGCAGTTAGGTGTGAGTTCATATGTGTATTATGGCGGCAGCGGTTCTTATATGTACAACTTTGTATATTTTCTTTGGTTTCGTAGAGTGTGAGACACTTTTGCCCCCCCCCCTTCTTCTATTTAGTAGTTTCATTGCATTTTATTTAGTTATTTTTCTATGTTTCTATATTATTTTGTATATAATTTTGTTGGTGTGTTGTCGTTTTTTTTTCTATTATTAAATTCTCTAGCATTTGCACGTTAACGCGTCAGCCTGCCAAACTGTCAAGAGCGTGCCTTGTTTATATTTTTCGCAAATTTGGAAGCAGGAGTAGAAGTTTTAGTTTAGCTTGCAGCGAATATTGTTGTTGTTGAGATTTCTTTTAACACAAAAAACTACAAATGGTTACGTGTGTCCCGGTTTGTCAAGTGACATGTTAGCTAGAAAAATGTATGAAGAAAATTTTTGAAACTTCAAGGAAACGTGTTTCAGGGAAATTGAAAATATATTTTGGGAAAATAGAAGGAGGGAGCCTAAAAGTAGGCAATGAAAATAGGAAGTATTGAAATCCTTAAAATTGTTTAAAGTCCTTTAATTAAAACCTTCTTATGTATTAGATGAAACTTTAACTGATTTTATTTGAATACTTCAGTTAAATTTGTTTGCATTTAACATGTTGCTTAACTGCTCATTAAATATACATGTCATAAACATTTTCACACATTCTCCGCGACTACAGCACATGACTGACTGACTGACTTATTGATTGCATTAAATAAACAAACAAACAAACAAAATGCCAACATGGTCTTTTATTAATTACAAATAAAATGATTGACAATATAAACTCTAGAGATACAACATTGCTCATAAAAAAAAAGAGGTGATCGAACTGTTAACAGAAAAATGAGGTCAATAAACTGGCGTCAACAACTACACACTATTAACTTTAGCTGTGACTAATTCTTAAAGGCAAGAATTTACATTATGTTAACCATTTTTAATGTGATATAAAAAACCATTTGATAAATTCTATGATTTTATAAACAGGATAAAATTTCAAACTAGGAATGTTGCACACGCATTATTTCAACTAAGATTCAAACAAAAGCATTTGATTATAAGCAGCAAAAGGTGTACTAACATGACTTTTTAATAAAAAAAGTGCGTGTTAATCCTTTTGGTAAAACAACACCAGCTAACAAGGATATAAATAAGGGGGAAACGTTCTAAGTAAGAGTCTAAGAGCAGAGGTTTAATATCGATTAAAGGGGTGTTAAAAAAGAGTTTAACAACATTTAATAACGAATGTTGCCACATGAAATGAGTCACATATTTAACAATTCAAACTTGTATAAATAATACAATTTTTTTTTTTTTTTGTATTTAAATTGTTAATAAAAATGCTATTTTAAAATGCCTCTATTGAAAAGGCAAAACTCAATACTACTTTACAAACGTGTATGTACTAAATATAATTTAATTGCTGCTAAAGTTTTGTAAAAAATGCAAAAATTGCATGTTGCCACAAAGTAGTAAAACAACAATTGCAACAACAGAAAAAACAACTCAGTGAAAAAACGCCTAAATATATACTATACATAAATTGTAAAATTGCCTACATTTAGTTTTATTTAGAAGCTTCATAACCTTAATGAAATTTAACACAAAACCCCAACATTTTGTACATTTTTGTTAAACATAATATAAAAAAATGATTATTATTAACAAACAACACTTGCTTGCCATACACCCCACACTAATTTTACAACCATTTAGACAAAATCGCCTAAAGCCAAACAAATGACGACGTATTTTTTCAAAATGTCACTATAAACAACGGCATGATGGCATGCCTCACCAGTGTAATTAATATTTAATATGCAAACGTATTATATATGATAGCAGCAGCAAGAGAAATGCAAGAGTTACGCATGGGAAATTTTGAAAATTTAACATTGATGTTTAAGATTTTTAAGGGAAATATTGGGAGTTACTTAAAGTAAGCTTTTGAGTTTAATTTGAAATACGCATTTAAATAATAGTAAATTTGGATTGCAATGGAGTTGGTCATCATCTCGTCTAATTGTTCTTAAGTTTTAATTACTAAAGTAGCCAGCAAATATCTTTCATTACTTAGAACAACTTGAAATGATAATAAAAGTTGTCCCAATATTCAAGCAAGATTTCATTTAAATATAAAACACTCTTCCCTGTATGAGTATATATACTTAGTAGGGTGACAGCCTATTTTTTGTCATTCCGTTTGTAATTTCCAAAATATAATTTTCCGACCCTATAAACTATATATACTGAATCCTTAAAGATAGCGGAGTCGATTTAGCCATGTCTGTCTGTCTGTCTGTCTGTCTGTCTGTCTGTCTGTCTGTCTGTCTGTCTGTCTGTCTGTCTGTCTGTCTGTCTGTCTGTCTGTCTGTCTGTCTGTCTGTCTGTCTGTCTGTCTGTCTGTCTGTCTGTCTGTCTGTCTGTCTGTCTGTCTGTCTGTCTGTCTGTCTGTCTGTCTGTCTGTATGTCTGTCTGTCTGTCTGTCTGTCTGTCTGTCTGTCTGTCTGTGTGTGTGTCTGTGTGTCCGTCTGTATGTTGAAATAAATTTTCGGAAGACCCCAGATATCTTCGGGATCCAATAATCCTCAATAATTCTGTCAGACATGCTTTCGTGAAGTTTCCTATTTAAATAACGGAGATATGAGCAAAAATCCGAGACAACCTCTATTTTTGGCCTATTTTTTTAACTATATCTCGATTACTAAGTCATAAATATAGACAATATGGATATCTGATGATAGATATTTCAAAATCCATTGCAACGATGTATATAAGGCTATACATAGTTGGACCTTCAATGGGTCAAAATCGGGAAAATATTTTTTAACCCGAATTTTTTTTTAACAAAAAACATTTTTTTCACTAATAAATTAAAATAAAAAAAAAATATTAAATTGGAAAAAACTTTTAAAAAACAATTTTGAAAAAAATTTAAAAAAAATTTAAAAAAAAAAAAAAATTTTCTTTTTTTTTATTTTATTTTAAAGTACAATTTGGTGAAGGTTCACTAATAAATTAAATTGGAAAAAACTTTTAAAAAACAATTTTGAAAAAAAATACAAAAAAAATTAAAAATTTTTTTTTTATATTTTTGAAAAGTACTTTTTGTGAAAGTAACTTTTACTAAAAGGTACTTTTAGTGAAATGAGCTTTTAGTTAAATAGACTTTCAGTAAAAGGCACATTTAAACTTACGTTTAGTAAAAGGTTTTTTTAGAAGAAGGTACTTTTAGTAAATGCTACATTTAATAAAAGTACTGTTAGAAACATTTTTGATTTATGTAGCTATTTTCTAAAATTTTTTTGATTTTTTTTGTGTTTTAGTAACAAAGCGAAATACAAAGTATTTTTTTCATGTTGGTACTTTTTCATGAAAAAAACTTTTTGACCCTTTGTTGTATGTTTCCATATTTTCATTATATTTTTAAAAATAAATGAATTTTTTTAAGTAAGTAAAAAAAATTTGGAGAAAACGTAAAAGAAAATTGTTAAAAAAAATATATCAAAATCCAAAGTTTTGAATTTTTACAATTCTGTTAAATATTTAACAGCAGTAAACTGTCTTCTTTTAATATGCATTAAATTTTACCTGAATTTCACTCTTTAAAAACTTCATATTCATTCATTATCTACTAATTAAAATTGGATAGTTACTACTTTATATAGTAACAAGTTTTTAGCATTTAAACATCACTTATGCCCTGTTAAAATCTCTTTAAACTTTAAACTGTTGTTGAGTAGAGGAGTGTGTGTGTGCTGTTTTTATGATATTTTTAGTTAGACACAACAACATAGCAACCATCGTTCACAAACAACAAATTGCCACAATTTTAAGTCCATTTAGATGGCGTGCTAAGATTAATACGAAACGGCGCGACCTCAACTAAATTGTGGCATTTTTGTTGTTTCAGAAAAACTTGCTACACACATAGCACTGCAGCTAAATAGTGACTGTATGATATGCTTGGTTCCTTGTTTATAGTTTCGCTATATTTTTATTCTATAGTTTTTCTTTTTTCTAAATGCAAGCAGATAAAGAGTTTATAAATAAACACTGCCTTTACTGGTATTGAGTAGAGAACAGACATGTTAAATAGAAAAATGACTTTGCTAAAGTTTTATGCACTTCATTTACTTTAAATCTTGCTGTGTATGTTTGAGTTTGCAAAATTTTATTTTTTTTTTTGAGAGAATTGACATTGATAAAATGTTAAACATGGTTTTGAGCAAAAATAAAAATAGCAATGAGAAAATAATTCTATAGTTGGTGATTAAGCTTAAAAACAAAATTAAAATTAAGTTTTTGTTTAAATTTTTAAATAAAATTTTTAAATGTAAACTTTCTTAAAATTTTTGTTTTATTTATTTATAGTTTTCTTGTAGATTTATTTGTTTCTGTTTGTACTTGTTTATTTTTTTTTCTTGTGATATTTATTCCCCAAAGTCTTTTTTCCACAATAAGTATCATTTTTATACACATGCTGAATGCACACAAACATTATCGGTTGTAGTTTGTTGTTGATCTTCTGCCGTATATAAAATAAATAAAATATATATTCCCCCAAACCAAAAAAAAAAAAAAAAACAAATGAACAAAACAAACTATGAAGCTTAAGAAAAAAAGTGTACATGTACCAAACAAATAACAAAAAATAACTGAGATACAAAAACATCATAGTGTATGAAATAAACATTGTTATGCAACGTTGTGCTTCAGTGCCTATAAACAATTGTAACAAAATACTGATACAAATACATCTATAACTACAAACAAATACTCTCTTACACATGAAAATACTTAGCAACTGTCCGCTTTTCAATATTATTTTCAGATTCTTGTTCATTTTTATTTTTGTAGGTCTTTTTTTTGTGTAATTTCTTTCACTTTTTCATTCAGCCATTCATTTATATTGTTAAACAGAAGGATGGCAAAAAAAAAAAAAAAAACTATTAAAAGGAACTTGTTCAGTAAAGACGAATTTAAGATAGGCTTCTCCAAATGAAAGTGTTCTAGGAGAAAGCAAATTTCAGTTTTCCTACCTTTTCTTGCAAAAAACTACAATGTCGATAAGAAATGAAGAAATTCTTTCATTTAAAGGGAAAAAATTATTTTTTTTTTAAATATTTTTGGTACTTTTTTCAAAAAATTATTGTTGGTACTTTTTTCAAAAAGTACTTTTTGGTACTTTGTAATTAAAGCACTATTTGTATTTCGTACTATCTGTCCAATTTGGTACCTTATTTGTAAAAGAACCATATATTTATTAATATATAAAAATATTTTTGTATGACTTCTCCGCCAATTTCGATTATTTTTTTAGAAAAAATCCATTTCTAGGGTTACAAACCAAATTTAAAAAATTTTCTTTTTGATTTTGAATAATACAAAGAAATGCTTTATTTAAAGAGGAAAAATTAATGTTTTAATAAAAAAAAAAAATTTTGTAAAAAAATTTCTGGTACTTTTCTTAAAAAAAAAATTTGGAACTTTTTGCTAAAAGTACTTTTTGATACTATGTGCTTATAGTACTATTTTGCTCTTCATACTAAATGTACAATTGGGTAGTTTATTTGTATAATTATTGGACATTTGTTAATATATATTAAAATATTTGTATGACTTTCCCACCAATTTCGATTATTTTTTTTAGAAAATATCCATTTCTGGGGTTACAAACAAAATTTAAAAAATGTTTTTTTTTTATTTTGAATAATATAAAGAAATGCTTTATTTTAAAGAGGGAAAATTAATATTTTAATAAAAAAAATTTTTATAAAAAAATTTCTGGTACTTTTCTTAAAAAAAAAATTTGGAACTTTTTGCTAAAAGTACTTTTTGGTACTTTGTTGTTATAGTACTATTTTGTTATTCATACTAAATGTACAATTGGTTACTTTATTTGTATAATTATTAGACCTTTATTAATATATATTAAAATATTTGTATGACTTCCCCACCAATTTCGATTATTATTTTAGAAAAAAATCTATTTCTAGGTGTATAAACCAAATTTCATAAATTTTATTTTTGATTTTGAAAAGTATAAAGAAATGCTTTATTTTAAAAAGGGAAAAATTATTGTTAAAAAAAAAAAAATTTTGTAAACAAATTTATTATTGGTAACTTTCTCAAAAAAAAAAAAAAATTTGGGAACATTTAGCTAAAAGTACTTTTTGGTACTTTGTAGTATAGTACTATCTTGTTCTTCGTACTAAATGTACAATTGGCTACTTTATTTGTAAAAATACCATATATATATGAATATATAAAAAATTATTGTATGACTTCCCCACCAATTTCGAATATTTTTTTAGAAAAAATCCATTTCTTGAATTATAAACAAAATTTTAAACATTTTCTTTCTAATTTTGAATAATAGAATGAAATGCTTTATCTTAAAACAGGAAAATTAATAAATATTGTCGCTTTGGAGCAGCCAAAATTTTTGACAATATTATTATAGAACAACGTAAACTTTAGTCTTAATTGTAAATATCGTAAAAGTTAGTTTTGCAATAAAAAAATAAAACAATTCTTATGGAAATATCAAAAATAGAGAAAATTGTGTTTAGCTTCCTCGCCAATTTCATTTATTTTTCTTTAAAAAATTTTATATATCCTAAAGTTGAATTTTACACTACTGATGTCATAGACTTTTCCATAACAAGAAATATTAATCGAAATTTAATATCTAGAGAAATATCGTATGATTTATTTTCTGATCATTCCTTAAGTATAAGTGGAGGACTAACATTTCAAAATTTCATACTGAAAAATATTTCTTCAGAATAAATTGGCTTAAATATAAAAAAAAAAAATATCAGCAGTCATATCCACAGATATCTTTGTATTCTCGCCATTAATTGTATAAGCTTTAAACCATTCTAAGAGTCAAATACTTCCTAAATCTAATACGTACATTTCCACTTTAGACGTTGAACGAATTCTTTTTGAAAAGAGAAAACTCGGAAGGTGATCCGATCTGCTGCAAAACAGAGGCAGTATATAAAAAAAATGTTTGCTGTCACCATGCACCCATAAACTATTGGAATCTTATATAACGGACCGTTTATTTACAGTTTAGTACAAAGATTACCTGACAAGACGATATAAGATTAGAGCAGGAGTACCACAAGGAAGTAATCTTTTACCTACCCTCTATTTGACTTTCACCTCTGACTTGCCAACGAACGATATATTAACTATTTATACATTTGGATTATTTTTTTGGAAATTCTATAAAAACTATCGGTAGATAAAGTCCAGAAGTATGTATTAGTATTTTGTTGCAAATCTAATGACTTAACTAATATGACATTTTCATTGGTATAGCCTTTCCAAATAAAAAAAATGAGATGAGCAGAAAAGATGGTTGTATTGTTTGGGCTTTTGTGTAAAATGTTTGTTGCCACTTGCCTCAAAGTAAAGTGTTCTGTGTTGCTACTCTATACAGCAAAAGAATTGTCTTTATTGTTATTTTTTTTTAATAACAGAAAACACCCTATAATAAGTATGTTAAAAAAATAAACACTGCAAATAAAAAATTATTAAAAATACACAATTTTACTATCACATTATCTTTGTCAAAACAACAAAAAGTTGAATAAATGTGTATGGAAATTATAGAAGACTTTTCTACATACTAAATTTAGAGTTAATATATGGCAACTGCTGGTAAATATGTTTGGAAAATTAGTTCCTTTAGTTTATTTCCAAATTGTCCTTAATATTTCCTATAATCTTCTTTGTTTTAACATTTAATGTAGCTCATCTAGTCATCATGTTGCCTCCTTGAAATTTCATTTCATTTATTTACATTATTTTTTTTTTTTGTTTTCTTCTGCTCATCTTTGTTTGTCTCTGTTACAGATTCCCTTGGCCTACAGCCAATTCTATTATGTGATATGATATTTCTTTTTTGTAGTTGTCTTTTTCTTTTTTTTTCTTGCACAGATTTTTATGCTGTTATATTGAAGATGGAGTGCAAAAAAAATTAGGACTACTTTATAATTCTAAGGATATTGTTTTTTTTTGTGGTAGTCCGTGGTAACTACTTTATAGAAAAAATACAATTTCAGTTGTCAATTGTTTGAATAGTGGTGGTTTTAAATGGCATGATGTGTCATGATGGAAATCGAAGATTTTCTTATAAATTTTTCAAAGGAAAAACTATTTATCTTTAAGAATAATATAGTATATAATTCTCTAGTGTATCACTTTTACAATAGATTTATCAATCTTGTGAATAATGTTTAATGAAAATTTAAAACATAAATTCTAATAATTTTTTTAATAAAGCAACAACAACAACAACAAAATTCAAATATAAATTTAATGTTCCATTAAAAAAAAAACATCAAATTTCAATTAAAATTTATTTTTCTTTTCTCGTTCATATCATTGCAGGTGAGTGAATGAAAGTTTTGTATACTCAAAACCAAAATACATTTTAGCAAATAGAATTATTTATCACAATAAATGAGTAAGTATGTAAATAAATACAAATTAAGGAAAAATAATAAAATTTAAAAAAAAATTTTAAAAAAATGCTGGTCTTTCAATTTTTTAATGCTTTTTGTAGTTGTCGTTGTCCTTTTTCTAACTATAATTTAAGTCTGCAATATCCTGTTTTAGTACTTCTTCTTACTCTTATAACAAGACTTTTAGTTTTTTGTTTGAATATTGCTTGTGTGTTAAACACAACAATCAAATGGAAGACAAAATTGTATTCTCTTTTTTGTGTTTTTTTTTGGAATATATACAAAAAATACACTTTTAGATCTCTCAAAAAATCTTTTAGCAAATGTTTGCTGTTGTTTTCTTTGTTGTATTTTGAGTGACAATAAATAAACTTAGACAACAAATCAAAAAGTCCTTAGCAAAAGCCACAAATAAACACACAGACATGAGACACTTGCTGTCTTAAAATAATAAAAAAAAACAATAAAAAATCTCTCTACTTTATACATACAAACATATAAATACTTGAACATTTATAGTAAGTTTAAAAATGTTTCAGTAAGAGTATGTGTTTTAAGCAAAAAACCGGAAAGGAAAAATACCAAAAAAAAAATCTTAAAGTCTATGTTTAATATTGTTATAAATAATGTATGTATCTTGAACTTAAACATCAAGCATTAAAACCAAAATCTAACCAAACTGTTATTCGATTTTGTCTTCATAGTTTATTAGTTTTTTCTTTATTATTTAATTCTTGATAAAATTTATTTTATTCTCCTAGAAGCTTTCTAAAAAATTTGTTTATTTTTATTGTAAACAAAAAGTATTTACAACAATATGCTTGAATATAAAGCAATACAATATATATTTGATCAATATTGATTGGTTTGTTAAATAATTTTTAATGGAGCAAATCAAGTATTACAAATAAAATATTATTTACATTTTGCTTTTAGTCTTTAGAAGTTTAAATTAAGTAAAGACAATATATTTGTTTTAGAAAATTTTAAATAAATAAACAGTTTATAAGCAAAGAAAAGAGATCAAATTAGGTTTTATACATATTTGAACAGGTTTTTTAAGTCATCTGAAGGATTCATGTTCTGTAAAGAGTTTTTTCTTATGGGAAACATAAAGTTTATCATAGGTTAAATTAAGTCCATTAACTCTTGTCTAGGAAAAATACAAATTTTTTTAAATTTTTTTTCTTATTTACACCAATTTCGATTTTTTTTTAAATTTCAAAAAACCCAATATTGGGTTGATTCTAAGCTTAATTTGTTTAAATTTTCATTAAAATTATGAATAATATTAATAAGGGATTTAATTGTTAAAAGAAATTACTTATTTTCTTTATTTCTCAAAATTTTATTTTTATGACTTCCCCTCCAATTTTGGTTTTTTTAATTAGAAAATTTTTTAAAATTTTATTTATGTGACTTTTTTTAAATTTTCATTAAAATTATGAATAATATTAATAGGAGATTTAATTGTCAAAAAAAAACTCATAATTTTTTTAATTATTTAAAATTTTAATTTCATGACTTCCCCGCCAATTTCAGTTTTTTTTTAATTTACAAAAGGCATATTTTTGATTCTAAGCTAGATTGTGTAATTTTTTATTTTCGATTATTCTGAGTATTAATTAGTGCTTTAATTTCGAAACAAAATTTTATTTTTTTTATTCAGTATAAAAAAAAAATAAAAAATTTCAACGACTTCCCCGCCAATTTCATTTTCTTTTTATATAAAAAAATACATATTTTACGTTCTAGATAAGATTTTTTAAAAATTTCTTTTGATTCCAGTGACTTATAATTGTGGCTATAGGTTGGTAATTATTTAAAACTTTTTTTCGAAATTTTTTAAAATTTTATTTTCATGCCAATTTAAATTTTTTTTTAAATTTTAAAAATTCCTATTTTATATGCTATACATAATATGACGTTCTGAGGTTACGTTTAAAAATATCCCCTTAATGCTCTAAAACATTTAGATCCGGAGATTTAGGGTGATGCTTAAGCTTATGTTTAATATTGTAGAGCACCCATTCTTTGACCATTTTCGAAAAATGCTTCGGATCATTATCCTAAAGGAATATAGAGTTTTCTCAAAGATCTAAAAAGTCAGCACTAGGCGGATTCCTTTAAAATCTCTATAGACTTATCTTATTCGACAAACCTTATTTAGCCCATTCCATTTGCGGCCGTACATCCCCAGGCCATGACGGGCCCGCCCCCATTTTGAATATTCTATGGTAGTAAGGCTGTTTTAGATTTCCAGCAAACTCTCGCTCGAGAAATAACCGAAATATTTTTGTGTTTGGAATAAAAATAATAAGAAAAACTTAAACAAGAAAATTTAATTTTAAAGAAAATTGAAATTTGTTAGTCGTAGTAAGACTGTGCATTTCTTTAATTTATAAAATTTTAATTTTATGACCTCTCCGCAAACTAAAGAAAATTAAAAAAAAATATTTTTTTTTTCTTTTTTAAAATTTGATTATGAATAGAATGCTGTAACTTTAGTCTTCAAGATAGACACCAACACCTCATCTACCGCGAACGCGTTTGTATTCTGCTGTGATGAGGAAATTTCTTCCACAAGTCCCGTAATATCTGAGAACGGGAGTCGCAAGATTCTTGAGATGGATGGATTTGAGGTGCAATATTTATGAGACTAGATTATTCAATGTCTATATGATATTGTGCATTTTTAGAGCTGGCAGTGTAGCAAAGCAAAGAGGCCTGTTAAAATGATTGGCATACTACATACAACACTATTCAAATGGTATCAATTTTCAGTTGTATGCAATACCTTCCCACATATGAATACCCCGTAATATAATAGGTTTATTTTATTTCATTCCTTTGCTAGTTTCATTTTAAAAAATATTAAAATTTAATTTGTCCTCAACTAAAATGCATATGTCCCCTGGTACGTAACAGCACAATCCAATATAAGTGGTATTATTTATATTTTTGAAATTCTCTACCATGAAACAAATAAAATCAATATAATTCTTACGTATTGTTCCTCTCAAAAACTAAATAAATATTTCCTAACTGACCAAAACTAAAAAAATAAAAATACCTCAATATTTAGTTTTAGAATTCTGTTTCATTTTTTTTCCACACAGCCAAGTTATTTATGCATAACAATAACAAAACAACAAAAAACCAACAAATATGGTTTGTTTTACCAGAATTATACAAAAAAAAAAGTAGATTTTTCCAAAGCTACTCGTATCTTATATACAAAAAATTTATTTAAAAAAAAATGCTAAAATCCTTTTTCCCATGAATTTGTTTGTTTGATATTGTTAGGGTATTGTTTGTTTGCATTAACACACCAACAAACATGTAAATGCGACAAAATTCTATTGCTTACAAACACGTTGTTGGTATAACTTTCCATCAGCATCATCATCATCCACAAAATGTGTCTCCTCCCTTTATGTTGATCTATTAGAAGCCACCAATACTAGGCTACACATACATACATATGTATGAGTACAGACAAGTGTTGTTGCTGTTAGTATTTTTAAGCTTTAGGCTTAGAGATTAGTGGTTTTAATCCACCGGGTGTTGAAAAAACCCCAAAAACCCAGGCTGCTATTGCCTGATAGTTGGTTATGATATGGCAAAGTTTTTAGTATTTTTTATTTTCTATTTTTTTTTTTTTTTTGCTCGTTTGATAGACATGAATTTATTCTAAACATCACTATACGTAAAAATAAATATGGTAAACAAAACATTTTTAAAAGTTTAGAGAATTCAAAGTAGAAAATTTCAAATGGTTTTTTGTTTTACATAAATGAAAAATAAACATTTTAAAAAATACGAAAAAAATCAGCAAAACTAAAAAAAATTAATGCACAAGGGTTTAGTGAGCCATATACAAAAGAAATTTATTTGTGGTATGAATTGAAACAGAAAACTAATAAAGATTGTGAAAAATATTAGGGAAATATTTGTGATGGACAACAATAATATATTATTTATTAGCTGTTTTTAAATTTTCAGGTAAATGCAAGATTTTGGAGCAAAAATTAATGTTAATTAATTCTTTTATACCCATTGATGAGTAAAAATGGTAATCAAATGGCAGTTTACTATTTACATATCCTCGTCTTGACATCGACTTGACCATTTCTCTTATTAACCTTATATTCAATTGTCAATATATTCCGAAATATCTTTATTGATTCTGATTCTACCAACGATCGAGTGCAAATTTCGATGGCTTTCATATGCAAAATAAACAGGTGACGCTAAAATATAGGTGCGTCTACAGAGGAGATGAAATAGAGCCTCATCTTCTTTCTCCTCATGAAGGTTTCCGAAGATCTTATCTGATTGTAGACCGAGCCTTATGACATCACTTTCGATTCCTGTAGTTAAAGTACAGGTCCAGTACGTCCTTAGCCATATCAATTTTGCTATGAATCAAGTTAATTCGTTTACTTATCTAGTTTGGACTACTTTGAAGAGAGCATTATCGATGCGCGCTTAAAGCTTTTGTTCACCAGATTATCAACAATACAATTACCGGTCCTATACCCAAGCAGTGACTCGAATGTCTCGATATTCAGTTTAAATATGTCCGGTATTTCTAGACATTCTTACAACTCGACAGTTGGTATTGATCTCTATTATAGTCTAGATCTTTATTTGATATCAGATCCTATATCATACTATTTTCTGCCCTTTTACTTCACATTACAGAGACAGTGGATAAAGTTGGGGATATCTTTAATACCTCATCAAATTATATGTCCTTTTGATTACTGATACTTTTGCTTGGAGGATACTACATTTCTTCGGATGCCTGAAAGACATCTTGAGCCTGAATTCCTCAGTGTAGACACCATCACTGACAACTTATCTTGGAACCATTCCTGATTTCGTTGAGATTCCGCGGTATTATCCGAGATAGAGAAATAAAAGTCTCTCATGTACCCAATTGACAATCGATGAAGTTATGGATATCTATATTCGATATCATATATTAAATGTTCTGACCTTTTAATAACACTCTGGTTCCAAATTCCTAAATTCCTTGGAAAATTTTGTGACGAGAAAAGATTCTCTACATTTCACGTTTTATCCAAAAACCGAGTGCTCAAAGTGTCTGTAGAAGGAACGTTTTTAAGTGCGGTTATCTATTAGACTTCGTAGATTATTCATTACGAATCAAATTAGTCCACAAATGTCGTATTAGTCAAGATCATAATTGTAAAGCATATGATGTTGCTAATTTACCTTACCGAGACAGTCACTATGGCACAGACTTCTTTATTGAATATTATATAATACTTCATCCAATTTTCTAGATCTTTAACAGCCGACTGTTCAACTTGAATAAAACTACAAGATACAAATCCTACATTCCTCTATGAAAACATCACAACTTATCTGAGAGCCATCTGTGCTGTCGAAGATAGTTCATACACATATCCCGCTTTATTTGAGATAAATAATCCAAAGTTGTCTGTTGGCTTTATTCGGGAGCCTAAAAAATATCCTGATCCCGAATACCTCAATCTAGAGACTACCCCCGACTCCCAATTTTCTCCTAGGGTCATCCTTAAATACGTTTAGATTCCACGGTGATGTAGTTCATCCACTAGGCCCATTTTATACCAAATCGAGAACCCAAAGTTTCTGTAAAAGAAACGTTTTTGAGTGCAAAAGTCTAAGTGACTTGATATATTACTCATTGTCCCTATAATATTGGCGAGAACTTCCAGTGTTCATTTTTATATATGCTCATTATACCAAACTTTCCATGACCGTTTTACTAAATGTCACTGAATTTCGTTGATGCAGCAAGAAATTTCATTCTTCAATGCACAAGTGGTTTGGGTTTTTTGGCGAATTGAAATAATCCCATAAAATGAAACTCAAGATTTAGGTGCCAAATTCTAATCATCGCGACGAGAGTATACGAAAAGGAAAATTGAATTGTTTCACGTGGTGAATGGCAGGTTTCATCGGCTTGTTTAAACCACATGTATGCTTCAGCAATATCAGCCAGTTTAGGCAGAAAGAACTATGTTAGTAAGGACAAGTCGGTGTCTCATCAGCTTCATTTTCGAATAAGTATGTTTAAATAATGCCTTCAGCCCAAAATTCTCACCAAATAGAGCGACGTTTTGGATGCATTTCTTTTTCGTCAATCAAATGTGGATTATCTGCACTTTTAAAGAGGCAATTTTGACGATTAACGAAGCCATCAAAGTGAAGATTTGCTTCATCGCTTATGATGATTTTGCTGGAACTATGGTCTCCAAACATTCACTATTTTTGAAATATTGTTTAAGAGTAAAAACGCATTGGCTCCTACTAACTCTAAACCAGACATACGAAAAGAGCCACTTTAAGAGCTCTCAGGTTTTATTTTATTTCACACGTACGTAATTGGCAAAAAAGATACAACACCAAAAACATACAAAAACTTTACAAACCTTTGTCTCAGTGCACTGAATGCCAGAGAGCGCTATTCAAAAAACGCAAATACAATATGAAGTGGTGTTAGTGTGCAAACGCAATTTTACGCTCTGTCGATGTCTGATCTAAACCGTCAGCTTTCACAGCCACACTTTATTGTAGAAATGGCGGCAAATCCAAGGCTTGTGTGAAATTTATATTTGTACTTATATACCTTGCAGCTCTTGCCGGTAGATTTAGTTTCCAGATTCATTGAATGATGCCCAATTATTTTCTTCTATCAAAGACATTCAGTTCACCACTGTTTAGACTGGGTATAGGTTTTGGTTGGAGAATAGGTTTTGGTTGGATTTGTACTCAGTTTACTTCTGGTATATCCTTCACTTAGCACTCGGAGATCTGTTCTCAATCTCTGAGAGAAAGTTTCAAAAATGGATCATAGATACAGCCACCACTATGCTATCCACGAAGGCAGTAGTTTAAAATCTCATGGAGTTCATTTTCCTGAATAGAGTTATAAATACTAGGTTCCATAAGAGAGTCAACATGCACTCCTCCCTCTGGTGTAATTCAATTGGTTACTTTGGATACAGTTGCCGTGACGTTGTGTATTCAATAAACCTATACCATCATCAGATCAGTAATATAAATATGACAATCGATCAGTCGAACTAAAGGTCCTGGACAAGTTGTGGATGGATTTACACTCAGTTTACTTCTGATACTTCCTTTGCAGAGAATTTGGAGCTCTGTTCCCAATCTCTGAGAGAAAGTATCAAAATTTGGTTCTAGATCAGGGAAAGGCAAATGATGGGCGCCGCGTTTTTAATTTACTCTTTTCTTACGTACGTGTGTACACGTATTGTAGAGAAATAAACAACTTTGATTAGTCTAGCTTGAGAATTCAAACAAGCAGGTTGTGTATCGCACAATTTAATAATCTGCATTGCCAGAGAAAAAAAAACTGTTCCAACTGTTTAAGATGTATGATGAACAATATGAGAGTTTACATTTCTAATTGGGGAAAAGAGCCGAAATTTTACTGGCAACTCCGATTCGTGGTGAGAGCGGATAGAAAGTATAACTAATACAATCATAAAATGTAATAGTATAGGTTGCCTTTCTCTGTTCTAGATACAGTCACCAATACACCATCCACGTGGGCAGGAGTTTAAAATCTCATGGAGACCATTTTCCTGAGTATTAACTTACAGGTTACATAAGAGAGATACTTATTCCTCTAGTGTAATTCTATTGGTCACTTTGAATACAGTTATCGTGCCCATCTTTTATTCAATAATCCTATATCGTCATAATCAGATCAGACATAAATTTCACAAGCGATCAGTAAATTTAAAGGTCCTGCAGCGATAGCGAACTAATAGCTGCTGGTTAGACATTATTTAGAGTTCCCTCTATATCCAGGAAAGCTTTAGTGATATTTCTGTATATCCTAAAATAGTGTGTAGTTCCATACTCAGGTATGCATGTTGAAAGGAAAATATATTTTTAAAAACACCTTCAATAGAAGATGAATATTGATCTAATTTTTCAGAGTTTTCCATAAGAAGAACTAAAGCGAGAAAGTGTTCAAAACTTTTGATACTAAAGAGAATTTAATGACGATTTTCTAAAAACTTTTAACAATACAAAATTTGTAAAAATACTACATTTTACAAAGTTATAACATATTTCTTAATTAATATTATTCATACGACTTGGGGTTCAAACTTTTACATTTCTGTTGCTACTTTCAACTGTTTGTTTTAATTTTTATCTCTAAATCACCTGTATTCTTCTATTCATTTGTATTTTTCTGTTTTCATTTCTTTAAATATGCTTTTGGTTTTCTTTTCGTGAAACTACATACAACCCCAAAACTTTTCTTATTAAAAATCCTTGTCTTTCACTACAACACTAAACTAGCAAGCCACTTTTACTTAATCATAAAACTAACCTAATTTTTATTTAGACAACAACACCAGCAACAACAACAAAAATACATAACAACAACAACTACATAGAAAACTTTCTTTAACCACTAATTTTCTAAAATTTCCACATAAATGTTCATTTGCTGAACGGAGATTTGCAGACAAGAGTCAGGGAAATTGTTGACTTGTGCCATTTTAATAAGAATTTTTTGGTAACAAGTTTCTAAATTTCGGCCCCTGCTCCTTTACCCCTCTAAGTACTGTAACTAGTCTGCTATGTTAAACTATTTAATGCTCATTTGTTTGTTATTTAAGTAGTAGTAGTAGTAGAAGTGGTGGTGATGGTGTTGGTAGTTTTGTTGCCAAAAAGTTTTAAATAGTTTTCTTTAACTTTTTGACTCAAAACGAGTTTTAAAACAAATACAAAGACATATAGACAAATACTTATATATTAACATACATATGTGTGTCTGTGGTACATATATTTTTAGGAAACATTCTAGCTTTAGTTTAACTAATTACATATGAGCATTTCCACAGTACCGAACGTGACATTCATATGCCTTTGAAAGAAAACAAAAATAAATAAATCTGACATTTTTCGATAGCATATTTGTAGCTTTAAGCAAAATATAGGAATTGTCGATCAGTTGTTTTCAATATATTAGAAAAAAAAACATATTATCCCGAACGTGACAAATGCTTGCGATCGGGAACGTGACACACTTTGAATATCAAACTTATATACTTAGTGTGTTTATTAGATGAAGTAACTTGTTTTGCACTTCACCATGAGTGGCTAGAGCATTTATAATTTCCTCATTTTGTATTTACAACCTCACAAAGTACATATGTGATGGATAGTTAAAGATAGTTATAGGAGTTGATACAGCCATGACCATCTGTCAATTGAAATCAAATTTCCGAATTCCCCAAATAACTTTTACACATGATTGATACATCAATATATTCGCTATAGTCAAACATAAGATACTATATATTGGGTGCATGATTTTAAAATGCGGGGTTTACAACATATGGCGTCTCTTTTGAACGTGGATTTTGTTTTTAATAACTTATATGTCATTTTGAAGGGAACATATCTGTTATTTATTCTCACTTAGTTATTGAATATTAATGAGTAAACAACAAAGATTTCTTACTACGAAAATGTCGAATTTTGTACCAAAAAAGCGTTATAAGCAAGAAGTTTTGCTTTACTTCTTTAATTTGAAACAAGTAAGAAAGCTATATTTAGCTGTGCCGAATCTTATAAACCCTTCACCAAATTATACTTTAAAATAAAATTTAAAAAAAAATTTTTTTTTAATTTTTTTTTAATTTTTTTAAAATTTTTTTTTTTCAATTTTTTTTTTTTTGAAAGTTTTTTCCAATTTAAAAAAAAAAAAAAAATTTTAATTTATTAGTGAAAAAAATTTATAACAAAAGAATATTTTTTGTTAAAAAAAATTCGGGTTAAAAAATATTTTTTTCCCGATTTTGACCCATTGTAGATCCAACTTTGTATAGCCTTATATACATCGTTGCAATGGACTTTGAAATATCTATCATTAGATATCCATATTGTTTATATTTATGACTTAGTCATCGAGATATAGATCAAAAATAGGCCAAAATCAGAGGTTGTCTCGGATTTTTGCTAATATCTCCGTTATTTATGGACGGATTTTGCTGATATTAAATAAGAAACTTTTCGAAACATGTCTGACAGAATTATTGAAGATTAGGATACCGAAGATATCTGGGATCTTCAGAAAATTGATTTCAACAGACAGACTGATGGACATAGCTTAATCGACTCCGCTATCTATACGAATCCAGAATATATATACTTTATAGGGTCGGAAAATTATATTGTGGAAATTACAAACGGAATGACAAATTTATATATACCCTTCTCACGAAGGTGAAGGGTATGAAAAAGTGCAGCTAAAGCACAGCGATTGCTCACCAAAGCAATCGCTACCAACATGCGAGAGATGATTTGTGCGCTTCAGAAGTTGTGATTTTGACAGACCTAGAATTGGAGGCATAACTCCAAGAAGATTTTTGTAAAACTCAACAAGAGCTTGCTGAATTATTGAGAGCTACTCTTGCTGCATCCAAAAGCAGGGAAGTTGGGTACCATACGAATTGAAGCTGATAGACCTTGAAAGATGATATTGTATGTCTGAAATGCTGCTTGAATGCTATAAAAGAAAATCATTTCTTGCGATGAAAAATGGATCCATTTCGATAACTCGAAGCGTAAGAGATCGTATGTGAAGCCCGTCCAACCAACCGAATCGACACCATAGCCAAATATCCATGGCGTTAAGGTAACGCTCTGTATTTGGTGGGAGCAAAAGGGTTCTATCTATTATAAGCTGCTGAAATCTTAACAGACCATCACAGGGAACCTGTACCAAAGGCTATTGATAAGTTTGAAGCGAGCATTTGCCGAAAAAGGGCCACAATATGCGACCAGAAAACGTAATATTCCATCATAACAACGCTAGCCCGCATGTTGCAATACCTGTTAAAAAGTATTTGGAATGAAGCGGTTTGGAAGTTTTGCTTCACCCGCTTTCTAGTCCTGACCGTGCCCGTCCGACTACTATTTGCTTCGAGCGATGCAGAACGCTCCCTCTGGGATGCTTTTCTCGTTGGAACAGAGAATCTTTTATTGGCTTGATTGCTTCTTGGCCTCAAAAGATGAGCAGTTCTATTAGCTCGGAATTCATATGAGGCCAGAAAGATGGAAAAAGGTCACAGCTAACAATAGCCAATACGTTGAATTATTTCATATTGTACAAATGTGTTAAAATGAAAGCTAAAAACTACAAAAATCCCTGCATTTATATGTTTTGTACCCAATAACTTATTTATGAACATTTTTAGTTTTGTTCACTTTGGAACTTTCTATGGAAATGCCTATATCTGTTTAAAGAAATTTACTGGTCAGAAAATATTTAAAAGTTAAATAAACTAAATGAATATTAGTAGGATTTGCAATAATTTCCAAAAATCCTACAATTTCCCTTTAGATGAAAGTTTGTGTAGGTGTTGCTGTTTAGTTAAATGAGCAAGTATTTTTGTAAGTGTTAAAGTATGAATATAAAATTTAATTTATTTTTACAATTTTGTTTAGTTTATTATTTATTTGAGTTTGTTTTTAAATTTAACTACTTCATATTTCTTCTTCTTCAACTCTCCACAATTTGCCATAAATATTGAAAGTTTGTCTTAAGGGGCAAACAAATTTATGGGAGTTATGCGTACCCTACACTCGGCTAAAAGTTTGTAATTATTTGTTTGATATAAGGAATTATTGGAACAGCTTCGTTATATATTTCTCTAATAATAAACATTCTAAATCGATATAACAGAAACTCTTTGATCCATTTTTCTGTATTTAAATGTGTAAAACTAACACAGTGTGTATATGAAATTGTGATGTGTACACATCCTAGAAAACAGCAGTAGAGGTCAAATTTTGTGACAAAGGTAACTATCATTTTCTGATAGAATTTGAAAAAAGTAGATTGAACCATCTAGATGGTTACAATGATTACAAGGAGATTCAGACAGATGCATCTGTCTAAATCTTCTTATGATCATTGGTATGCAGAAGCGAAGGTGGTACAGAGCTCAAATAGTTAAAATTTGGACTTTAGTTGTCACAAGCAAGAACCTAATAGCTCACTATTTGGCCGTTCTTAACCCACTCCTACCATCTTCAATATTTATTATTATTATTATAGTTGTTGTTCAAATAAGTAGAAAGCGGGAAACATTAAACTACACATTCCCTCTTATTTTATGAAATAAAGTATATAAACTAAGTAAAGAGAACCTGGTTGTTGTATTTAATGTTGTTGGCGAAAAGTTTACTAAATGTTTTTCTTGTTTTTTTTTTTTTATATAAAATATATTTTTATAACAGTTTCTAGGGTACTTGTGTTATTGTAGCTGTTGCTATTGTTGTTGTTAGAGCCTTTATTGTTTTTGTAATTTTAAACAACTTTTCATTTTAACTGCTAAAGTTGCCATAATAATTCTTATTGTGCTACACCCACCAAACTCTACCAGCAACAACAAAAACAGCAGCCTCATAAAACAGCAACTTGCAACTTAAAAGTTATGAAGGGTAAGAATATAAAATCTATAAAAGAAAATTATGTTTAGAGTTGGGAAATGAAGGTTGTAGAAGATACAATACATGTATTGAGGTTTGTGAATTGTTGTGGGCTTCTAAGTTTGGTTAATATGGGAGCTAAATAGCCAAGGCAGACATTACAAGTAATGAGTTAAAAGGCTGATTTAATGATTCCTTTGAAAATTGTGAAAAATTTTTGTGAAATTTTTTGGAAAAATTTTCGATGGAAAAAATATTTAGTGAACATTTTTTGGAAACAAATTTAAAAACATTTGTGAAAAAAAAAAAATTCCAGTAAAAAAAATTTTACAAAAAAAAATTTCAGTAAAAAAAATTTTACAAAAAAAAATTTCGGTAAAAAATTATTTGTGAAAAATTTTTTGTTGAAATAAATAATGTAGAAAATTCAGTGAAAATACTTCTTTCTGTTAATAAATGGGTACATAACTTCGAAACTAAAATTCGATACTGTAAAGCAGTGACTAACTTTTAGAGCCACCAGGGGTATAATATGATCGGCTATTAACCTGGAAACTAAAACTGATCGGATTAAAAATGAGAAAGAAAGTACATGCAACATGTTATTATAAACCATATTCCATGTTCACTTTATTCCGACTACTGATATAGATTAGAGCTACGCAATTGAAAACCAGTAAGTTTCGCTTGATAATTCTTCAGAGGTGATGTTGTCGCTTTTGTTTTACTTTTGCTCTGCTTTGAAATGTTTTCTTTAATATCTCGTTTCTCTTGCTTCATGAGGGCAACCGGAGAAATCAAATTGTTGATGAGTGGACACTAACGTACCTTAGATTTAGAATATCCAGAATCTTGCATTTTTATTTTTTTTTTGCTTGGACCAGCACTCAGGGGATGACCCCTACTCATGCAATGCATTGTGTTTTGGGAGGGAATGTTTGAATTTTCATATATTGAATGTGACAGGAAATACTTCAGCAGGAAGCTTATTCCACATACGGTGAGTGCGGCTAAAGAACGATTTTTCCCTGTAAACTGTTGTGCGATTCACTGGCCAGTCGATTGATGAGAACGTGTAATGCGTAAAAAGCTACAAGTTTCAGGAACAAGTTCCCTAATTTCAGCAGAGCACACACCATTGTACTATTGGCAGAAAAGTGAAACACAACCCATATTGCGACGATTTTCCAGTGAGCTGGATACCCTACTGGCACCGATAAGTACCTTCGCCCAATCGGTTCATATATGAGAGTTGTATTCCAGTTTGTATTAAGTATTATTAAATCTTGTAAATTAAGAGCTAATGTCAATGTTGTTCTTTCCAAATATGTCTTACTTTTCCAAAATTTCCTTATATTCAGTTTAGTAATACAACTAAAGCATTGTCTCCATTATCAAAAAAATCTCTAGGGACTCTTAAGATCTTTAGAACTAAACATTTTAGTGTCCTGTCTTCTATTGCCTTTTAGCACACTAACTTTTATTCTCTAACTTCCTTTGCTTTTTATCTTTTAAAGTGAAAGATAATGTTTACTGTTAACTATTGTTGTATTTATAAAAATATTTGCAGTTTTGTTGCTTAAAAGTCTTGAGAGTATTGTTGCCAGTTGTAAATGTTTATAAACTCTAGATTTAGCATATGTTTCTTTGTAGTTTTACAATTGTATAGGGAAGAAAATTGCCAGTATTTATACAGTTACCAAAATATATTTTTGTCGTGGGTAATTGTGTGAAGAAGTTTGTAAAATATGTATTAAATGTTTTCTTTGAGATAAAGCATTAGCAAGAAGTACTCAAAGTGAGTTAGGGAAAATTAAGTAAATGCATGTATTTAGGGTTAAAATATACTATTGCCAATGACTTGCCTTAACAGATTTGCACCGTTTTTATTACCTAGAATCAGTTAAATTCGATATATATTAATTTTTATAACTTTATGACTTCATTGAAAGTTTAATAGGGCTGGTAAATGAATTGCAGCTCTACAAAATTTACCACAAATGTATTAAATATAAAACTGTCCAAACAAAAGTTTGTGTAGTTAAAAATATTTCAAGTTTCTTGTAGTTTTTGACTTTATTTTACCAAATTATTCCATCAGTAGAGAAAAAGAGAAAATAATTTAAACAAAACCCTTTATGCCATTTGTATACAACATGTTGTATGCAATTTACTTAATATAATCAGTCATTTGTACAGATTCCTATTATTGTTTGAAGGAAATACATCAATCCTTAGCAATAACGAGGAACAATTGAGAAGTTACTGAGTACTGGCCCACAAAACCTGGTAGTGACCTGCCATTGTTCATTAAACTACTTTGTAATGAATACTATTTACCATATGCCTTACTTAGAAGTAGTTTGGTAATAGGTAGCCTTTAATCTTATTTATGATACATCTACATGAGTGAATTCGAAACTCAATTCCAGTAATTCGAAGCGCATAAATGCTCAAACGAAAAATGTTAACCAGCTACTAAAAAGCATCAATATAATTCTCATTTAGTTTAGTTTTGCAAAGTAGATACCCATTTTTACATTTTAACTATCAAGCTTCTCTATATCTTCCCAGCCTTTGCCTAAGCCTTTATCATATCGCTTAGTAGTATCGAATATAGTCCTCCATTTTAAGGATCTTGTAAGTCCTTATGATAGAACCAATGAGTTAAAATCTGTTACTACTAGCTAATGAAATATTTTACTAAGACAGTTTTAAATAACTTTTAAATTCCACCTCTGCTAATGATTTCCCTTCAAAATGACATTTTTCGTCAGTATTTTCTAATAGTCCTTTTTACATTCTAATATGTTTTCAGACCAAAAGAAAAACTTCCCTCAATATAAGGACACTCAAACAAACTCTTACCCAGAAACAACAATGAAGACAACATTTTAAAATGAAAGCGAATAGGTGCAACACACATAAATTCTATTAGAGATGATGATGACGATGATATTGTTGTTCTTACTGTTCTAAATTGTTGTTGAAAGTTAATATAACACAGGCTTAATGTACACAAAAATCAAGTAAAGAGATATAAAGGTTTCAATCTGTCTCCAGTTTTTCATTCATACTAAATAGTCAAGAGTACAGCTGCGGTAAAGCTTGGTTATGTCTTCATTTGTACATTTATATAAACATAGTAATGTGTAGTCTGAAGCCTCCCAGCAGTTCTGGTGACAGTCCAGAAAAAAGTGTGTCAGCTTTCCTTTAATAGTATTTATATCCTACACCACCAGAGTGGGGAGGTATTATGCGTTTGTGTTGATGTTTGTAAGGCCCAAATATTAGTTCCACCTAAATGTATACCGATCGATTCAGAATCACTTTCTGAGTCTATTAAACTATGTCAGTCTGTCCGTCTGGCTGTCTGCTTGACTAGCTGTCCATGCAAACCTTGTGAGCAAAGTAGATATGAAGATATTTCTATCTAATTTGGCATAAGGACGAAGCCTATTGAAACTGCCTGAAACCGATCCATAATTTTCACAAATCTCCTCCCGAAATAGCACTTTATTGGTCATAAATGTTTAATATCTACAAAAATTTTGCTCCAATTAAGTTTTAAAAAACATATATAAATAAATCACACGGCCTAATCTCATAAACTAAGACAAAGACTAAGACTAAGACTAAGACTAAGACTAAGACTAAGACTAAGACTAAGACTAAGACCAAGACCAAGACCAAGACCAAGACCAAGACCAAGACCAAGACCAAGACCAAGACCAAGACCAAGACCAAGACCAAGACCAAGACCAAGACCAAGACCAAGACCAAGACCAAGACCAAGACCAAGACCAAGACCAAGACCAAGACCAAGACCAAGACCAAGACCAAGACCAAGACCAAGACCAAGACCAAGACCAAGACCAAGACCAAGACCAAGACCAAGACCAAGACCAAGACCAAGACCAAGACCAAGACCAAGACCAAGACCAAGACCAAGACCAAGACCAAGACCAAGACCAAGACCAAGACCAAGACCAAGACCAAGACCAAGACCAAGACCAAGACCAAGACCAAGACCAAGACCAAGACCAAGACCAAGACCAAGACCAAGACCAAGACCAAGACCAAGACCAAGACCAAGACCAAGACCAAGACCAAGACCAAGACCAAGACCAAGACCAAGACCAAGACCAAGACCAAGACCAAGACCAAGACCAAGACCAAGACCAAGACCAAGACCAAGACCAAGACCAAGACCAAGACCAAGACCAAGACCAAGACCAAGACCAAGACCAAGACCAAGACCAAGACCAAGACCAAGACCAAGACCAAGACCAAGACCAAGACCAAGACCAAGACCAAGACCAAGACCAAGACCAAGACCAAGACCAAGACCAAGACCAAGACCAAGACCAAGACCAAGACCAAGACCAAGACCAAGACCAAGACCAAGACCAAGACCAAGACCAAGACCAAGACCAAGACCAAGACCAAGACCAAGACCAAGACCAAGACCAAGACCAAGACCAAGACCAAGACCAAGACCAAGACCAAGACCAAGACCAAGACCAAGACCAAGACCAAGACCAAGACCAAGACCAAGACCAAGACCAAGACCAAGACCAAGACCAAGACCAAGACCAAGACCAAGACCAAGACCAAGACCAAGACCAAGACCAAGACCAAGACCAAGACCAAGACCAAGACCAAGACCAAGACCAAGACCAAGACCAAGACCAAGACCAAGACCAAGACCAAGACCAAGACCAAGACCAAGACCAAGACCAAGACCAAGACCAAGACCAAGACCAAGACCAAGACCAAGACCAAGACCAAGACCAAGACCAAGACCAAGACCAAGACCAAGACCAAGACCAAGACCAAGACCAAGACCAAGACCAAGACCAAGACCAAGACCAAGACCAAGACCAAGACCAAGACCAAGACCAAGACCAAGACCAAGACCAAGACCAAGACCAAGACCAAGACCAAGACCAAGACCAAGACCAAGACCAAGACCAAGACCAAGACCAAGACCAAGACCAAGACCAAGACCAAGACCAAGACCAAGACCAAGACCAAGACCAAGACCAAGACCAAGACCAAGACCAAGACCAAGACCAAGACCAAGACCAAGACCAAGACCAAGACCAAGACCAAGACCAAGACCAAGACCAAGACCAAGACCAAGACCAAGACCAAGACCAAGACCAAGACCAAGACCAAGACCAAGACCAAGACCAAGACCAAGACCAAGACCAAGACCAAGACCAAGACCAAGACCAAGACCAAGACCAAGACCAAGACCAAGACCAAGACCAAGACCAAGACCAAGACCAAGACCAAGACCAAGACCAAGACCAAGACCAAGACCAAGACCAAGACCAAGACCAAGACCAAGACCAAGACCAAGACCAAGACCAAGACCAAGACCAAGACCAAGACCAAGACCAAGACCAAGACCAAGACCAAGACCAAGACCAAGACCAAGACCAAGACCAAGACCAAGACCAAGACCAAGACCAAGACCAAGACCAAGACCAAGACCAAGACCAAGACCAAGACCAAGACCAAGACCAAGACCAAGACCAAGACCAAGACCAAGACCAAGACCAAGACCAAGACCAAGACCAAGACCAAGACCAAGACCAAGACCAAGACCAAGACCAAGACCAAGACCAAGACCAAGACCAAGACCAAGACCAAGACCAAGACCAAGACCAAGACCAAGACCAAGACCAAGACCAAGACCAAGACCAAGACCAAGACCAAGACCAAGACCAAGACCAAGACCAAGACCAAGACCAAGACCAAGACCAAGACCAAGACCAAGACCAAGACCAAGACCAAGACCAAGACCAAGACCAAGACCAAGACCAAGACCAAGACCAAGACCAAGACCAAGACCAAGACCAAGACCAAGACCAAGACCAAGACCAAGACCAAGACCAAGACCAAGACCAAGACCAAGACCAAGACCAAGACCAAGACCAAGACCAAGACCAAGACCAAGACCAAGACCAAGACCAAGACCAAGACCAAGACCAAGACCAAGACCAAGACCAAGACCAAGACCAAGACCAAGACCAAGACCAAGACCAAGACCAAGACCAAGACCAAGACCAAGACCAAGACCAAGACCAAGACCAAGACCAAGACCAAGACCAAGACCAAGACCAAGACCAAGACCAAGACCAAGACCAAGACCAAGACCAAGACCAAGACCAAGACCAAGACCAAGACCAAGACCAAGACCAAGACCAAGACCAAGACCAAGACCAAGACCAAGACCAAGACCAAGACCAAGACCAAGACCAAGACCAAGACCAAGACCAAGACCAAGACCAAGACCAAGACCAAGACCAAGACCAAGACCAAGACCAAGACCAAGACCAAGACCAAGACCAAGACCAAGACCAAGACCAAGACCAAGACCAAGACCAAGACCAAGACCAAGACCAAGACCAAGACCAAGACCAAGACCAAGACCAAGACCAAGACCAAGACCAAGACCAAGACCAAGACCAAGACCAAGACCAAGACCAAGACCAAGACCAAGACCAAGACCAAGACCAAGACCAAGACCAAGACCAAGACCAAGACCAAGACCAAGACCAAGACCAAGACCAAGACCAAGACCAAGACCAAGACCAAGACCAAGACCAAGACCAAGACCAAGACCAAGACCAAGACCAAGACCAAGACCAAGACCAAGACCAAGACCAAGACCAAGACCAAGACCAAGACCAAGACCAAGACCAAGACCAAGACCAAGACCAAGACCAAGACCAAGACCAAGACCAAGACCAAGACCAAGACCAAGACCAAGACCAAGACCAAGACCAAGACCAAGACCAAGACCAAGACCAAGACCAAGACCAAGACCAAGACCAAGACCAAGACCAAGACCAAGACCAAGACCAAGACCAAGACCAAGACCAAGACCAAGACCAAGACCAAGACCAAGACCAAGACCAAGACCAAGACCAAGACCAAGACCAAGACCAAGACCAAGACCAAGACCAAGACCAAGACCAAGACCAAGACCAAGACCAAGACCAAGACCAAGACCAAGACCAAGACCAAGACCAAGACCAAGACCAAGACCAAGACCAAGACCAAGACCAAGACCAAGACCAAGACCAAGACCAAGACCAAGACCAAGACCAAGACCAAGACCAAGACCAAGACCAAGACCAAGACCAAGACCAAGACCAAGACCAAGACCAAGACCAAGACCAAGACCAAGACCAAGACCAAGACCAAGACCAAGACCAAGACCAAGACCAAGACCAAGGCCAAGACCAAGACCAAGACCAAGACCAAGGCCAAGACCAAGACCAAGACCAAGACCAAGACCAAGACCAAGACCAAGACCAAGACCAAGACCAAGACCAAGACCAAGACCAAGACCAAGACCAAGACCAAGACCAAGACCAAGACCAAGACCAAGACCAAGACCAAGACCAAGACCAAGACCAAGACCAAGACCAAGACCAAGACCAAGACCAAGACCAAGACCAAGACCAAGACCAAGACCAAGACCAAGACCAAGACCAGGGCACTCATAGTTATTTATTGTGACTGTCACATAAGTAATCAAAAAACATACAAATTGCAGTTAACCGACTAACAGGACATTGTTTAAAAATGTGTTTCTATAAGGCTGGCATTCCTTGCTACTAGCAAAACTAATGGGATTTTCCCTGAGTATCACTCAGGTACATAATGTTTGCTTGTAGTTGCTCTAAAAGAAAGTAATTCATTTCATTTGTCATACATTTAAAGTACTCATGTGTGAACGTTTTTCTAAATGGTTGCCTCAGTGTAGCAGCATCTATAGAGTATGGCTGTGTTTAGGGATAATGTGTCTGTGTGTATTAGTAAAATAATGATTGTATTGACATCGAACCAAAAAAGAGTTCACAACTAAAATGTTGAAACAAAAATTGAAACGAAAAATCTTGTTGAAAATCTTTCATAGCATTTGCAATATATATTTGTATTTGTGAGTTGTTATACTTAGTTATTTGTTGCTGTTGTTTAGTATAATTCCTTATTTCTACCAAGTTAATCCTTTTTATCTGTTCTGGTTGTTGTATTAAAACTAAGTACATTGCTGGCTTGTTTGTTTGTTTGCCAAAAAAATTCATTTCATTTCAAATTGAAAATTGTTGTTCAGTTTGAATTAGAAATTTCTTTGTTGCAAATCGAGATTTCAGTTTTTTTTTTGTTTGTTATTTTCAAAAAATTCTGTTTTTGTTTAGCATTCTATATTTTTTCCTAATTTCCAGAGACATTTGCAAAATAAAAATCTTTATATTTACACATCAATTCCTTAAAACAATGCTTGTGTTGTGTTTCTAGATTTTCAGGTGTGTTGTTTTTAGAGATTATGTTGTGCTCTAAAAAAAAAATACAATGAAATCCTTTACTAACAAAAGCCAGTAGAAAAACTGCTAAACTAAATAAGAAATGAGTTTTTGTCATTATGACAAATGAAACAAGATTTTTGTTGTGTGGCAAAAGAATATTTTCTAATTTAACTTGATTATAAATTCATAAGGGAAATAATGTAGTTTCTGTGTGTATTAGATATTAACAAGAAAAACTATGAGAATACTAGTAAATTGGTAAATAGAAGTATTTAGACAGAATCAAACAATATTCAAGAACTGATGAAAACAAAAAGAATTTAGTTAAAAATATATATGAGGCTTCTAAACTAAATTTGTGCTAATCTCACATGGACAAAAAAAAAACATATAAATTGTAGAACAAAGGAAGAAGTTACTTCATAGACTCCATTGTATAGAAGTAACTAACTAACTGAGAAAATAGATCATATCACATGAAGAGCTGGACATTCGAATAAAATATGAAAAATTGTTTTACAGAAATCGAAGTCTGCTAACATCCTTAGGTTAGGAAGTGATGAAGAAGTGCAGCTCACGTGGGTCCAGGCATAGGTCTCATTGTGTTATCTGAAAGTATAGAGGCAAAAAGAGAAGGACAGAGTAGATATGAAAAGAGAGAAGGGGACAGTCAAGTTTTGGTTAAGAATGAGAGAAGATATACGAGAGAAAAAGAGAGAGGAGATTATTATTTGGTCACACCATGGAGATCCCCATATTTGGTCTGGTTAGGCAATTACTATTCCTTACAAAGGCATTAATGCACTCAAGCCTCGAATTCGAGAGCTCAGCGAGACTAATTAGGGAACGATGTGCCAGAAACCTTAAGCATTGATTTTCCAATGCCGGACAGTGACTCATTTGGAGTGTCAAAATTTGGTTAAGATTGAAGAGTGAAGAGAAGAGATACGAGACAGAAAGAGAGAGGAGAGGAGATTATTATTTGGTCACTCCATGGAGATCCCCATATTTGGTCTGGTTAGCCAATTACTATTCCTTACAAAGGCATTAATGCACTCAAGCCTCAAATTAGAGATCTCAGAGAGACTAGTTAGGGAACGATGTCCCAGAAATCTTAAGCGTAAATTTTCCAATGCCGTACAGTGACAAAGAAGATGAAAAATTGTCTCATCCTCCTCCTCGTTTAGACAACTTCTGCAGAAGTCGTTGTAGGGCAAGCCAAGTCAACTCGCGTGGTTGCCAAAAATGCAGTGATCACCACCATACCGCACAATTGTGAGCGTGTGAAGCCATGAAGATATGTTGTTCGTCCACGATTCAGTCGGGGCCATATCATTCTGGTAATAGTACATGTGGGTTCACAACCCTATCTTGCCTAAGCAAGCTCATAGTAGAAGTTACTAATGTGAAGCTTGTATTTGGATAACGGAATCCCACATAGGAAGTCTATGTGTCCGTCAGGCAACGCCCTTTTTCGCCAATTCATCAGCAACACAGTTGTCTATAGTATCTCCGTGTCCACGTACCCACTTGAATACGACTGTTAAATTTCTCGCCATCCTGCTTAAGGATGCCCGGCATTCCTGGACCAAATTAGATGTTGTGTATACACCTGTTAGAGATCTATTGCGGCCTGACTGTCAGTATAGGAATATCCCTACCAGATATCTTGTTATAACTGAGCCAGTGAGCCGCCCTTTTTAGCGCTGATATTTCTAAAAGATAACCAAGTTTCGAATTCCTGAATGTAGACTGCTAACCTCCTAACTGAACCCCTAATGGCATGTTGTCTCTGCATTTGTCATCGAAATAACCTTCCGGTTACTATTCATTGTATTCAGGCCATATTTGTCTGGTAACCGCATATGTGTTCATTTTACGAAGTCTTTAGTCAGCATTTTGATTACTTAGTATGAAGATTCTATTCTCTAAGTGATATTGCGACAGATACAGCATCTGAGATATTTTAGGGGGTCTTTCTCCCAGCAAGTTCAAAGTGGGAGCCCAAATTAGTGTCATGTCTGATAGACGTCCTAGCTGGAGTATATCTTTCTTGCTCTGGCTTACTAAGGTCTAAAAAGAAATTACTCCCATGAATGTTTATATTGAGTAGAGCTTTATATTCCTCATCAATCTAAGCTTCTTTCGGTGCAGTTTCCGGCTTAAAACAATATTGTTTTCTTGCTGCTGAAATAAAACTTGTACCAAACCCCAAATCTTATATAAAATTTTTCTTTTATTTCTCCTTAAAAAAATTCACATTTCCTCTTTTTTTTTTTTGCCACAAAATTTTCCATCTACCACGTAATTTACAAAAAAATAAAAATCTACACAAAAGACGGATGTCAAAGGCTGCTATTTCCTGTTACGTAACATTGTTCTTTAAGAAATTTTTGAAGGATTTATGTGAGACTTTCCTGTTATTCGCGCTTCTTTTCACATCAAGCTAGTACAAAATTTACTTCTATTCCTGCAGCCCACAAATAAGTAAGAATGTCATGATGTTACCAACCAAATAGCATAAAGCAAGTAAATCTTAGCAAACATTTTAACAAAGAAACTAAATTTTATTGCCTTCACTGTGAGCTAAGCACACACAAACAAGATGAAAATATAACAAAGACTGTATCGTCAACTGAAATGTAAAATATCATATGATAATTTTAACAATTTTTTAAAGTAATGGGGAAAACCCCATTGAAAAGGTGCAAAGTATCTCTGATATAAACTTGAATTCTCCAATTTGAAATTTACAGAATTTCCAAAATTATATTTTGCTTATTTGCTTTATTGTGTAAGTTATTATATTTGTTACATTATTTTGCATTTTCTATGACGATATGTAGTAAAACAGTTTAAAAGTGTGTGGGATTCTGATGAGGTTGTACGTGAAATTGATTGATTTATTGCATTTGAAGAAAGAAGAAGTGAAGAATATTTAACATGAAGGATCACAAATAGTAGGAGTTAAATGGTATTTTACTAAAAACTATTTTTATAAGAATTTTAAAACTGAATATAGAAATGAGTAACGTTACTAACAGAATCCAGAAACTAAAATTCGGGTTCTTGGGGAGAAAATTGTCATATATGGTAAAACTGAGGTAAAACTTCTAAAACTGATATGCTTTACAGATGATGAATTAAACAGTTGGCTGACTGCCCTTACTCGAACAGTTTACCAAAGACGATGTATTCGACAGTTGGAAAAAGTCACTGTATTGTAGAGTAAACTGAGTCTATGTCTTGATGAATTTATGGAAGTCGCTGTATTGACTACTGAAGTCTCTGATTTGAACGATCGACTGAAGTGACTCTACTGAACACTCGACCGAAGTCGCTGTACTGAAGAGTCGCCAGAAGCCGCTGTATTGAAGAGTCAACAGAGCCTATGTCCAGAACAATTGATGGTAGTCGATAAATTGAACAGTTGGTCGAAGTTGATGTATTAAACAGTCGACAGATGTCACTATACTTAACCGTCGACCAAAGTCTCTGTGTTGGAGAGTCGCCAGAAGTCGCTGTATTGGACAGTTGGCTAAAGTCGCTGTATTGAAGAGTCGACAGAGTCTATGTCCTGAACAATTGATCGAAGTCGATAAATTGAACATTTGGCCGAATTTGATGTATTATTAAACAGTCGACAGATGTCACTATACTAAACCGTCGACCAAAGTCTCTGTATTGGAGATTCGCCAGAAGTCGCTGCATTGGACAGTTGGCTAAAGTCGTTGTATTGAAAAGTCGACAGAGTCTATGTCCTGAACAATTGATCGAATTCGAATCTGATGTATTGAACAGTCGACAGATGTCACTATACTAAACCGTCGACAGAAGCCGCTGTATAGGATATTCGGCCGACGTCGCTGTATTGAAGGCTGAACAGTTGGGCGAAGTTGATGTATTGAACAGTCGACCGATGTTACTTAAGTAACCTATGACCGAAGTCGCATTTGGGCGAAATTGATGTACTGAACAGTTTACCGATGTTACTTAAGTAACCTATGAGTCAACAAAGCCTGTGTTTTGAAGAGTCTACCAAAGTCGCTGTATTGAAGAGTTGGCCTAAGCTGCTACATTGAATTGTAGACCGAACTCTTTGTATTCAAATGTCAGCCGAAGTCACACTTTGGGACAGTCGAAAAAGTTGACCAAAGTATCTGTATTGAGCAATCGGCGAAGCCACTTTATTGAACAGTTGGCCGACAGCGGTCTTGAATAGGAGGAGGAAGTCCACGTATTGAACAATTAGCTGCAAATCAGTGGCTGTATTGAACAGATTTTGATTTCACAATCAACATTTATTATACCCTTCACTCTGAGTGGCAAGGGGATATATAAATGAGTCATTCCGATTGTTATTTCTACATTCTGGATCTTTATAAATAGAGAAGTCTATATAGCCATGTCCGTCTATCCATCAGTCTGTTGAAATCAGCTTTCCAAAACCCCCAAATGATGGATATATCAATATATAAGCTATATTCCAACTTAGATAGCTATTTAAAATTGAGAAAATTGGTCAACAAATGGCTGAGATATAAGCCAAAAATTTTACCAATTTTTTTTTAGCTAAATTATGTTTTCCAAAACAGTTTTAAAAAAAATTTTTTTTTAATTTTTTTTTTTTTTTGCTCAAAAATGTTTTTTCATTAAAAAGAGTTTTAAATAATTATTTTAAAGTATACTTTTGTGAAGAGCACTCTTAGCACTGAATATAGCATGCTTATATGTTTTCATTCAACTTAAATCCAATTAATTTTATAAATTTCAATTATTTTTGTTTGTAAACAAATGTACTATGTTTTTCTTTTTTTTTTGCATTTAAAACCAGTTGGTTTATTAACAGTTATTTAAAATATTATTTAAACTCCAACAACCACATACTAAATGAAACTGTTACACTTACACATAAATGCACAAGTAGACACAAGCGTGCATATTTAACACTTTAAAACAAATTTGTTTAATACATTGTCATTAGAGGTTTAAGAGTTGGCTGTAATAATATTGTACTCCCCCGAGCACAGTGATCGGCTGGCATAGGCAATGGAGACCGCTCCCCAACAGCTGTTAACATATATCATAAACTAGACAGGTTATCTTAAACATTTTAAAATGCAATAAAAAATTGAAATATAGTCATGCAGATTTACATTCACTTATGTATCTCTTTAAGCCTACAACTGCTCTAACTCTAACCACAAATACATACACTAAAGCTTTTTTTTTAAATTGAAAAGCTTTTATGTTTAAAATCAACTGGTTTTTCTATATAAATAACCATTAAACAGAGAGCGTATTAGTTTATCAGTATATTGTCTGTCTGTTACCAATGTTGCTTTTAATTTTCCAATATATATATGGCTGTTGTTTTAAATCTATAATGTGTGTAGATCTAAAAATTTATTTTGTTGTTAAGTTTTTTTTTTGCTGGTGAATTTATATACATATGTATGTTTTTGTGTAAGCGTGATTGTGTGTGTGAGTCTAGTTGTATGCTTATAATTATATAGTAACGCATGCTTAATTGAATCAAATTATCCTATGATGGCATAATACAATAGCAACAATACATATAATAACAGCAATGGCAACAACAACACATCAATACAATACGAGCCATATACAAAATATACAATGAAATGCATTGCAATATTCCCTAATGCATTTCAACACAACATTCAACAAGCTTTAGGTACTAAACTATACGAAAACACAGACGCATGTAGATACAAACGCACAGACATAATTAACGATTTACAGTGGAGGACAAAACTAGAAAAACATAAAATATATACAGGATATTTTGTTGCCATAAGAAAGGTTGCTTAATAAAAAAAAAAAAATTTTATATAATTTTTCAGCAAACATTTTCAAAAATATTGAAAAAATTATAAAAAAAAAATTTCGAAATATAAAATTTTTGTTTTCCAAATTATAGGATTAATTTTTGTTATTTATAATCTAAAACAAATTTTAAAATATTGTGTTTTAAACTTAAAATATAGAATTTTTAAAAATATAATTACCAAAATTGGCGGGGAAGTCAATGGCAACTTTCTATATATTTCGTTTTTTCGTTAGACTGACACCGTTTCTAAGAAGCCAAACAATTTTTTTTCGAAATTTTTAATAAAAACGAATGCCAAGGTTATTCTAAAATAAAACTTTCCAGCTTTTTTATTTTCACGGTTTTTCATAAAAATTTTCATAAGCATTTGGAAATTTTTTTTTTATTTTTTGGAACATTAACTTTTTTGCTCAAAATGAAGTACTAATTAATATTATTCTTAATCAAAATAAATCTTTTAAATATTTTGTTTAAAACTTAAGATAAAAAGATTTTTTAAATATAAAGGACAAAATTGGCGGAGAAGTCAAGAACAACTTTCTCTATATAATCGGTTTTCATTGGAAAGTCAGCATTTGTATGAAGCTAAACCACTTTATTTTAATATTGCCATAAAAAGGAATATTAAGCTTGTTCCTAAATAAAATTTTGCAAAAATTTATTGGCAAAATTTATAGATATTTCTCATAGATTAATCTAAAAAACTTGTATAATGAGTAGGCATATTCCTTGTATATTATTTTTATCTCATTCACTGTCTGCGAAACATGTAGTGCATAATAAAAGCCCATAAACTATTGCTTTATAAGGAAAATGCGTTTGTGTGTCTGGCGTTTATCCATATACTTTAGAGCATAATGAGTTTGTACATGTACGCATTTTGTATGCAACTATGTACGCTTGTGTTCAACTGTTATTTTTTTTTTCTCGTTTCCCTCTGCTATAAATATGACAACAACATTGGCGTGGTTACGATTTAAATTTGTTGATACTAAATGTGGTCTAAAATGTGCGTACAAATAACGTATACATGGTAGATAAGTGCACAAAATGATTATTGTGATGATCATCATCTTAGTGATGATGTTGATTGGTTTTGTTTGTATTAAGTGTTGTCCATTTGTTTGTTCATTTGCCTATATGTCTGTCTCTCTGTACAAGCGATGCAAAGTCACACAGTCAGTCTGTCTTTCTATCTATTTCTATTTATGAGCGTATGTTTGTCGGTTCAATTGCATTCGTATAATTACAATGTTGTGTGAATCATTAAATGTGGCTAATACGACTACATGACGTACAAAACAAATGACGTAGTTTTGTTTGTCTGCAAATTGTGCAAAGTTAAAGTTTCTATAAAGCCAACAGGGCTCTAAATTAAAATGTTTGTTTAATTTTAATTGCCCAAATGTATGTTGTAGATGGGCTTTTTGTGTTGTTTAAAAAACGATGTAATTATATTCGTCTTCTATTAATAAAATATTACTGCCATAATTTCTGAGAGAAAATTTTAATTTGAAAAAAATAATCATTTTTTATTTGGTTTCTATTAAAAAATATCGCACATATCTAAAAAATATAGTTGAAATAATTTTATTTTTGACATTTTGCATATAAAAAAAAAATAAAATGTATAATTTAAATTCTGAACAAAATTTTTCAAATTTTCTTTTTGATTCTGAGTAATAAAAATTGCTGGTATAATTTGAGGAAGAAAAATATTTTTTTTAATCTTAAAAATTTTTTTTTAATTTAAAAAAAATTTTGAAATTTTTTTTTTTTTATTAAAAAAAAAAAATTAATTTTTTATTTGTTTTCTATTAAAAAATATTGCACATATCTAAAAAATATTGTTGAAATAATTTTATTTTTAACATTTTGCATATAAAACAAAATATTAAAAAAATATTATTGACTTCCCCACCAATTTTGTTTTTTTTTTTTAAGAAAAAAATTTATAATTTAAATTCCGAACAAAATTTTTCAAATTTTCATTTTGATTCTGAATAATAAAAATTACTGCTATAATTTGTAGAAGAAAACTTTTAAAAATTTTTTAAAAAAAAATTGATTTTCTTAATTTTTTTTCAACAAATATTAAAATTTGTGCAAGATTTAGTTTTTCACTTTGAGAATTTAATTTTTTAGAAATATATCCTTGTTTGTCTTCCTAAAATACATAAAAGTTCATATTAAGGCCCATTTTTTTGTTTACCTTATTGGTTAGTATAGCATTTCTTCCCTTTCCATTTAGTTTGTCTTTTCTACACTATACACATTATTATTAGACCATTGAGTTTTACAATGTATAAAATTTAATGGCTTTTTACATAATTACGTACAATATTAAATGTGTGAAGAGGGATCTACAACTTAACTGTATCTCTATGTCTGTCTCTCTAATAACCATAATAAAAATAATCAACATTATAATCATCTACTACATACAATGTTTTCAAACTTGCAAATGGCAAAAAGTGAAAACAAATATAAAATAAATATGGAAATTAGTTTAAAAAAAAATGAGATGTAAATGTAATAAAATTATAACTTAATTAAAATACTAGGGAAATTAATTGAAAATTGTCATTAAAACTAAAAGGCAATATGTATTCAATTTAGTTTTATTTAACCACACCTCAGTAGAGATGAAAAGAAAGTTGAATGATGTGAAAAAAATAAGGTAACCGGAGTTAGTGAAGTTTTCATAATATTGATTGTATAGAAATCAAGTTTTATCTCATGTCGAATTTATGGTGAGCCAAAGTTTAACAAAAACGCTTATTTTAAAGTAAGTTTAATTTCTAAAGGGAACTTGCAATGTTTCTACAGAAATTCAGTGCCTGACATTAATATGTTACTGTGATATTGTTATTCTCTTATATTCTTTACTTTCTAGATCATTTTAAACTCGTACTCATTTCTAGCGTCAAAAACACTTGTCATTTCAATGTAAAATATCTCAACTGCAATAAGAATGATTTTGTAATAGTTTGCGTTATATATGTCTGTGTGGAGATACACACATAGTGTGTGGCAATAGCAACAACATGACCACCATCACTAACAATAATAACATCAGGAGAAAAACATTGTGTCAGCAAAAGATTAGTAATGTTTTTAGCATGAGTTTTTTTCTTGCACAAACATATATACAAATAGTTATTAGCATGGCCCACAAAAAAAGAAGAGCAATGATATCAACTATCATTAATTGCTAACAATCATTGTTCTTGAGTAAGTTCTGACAAGCAGGTTCTTTTAATTATTTTCTAATTCCCATTAACTTGCATTACATTAAGAGCCTGCACATCTTGGCACCGCCTAATATTTATTTATATATGTACGTGTGCTCCCATATCCCTGTATGTGAGTTTTTTCGATTTGTTGTTCAGTTGTTTTTATGCTGTTGACATTGATGCATTGCTGTAACGAGCAGATTTTTAGTTTCCCCTCAACGCTTTAATATTGTAGTTGTTCGTGGAAATGTTTATTTAATAGAAGAAGATGCGTTTGAAACGTAAAAATGATTGAAATGTTTTTGGGGGATTTGAAATTGTAAATAGCAGTGCTGGTGAATGAGTGACTGAGTGAGTGAGTGTATGACAGCATTTATGCTGAAATTGTATATTCATTCAATTAAATCAGCTGTAAAGAAAAAAACATCTAAAATGATCTATTAGGTACTTAACTTGGGATGTCCAAAAAGAGATAAGCTGGAGCAAATGGAGAAAACTAGCAATTTAGATTAGAGGAATATGTATCATATATAAATGAAAATAAAAGTACGTAAGTGTTAACTGTGGGACAATAAGCCTTCTTGAAACTGATTGAGAAAAGATAATCTGCTAAGGAAAAAAATACAAAGGAGCCTGAATAGGGCAGCTATTGGATGTATGACTAACAAATTCTGGATTTTTTCAAATGAAATATTTGAACATGTAGCCTAGCGTGGTCATAATGGAATACTACGGTTTCCATCTCTCGCTGAAACGCATTCACCATATGCTTCGGTAAACAAGTTTTTTTTGGATCGGAATCCATATGTTTGCCAGAGAGATGAAAAAATGTCATAGCTAACAATGGCCAATATTTCCCATAAATTTATATTGTACAAATGCTTCAAAATAAAAGCTAAAGGTTTAAAAAATCCCGCATTTTTAAGTCATACACCTAATATATTCGACTTATTTAAACACCCATATTCTGAAGTTCATAAACTTGTGGCAACTATTTCAAATATTTAAAAAAAAAACCAAATATGTTGCTGATATAAATTCCTCATTAAACTAACTGAAATTAAAGTCAATTGGTTTGTGTTATAAACGAGGACAAGTTAATAAGTTTGTGAAAAACTTTACTAAAATTCTACTCTTGCCAAAAGTCATTCAAATATGCTAAGTATTTTGGTGAAGAAACCATAATCGGTCAATATTTTGTGTAATGCTTTTCCCAAAAACACAAAGTTTTATACAAAAACTGAAAAACAGGAGTGTAATTTTATTTAAGTTCTTTATTTTTCCCAGACTTTTACGAAATGTTCAAGCTTGTGGTTATTAATGTATGATGTTCCAGGTTTAAGGCTTTAAATCTTAGTGTAATGTATATTCCCGTTTATTTGCCTCACATGCTATTAAATATTACTATGTTTCCAGAATAGCAATATTTAAACTACTTATTTGCTTAACTTCGTTTTACAATTTTCTGTTGTCATTTTATTTATGTTCATTTACAGCAAACTCAGTCATTGTCAACGACTTAACATATTCCTGGAGTTTATTTGGCATTGAGCATAACAATTTCATTATATTATAGTTTTCAGTTACTATTTTCTTTTCCACATTTTAGTTATTTCAATTTCTATTTAGTTCTGTGCAACATACTTATGGAATTTCAATAGAAATTTATACAACAGCAGACACCAAGAGCAAGAGTTTACGAACCAAACAAAATATTTGGTGCATGTTGCAACAACATAAACCATAAAGAAATTACTTGAAAAAGTAGCTAAAAGACATTTCATTTTATTTTAATTTATTTTGGACAAAAGCCAAATGTATTCAAATCAACTACTTTGTGTAAAAATATATTGAATATGTAGTAAAAATGGAAGCCAGGAATAAGTATGAATATGTGAGGCTTATAACAAAGAGCAAGCGGCATAGTTTTAAGGTATATGAGCCAACAATTGTTGCTGATTTGAAAACATATTTATTCGTTGTTTTAGAAAAAAAAATTAAGTTTTTATGTTGTGTAAAAAAATAATTCAAATTATGGTGCTAATATTATTATTAAAAAGTTTATGTTTATACTTTTATACTTTTATACTTTTATACTTTTATACTTTTATACTTTTATACTTTTATACTTTTATACTTTTATACTTTTATACTTTTATACTTTTATACTTTTATACTTTTATACTTTTATACTTTTATACTTTTATACTTTTATACTTTTATACTTTTATACTTTTATACTTTTATACTTTTATACTTTTATACTTTTATACTTTTATACTTTTATACTTTTATACTTTTATACTTTTATACTTTCATATTTTTATATTTTTATACTTTTATACTTTTATACTTTTATACTTTTATACTTTTATACTTTTATACTTTTATACTTTTATACTTTTATACTTTTATACTTTTATACTTTTATACTTTTATACTTTTACACTTTTAGACTTTCATACTTTTATATTTTTATATTTTTATACTTTTATACTTTTATACTGTTATACTTTTATATTTTTATACTTTTATACTTTTATACTATTATACTTTTATACTTTTATACTTTTATACTTTTATATTTTTATACTGTTATACTTTTATATTTTTATACTTTTATACTTTTATACTTTTATACTTTTATACTTTTATACTATTATACTTTTATTCTTTTATACATTTTCATAAATTTTTATTAAAGATTATTTAAAGTTTTTAGCTTCTACCACTGGGTTTTGACACTTTGTTCGTATCAAAATATTTTGCCGTTATATGAAACAAATTCTTCATTGTTTTCACTTCCCTTTATTGTCATCAAACTGCTTAAGAAGGTGACTGATTTTCTGGTTTAAATCCCAGCAAAGCACTTAGAGAAATTATTACTGGAATGTGGAATAGTAAGCGTATTATCGTTTAGTTGTATATAAACAGCACACATATAATTCAAATCAAGTTGGCAGGTAATTTGCCACAACATTGCCTTTCAATTGAAGCATGTACTTTACCTTTACTCACTAGTTGGTGCTACACACAAACACTCTTAACAGCCAATTGACAGCAACATTTTAAATTTGTCCCAAATGGAATGACACTACAGTGAAGGCAACAGCCAAGGGCCCAAATAACACACTACTACATCAATTGAGGACTACAAATTGCAGTGTGTGTTTGTATGTGAGTGTGATATTTATGTGAAAAGTCAAGTGACAAAATGTTAAAAAGCAAATGTCAACCGTAAATAGCCAAAACAACTGTAACAACAACCAACAGCCAAGGCGTTGAACAACTTGATAGGCAGTTGAGAACAACAATAATTTTTAATAAGCGAAAAAAATATTTTAAGTAAAAACATTTTAGTTGAAACATAACTAAAAATTATTGAAAAAAGGAAATAGTACTTATTTTGAAAAAAGTTTTAAATTTATTTCGCTTTCAGCAAATTTTGATTTCTATTTAGTGTTGTTGCTTGTTTATTTATTTGTTTTTACTCTATTTACTTAGTCCTTGCATTTGTTGGTGTACTCGTTTTGATTAAAAAATAAACTCATTTAATTGTATGCACTTCATTTCCCTTTAAGTGTGAAAAATCAATGAACTAAACTTATCACCGAGGTGACAGCAACTTCATCAACATCAAAAAGCTTTGAGACTGTATAAGTGACTAAATGCGAATGTGTATTTGCGTTGGTTGGTGTGTGTCAGCGAATGACTGCATGACAGTCTGATTAACGGGCCGACAGACAGTTAGTCAGATAGACTTGTTGTATGGCTGACTACATTGCAAAGAAATCGCTGAAAAAGGATCACAGTTTATGCAATACGGCGAAATGGAATGAAATTTTGCAAATGACAAAAAAAAAAAAACAACCAGGATTTTTCGTTTTTTTTTTTAGTTAATGGAATACAGTGCACTCGCGGTAACGTGAACTAATTAAAACCAAGGGAGTTCATGTTAGTGAAATTGTTCACGTTAGCGATTGTCGAATTTCATGGAAAAAATATAAAATTTTATAATATAAACCTGTGTTTTACACCCTTGAATGAGAAATTCTTTTATTAGTATTTTCATTATTAAAATATAACACAAAAATTATTGATTAAAATGCATTACGAAACAAAACGAGATACTTTGAAATAAAATTGTATAGCAAATAAAATTACTCATTCGTTGCCATACAAAAAATATTAATTCATAGGATACAAACACATTTTTAATATAAGGGGATTCCCTCAACTTTAAAAATCGAATTTAATGAATGTATTTCAGTGTTGTCTACATGCTTAGAAAACAAATGCAGTAAAAAAAATTGTTCACGTTATAGAGCTTTCTGAGTTTGTTCACGTTACAGAGTAGTCAATGTAAACAAAAGCTTGTTCACGTTAGGCGGTGTTCACGTTAGACGGTGTTCACGTTACCGCGAGTGCACTGTATGTCTGTCTAAGTATGTCTAACAGGGTGCTGTGAAAGAGGAAATATTTAAAGGATTACTTTTTTCTATAGAAAACTGTCTGCTTTGGAAAGACATTCTTGTATAGGAAACTGTCTGCTTTGGAAAGACATTTTTCTATAGAAAACTGTCTGCTTTGGACAGACATTTTTCTATAGAAAACTGTCTGCTTCAGACAGACATTTTTCTATAGAAAACTGTCTGCTTCAGACAGACATTTTTCTATAGAAAACTGTCTGCTTCAGACAGACATTTTTCTATAGAAAACTGTCTGCTTCAGACAGACATTTTTCTATAGAAAACTGTCTGCTTCAGACAGACATTTTTCTATAGAAAACTGTCTGCTTCAGACAGACATTTTTCTATAGAAAACTGTCTGCTTCAGACAGACATTTTTCTATAGAAAACTGTCTGCTTCAGACAGACATTTTTCTATAGAAAACTGTCTGCTTTGGAAAGACATTTTCAGACAGACATTTTTCTATAGAAAACTGTCTGCTTCAGACAGACATTTTTCTATAGAAAACTGTCTGCTTCAGACAGACATTTTTCTATAGAAAACTGTCTGCTTCAGACAGACATTTTTCTATAGAAAACTGTCTGCTTCAGACAGACATTTTTCTATAGAAAACTGTCTGCTTCAGACAGACATTTTTCTATAGAAAACTGTCTGCTTCAGACAGACATTTTTCTATAGAAAACTGTCTGCTTCAGACAGACATTTTTCTATAGAAAACTGTCTGCTTCAGACAGACATTTTTCTATAGAAAACTGTCTGCTTCAGACAGACATTTTTCTATAGAAAACTGACTGCTTCAGACAGACATTTTTCTATAGAAAACTGTCTGCTTCAGACAGACATTTTTCTAAAGAAAACTGTCTGCTTCAGACAGACATTTTTCTAAAGAAAACTCTTTGCTTCAGTGCACAGACAGTTTTACATAAATGTCTAGTGTAATGTCAGAAAATACTATATGCCCTTTGTTTTTGTAAAATGCACCTCTTCTTAAAACACCTTACATTCAAAATACATGTATACACATTAGCAAATATCTTCCTTCTTTCTATGTGTGTTAAGTTAAGTGTCTCTATTTCTCTTTGTGTGTAGACATCACTGTAGTCCATGTAGTTATAAAATCTCTATATGTGTGTTCATTTGTTTGTATTTGCTGTCCGTCAGTCAGCCAGTCTCCGTCTCTACCGCTTTCTCTTCTACACTCTGAATGACCATTATCAAGTACGAATGGCCCTTGTGGCATATGACGAATAAATAATTGCTGTTGATTTGTTAACGCCAAAGTATTACCATTTCCTTCTGCATAATGGTGTGAAGTTTTGAGCACTTTTTTCTTTGTTTTGTTTGTTTGTCTGCTGTATTGCTTTCCTATAGCCAAAGTTGTGAAGCTGTGTGCGAATGGAGGAGTAAGTTTGAATGGTTAGAGAAGTTAACGAGTATGTATTTGTATTGCCACCCCGTGGTAAATGGACATTAAAATCTAAATGAAAAATAAAGTATAAAAAAAAAAACACAACACACACACACACACAAGATAAATGTTGATTTGTTCAATCTAGAGTGTATGGCTGTTAGATGAAGCAGAGTGTTAGAACAAATGTTGAAGTAGAGTAAGAAATTTATAATTTTAACTTTTATTAAAAGTTAAGATTAGTACATGATGTGTAAGTTGGCAGTTAATCAAATGATGAGCAGGAACACAATGTTAAGTAAAAATAGTATACTAAAGTATAAAATATAGTAAATTTTCGTTCTATATCGTAAATTTTTAAACAATATCATATTTTTTTTATTGATTTTAGTTAAGCTTTAACGCATTCTTTGTTATTTGAGTGATTTTTGACTGAAATTAACTAAATAATGTGAATTTTTCCCAATAACGTAAAAAAAAATGTCAATATCGTAAATTTGATTCAAAGATTTTTTAAATTTTAGTTTTTAATGCTTAAGATTTTGTTATTTATGATTTTTTTACTAGAAGCTAAAAATCGAAACAATTTTTATCCAGTTTAAAGATTGTTTTTCATAAAGACTTGCTTTTTATTTGAGTTAACACTAAAAATGTTGTTATTTTGTAAATTTGTTTAATATCGTTAATTTCCAAAAACCCTATTTTAAGTAGTTTTAATGATTTTAGACTTCTCTAAGGAGACACAGAACATGAAGAAGAAAAGGAAAACATATATTTATCAATATGTGTTGTATAAATTCTGTTGAAACCCCAAAATAAGAGATTTGCTAAAATAAAGATATTTCTGGAAATTCTTTTAAAAAATTTATTTCTCAACATTTACGATATTGGCAAAAATGTCATAAAAATTATCAAAAATAAAAATATTTAGTTAAAATACTATAAAAGTGAAGAAAAATCATTAAAATTACCCAAAGTTTTACTTCTGGAAATTTACGATATTAAAAAAATTTACGATATTAGCAAAGATTTCATGAAAAAATTTTAAATAATGATATTTGGAGTAAAATTCTATACAATATATAAAATAATATGAAAATTATGAAAAATGTTGTTTCCTAAAAATTTACGATATTTGAATAAATTAACGATATTAGCAAAAATGTTAAAAATTAAAATATTTAGTGTAAAATCTTTTAAAAGATGTGGAAAATCATAAAAATTACTTAACATTTTACTTCTGGAAATTTACGATATTAAAAAAATTACGATATTAGCAAAAATTTCACAAAAAAAAAATTTTAATAATGATATTAACGGTTAAGTTAATAAATGAAAAATTATAAAAAAAAAATTCCAAAAAATTTACGATATTAGCAAAAATGTCAACAAGTGGAAAATCATTAAAATTACCCAAAATTTTACTTCTCGAAATTTACGACATTAGCAAACATTTCACAAAAAAAAAAAAAAATAATAATTCTTGTAAGTGTAAAGTTCTATGCAATAATTGAAAAATTATTAAAAAATGTTTCCTTAAAATTTACGATATTTGTCAAAAATGTCAAACATTAAAATATTTAGTTAAAATCGTTTAAAAGAAGTAGAAAATCATTCAAATTACCGAAAAATTTTACTTCTGGAAATTTACGATATTAAAAAAATTACGATATTAGCAAAAATTTAATGAAAAAAAATTTTAAATACTGATGCTAAATGTAAAATTCTATACAATAAATGAAAAATTATAAAAATTATGAAAAAATTGTTTCCTAAAAATTTACGATATTTGAAAAGAATTTACGATATTAGCAAAAATGTTAAAAATTAAAATATTTAGTGTAAAATCTTTTAAAAGATGTGGAAAATCATAAAAATTACCCAACATTTTACTTCTGGAAATTTACTATATTAAAAAAATAACGATATTAGCAAAAATTTTACGAAAAAAAAATGTTAAATACTGATACTTAATGTAAAATTCTATACAATAAATGAAAAATTATAAAAATTATGAAAAAAATTGTTTGCTAAAAATTTACGACATTTGAAACAATTTACGATATTAGCAAAAATTGTAGATAAAAATTAAAAGTAATGATATTTAGTGTAAATTATTTTAAAAGAAGTCAAAAATTCTTAAATAGTGTCCCTTATAGACTCTATTCTAAGGAGATTCTATTGTATAAAATAGTGTAATTTCAAATAGCTGCCTACTTTTAGGCCCAATGTTTTTAATGGCCTTTTGTATTTCCCAAATCTTTAATACATATTTATAATTTTAACTTCCTAAAGTTTAAAATACAGCTATTTGTGAATGAAGAAGTGTGTGTGTGTTGACGTTAACCAATAGAGTGTGAGTGTATGTTTTTTGGTTTAACACAACATTGATTGAAATTAATGTCTGGCAAAGGTAAAGCAGACAACTCATATACATACAAAACCCATACAAAAAGAGACACATTGTAGCAAGTATACCTACTACACATATACAACATAACATGTAAACACACAGACTTTGTGTGTGATTGTTACTTTTTAATTTATATTGTTTGCTAAACTTAAAGAAGTTGTTAGGCTACACAACATATTGGGGCAACAATATAATGAGAAGCGCTTAATGCCAGCGACATGGAAATAAAATACAGTCAATGACACAGACACTCGCACTCAATTGAACATTTGCACACAGTCAAAAACAAAAACAAAAAAACAACAGCACAGCGACCAAAATAAGCGGTGTAAAATTAATTAGTCAACATTTGACTTTTATACGCATACACACCCTCAAACAGACATTTACATATACACATACTTGTGTATATACCTACATATATGTATATGTGTATATACAAATTAACACATACACCAACAATACATACATGCAGACACCTACACATGTAGGTAGGAAAATATATATATACAACAATATAAATGATTTTCATGTTATTTTTGTGTTGTTTAAACCAAAAAGGATTTTTTTGCAAAATCGGAGCAGTAGTAGGTGTTTTCTGTCTAGCTATTTGTGTATGTCTCTGAGCAGGTATTGGTGTCAGTTTCGTTTGGTTTTTTGTTTCTATAAAATGATATTCTTTTAATGATTGTTACTGCTTGTTTTTATATATATTTTTTGTATTTTATAAATAATTTATGACCAACACTTAGAGGCAAAAAACAGCCGTGACAAACACTATTTAAATTTAACAAGGCAATTAAGTATCACTGCGAATAACTGGCAACAAAAAACATGGTGTCATATTCCAAAAGGAAGTTCAGAAGTTAAATTGCAACAAACAAAAATGACTGCATTACAATAAGGAGATTAAATTTTGTAAAATTTAATGATAAATTCAAATAAATCAAGTGACAACAATAAATCACAGAAATATAAATAGAAATTGTATTATTTACTTTCTCTTATAAAATGTTTTTTTTGGTGAAAAAGTTAAAAAAAAAATAAAATTCAGAAAAAACCTTTAGTGAACAAAATTTAATGAATTTAGGATTTTTGCCCAAAAAATTTAGAAAATTAAATTTTTCAATTTTCTGGCGGAAACTTGCTTTCATAGAAAATATTTTTTATATTTCGTTTTATCTAATAAAAGCTTATTATAATAAACTTTTTTCATATAAAAGCTGATTTACAATTTTCGAATTAGTACTCAAAATTAAATATTTTTTTTTATTTCTAAAATAAAATTTTTTACATTTCAAGACGGTCTTCATTTGAAGTAGTTTTCATTAAACATTAGTGTTGTGCAATTTCGGTTTTGGTTTGCTTTTTAAAACAATTACGTTTAATATTTTTAATTATTTTTTAAAAATTTTACTCCAAAATAATATTAATCATACGTCTGGTGGACAGTTAAAAGAAAATTTGCAATAACTTCAAAACAACTAAATATTTTTCAACCAAATTCGATTTAATGATAGAGAATGAGTAATTAGTTGTTTTGCGGCTATTGCAATTGTTTTGTAATGTCCACCAGACGTATGATTGATATTAATTTTAATATATTTTTTATAAAATTAATTAAAAATATTAAACGTAATTATTTAATAAAACAAACTAAAACCGAAATGACACAATACTATTTATTAATGAAAAACCAAACATACTAGTTTCTTCTACAAGCTAAAAATTTAAATTTTTTATATAAAAAAAATATTCATATTTAAGACAATAAAATTCAACTTTTAATAACTATAAAATACGAGTCATTTTATGGTTACTCGTTTTTTTATTCCATACCTTCTTCTTAAATTTGGTTGATAAATATTCAGCTGTTTTGCAGATATTGCTAATTTTCTTTTAAATGACCACCAGACGTATGATTAATATTAATTTGGAGTAATATTTTTAAAAATAAATTAAAAATATTAAAAGCCATTATTTTATAAAACAAAGCAAAACCGAAACTGCCTAATGCTAATATTTAAAGGAAAACAGTACAGGTGATGGCCATATTGAAATCTAAAAAAAATCATTTTAGTAATAAAAAAAATATTTAATTTTGGGTAAGATGAAATTTTTGAATAAAACTATATTTTAAAAAAACCGTTTGTAAAAAGCTTTATTTATATAAACTTTTTATAAAAAGCTTTTATAACAAAATGCGTGATATAAAAAAAATGTCTATTAAATAAGTTTACTGCAAAGGTCTTTATATGGGAAAGCTTAAAACCAAAAAGATTTTATATGAAAAATATTTTTGTAAAGACCTTTATATGGGGAAGCTTAAAACCAAAAAGGTTTTACATGAAAAATATTTTTGTAAACACATTTGTTATACAAGCATAACAAATTTCTTTAATTATCATTAACAATTTAAAGATTAGCTTCAGAAAATTCCTTTCAAACTAATAATTATAATTCTTTATTATTTATCATTAAAGATTTAATTTCAACAATTTTAAATTAAAATTTGTCTAGCCTACCAGGCATTTTTCTTAACCTCATTACCACTCATCGTCATCACCACCATCATTACCCCAAACTAGTTTCATGCTGAAAAATTATCAGCGTAAAAACTTTTTAGGTTTTCAATATTTATCTTATGCTATTTTGGTTTTCCTCAAAAAACAAATACTAGAAACTAAATAATAAAAAAACACTGTGGAAAACCAACATCAAGTTGAGAATTGAAACGGAAAACTTAAGAACATTTTGTGGGCAATACCAGCGAGCAAATAAGAAACCAGCAAAACCTTTTGCTAGAGAAAAACATGACTTTTTTTTTTGCAAAACATTCGACTATTTGTAAAACCTCATGCAGGCAACAGCAACAATACAATACGTTAAACTTAATGATGCTCATCACTGTTAACAAGAAACTTTTAAGTTTTTAGGCAAAAATGCCAACAAAAACAAAAGATCTAACATTTACAAGACATTAGTTGTTGTTATACAGAGACGACCCCTTTCGTTACGAGAGAAATAACATTTGACAATTGTTTTTTGTTTTGGTGGAAACTAATACGGGAGCAGCAATATACTGCTACATTGAAAATTACCAACAAATAAACAAATAAGCACGATAACTGTTTGTGGGAAAAAGTTTATCACTTGTTTGTTTTTCTGTCTTTTTTTTTCTAGTGGTATCTTAGAAACAAAACTTGTCAACGCAAATGTCCACAAGTTTTCAAACGTATTTTTTTCTGTCTAAATAATGAAAATAATGAAGATAGTATTTAAACTGAAATTCATTAGTTTTTAGTTTGGGAAAAAAATTTTAAAATACTATAAAAGTAGGTATCATGCACCCATTACTACAACTGGAACTGCAACTATAGTCCTAGTTCTTTATGAGTGATTATTTAGTAATTCTTCTCAGTAATTCCTTACCATATTTCCTATCAATCGCTCAAATTTTATAGAAAAATATTCTGTAGTTTTAAAGCTACTGCAAATTTTCTTTTAAATGTCCACCAGGCGTATGATTAATATTTATTTTAAGAAATTTTCTTTAAAAATTAATTAAAAATATTTAACGTAATTATTTAGTTAAACAAACTTAAACCGAAATTACACAATACTATTATTTCACGCAAAATTGGAAAATAATTTTTTTTAAAAATCAAATAAAAATTGTAAACGTAAATATTTAAAAAACCTAACAAAACTGAACTTTAAGAAAAGTACGGTTTATGCAGAGTAGTTTTAAGAATTTTAATAAATAAACATCAACAGTATATTTATCTATATCTGTATGTATTTAATTTTAATAATTTATGCATTTTTTTGTTAATTTGTGATTTTATTTTAATTACTATCAAGTTAAGTTTCCAATATTGTGGAAAATTTTAACTTAAACCTCATTCTCTTAAGCTAACATGTAAAATACGAGGGTAGCTTAAAGTAAATTCTGCAATTAATGCTGTAAAAAACGCTAGTTATAATATTTATTCAAGTTAGTTACAATTGTAGTGATAAAAATAATTTAAAATCTTGATATTCTGTAAATAACGAGAAATTTTGGTAAGCAAATTATACCTCAGAACTAAGTATAATGTCTTCTATCATTCCCCCAAATTTCATTTATAAATATTCAGTACTTTAAGAGATATAGCAATTTTAATATTTATGGCCTACTAAGCGTATGAGTAATATTAATTTTTAGTAAATTTTTTAAAAATTAATTAAAAATATTAAGCGTTAATATTTAAAACTTCCAATAAAAACCGAAATTTAAAAAAACATTGTTCTATTTACGTAAGAGAAAATTGAAGGCACAAGGTTGAATTTCATTAAATTAAATGAAAATATTTTAAAATATTTTTTTATAAATTATTTTACTTTATATCTAGTCTTAATTATGTTATTATTTTTTTAACATAAATCATTTATTTTATAAATTTACTTCAAAACGACACCTTTATTACATTTTCTATGTAATTATGTACTTAAAATTGTGCCCCTACTTTAATTTTGTTACCATTTTTTTTTTTTTTATTTTCCTTCCTTAATTTCCTCTTATCTTTTCATTTTGCCAGTTTTCCCTTTATGCTAATTATCTCATGAAAAAAAAACTTAAGCAAATAAACAAACTAAATTTACGCTTAATTTCATTTTTGCAATCAACAAACAGTAACAACAGCAATACATACAAAAAAAAAAAACAGCTACAACGCAACAAAAGTCATTACAAAATAATCTCAACAACATCACACAAACTCTCTTTCCCTCTCTCTGACAAACCATCAACCAGACTCTCTACTTTGGCACTGTACCCCCTCTAACTGTCACAACATTTCTGTCAACCATTCATTATCGTATCATTTCCTGTAGCATTTTATGCGATTAGACATGTTTGGGTCTGTTTTTAAGGCAAACAACTGAAACGAACATTAGAAACCAAATGAAAACGTCAAAATGGGAGATGAAAAAGATGACACAGAAAAAAAAAAAAAACAACACACAAATGCTAAAGACGGCTACAAATCAAATAATTATAAAAACACAAGAACAGCCAGCCAGCCAGGCAGTGACAACAGGGCATTGCAAGCAAGCAAATGGCAAAAAAAAAGAAACTAAAAAAAATGTATTCGAACCTAAAAGAGTAGAGATAAACAAGTAGTCATAAAGTCAAGTTAAAACTGCCAGGGAAAAAATGTTTTTTTTTTTTTTTCGAAAAATTTTTACTGCCATAAAGATGTTGATGACGAACATCAAGGGTGATTAAGATGTTGTTTAGTGCTGTGTTTCATATTTCTGCATATTTAGTACATACGCGTTAAAGAAGAGGCACTACTACTACTATATAACATGTTTATAAATGTTGATGATTTATGTTTTCTGTGTAGTCTGTAAGTGCAAGGGGTTTTATTTAAGTGTTTAGGGGAATTGCTAAGGTTTATGTAATTGTAGTCGGTATTATAAAGAAATTTACAGTTTTTAAGCAGCTTAGTGGTAAATTGTTGACAATATCAGTACAGTAGGACTAAGGTTTAGTAAAACATGTTTAAATAGAATTCTTTAAAAGTTTGAGAGATTGCTTAATTCTTGGCAGTGCTGGAAAGATCATAGCCATTGGAGGTTAGATTTATTATTAATGAAAGTTTTATTTAAATTTGATCAGTTTTCTTGGATTTATAAAAAAAGGATATATAGCCAACTTTAAATCTAAGAAATATTTTAAAGAAAAAAGTAATACATTTTAAAGAGCAAAGTCGACTTTAAGTTGTGGTAAACCGAAATTACAAAAATTTTATTTTTAAAAAAATATAATTTTTAAATAAATTTTAAATAGTAAAACAAATATTTTGTTCTTAAATCAGGAAAAACCCAATTTTGCGAATATAATTATGTTTAATGAAATCATTTGGATACTTTTCTGAAATTTTTGAAAAAAGGATATATGACCAGCTTGGAAACTAAAAAACATTTTGAAGAAAAATTGATGCCATTTTAAAAAGCAAAATATACTATAAATTGTGGTAAAAGAATATTTAAAAAATGTTGGTTTTTTCAAAAAAAAAAAAAAAAAAATAATAAGTTATATAAAAAATACATTTTAAAAATCTTTACAAATTTATTTAAAATAATGAATATACTTTTAGTAAAAACTTTAAAGCAATTTTAAATACATTTCCTGAATTTATGAAAAAAGGAAATATGGCCAGCTTTGAATACAATAAATATTTTAGAGAAAACTTTAAGCCATTTTAAAGGCTAAATAAGATTAAAAGTCGTGATAAAAGAAAAACAAAAATTAATATTTTTTCTTAAATCTGGAAAAACTAACTTTACATAATACATCAAACGAAAACAATTAAAAACTTTTTGAAACAAGAATGAAACAAGTTTTACATATTACAAATATATAAATTAAAAACATTTGAGAGATTTTCTGGAATTTATGAAAAAGGATATATAGCCAGCTTTAAATATATGAAATATTTTGAAGACAAAAGTAATACATTTTAAAGAGCAAAGTCCACTTTAAGTTGTGGTAAACAAAAATTACAAAAATTTAATTTTTAAAAAAATTTAATTTTTAAATAAATTTTAAATCGTAAAAAAATATTTTGTTCTTAAATCAGGAAAAAACTAATTTTGCGAATAAAATTAGGTATAACGAAATCATATGGATACTTTTCTGAAATTTTTAAAAAAAGGATATATGACCATCTTGGAAACTAATAACCATTTCGAAGAAAAATTTCGGCCATTTTAAAGAGCAAAACAAACTATAAATTGTGGTAAAAGAACATTTAAAAAATTTTGTTTTTTTAACAAAAAAATAAAAATATATAATAAGAAATAAGTTATATAAAAATAAATTTTAAAAATCTTACAAAAAAGTTATTAAAAATAATCAATAAAGACTTTTAAGCAATTCTGAATATTTTTTTTAAATTAATGAAAAAAGGATATATGGCCAGCTTTGAACTTATTAAAAATTTTGGAGAAAACTTTAAGCCATTTTAATGGCTAAATAAGTCTACAAGTCGTGATAAAAGAAAAACAAAAATACATGCACTCATTCTTAAAAAAAAATTATTTTGAAGAAAAAACTGTCATGGAGTACCTCTTAGAGCAGCTTTTGAATAATTTTGAGTACATAGTTTTAATGAATTTATGAAATTAGAATACATATACGACCAGCTTTGAATCTTCTAAAGTTGTTGAAGAAAACGTTTGGTAGTTTTAAAGAACAATGAAGTATAAGAATTGCTTTAAAAGAAATTTTTAACAAACATTTTTTTATAAAAAATATATATCATTAAAAATTTCAATAAATCTATAAAATTCATCAAGAAAAAACGGTTTAAAATATTGTAAATTAAAGCAGTGATATATTTGGCCGCTTTCGACCAGTTTTTGTGAAATTATGAAAAAAGGATACATGGCCAGCTGTGAAAATAACAAACATTTTGAAGAAAAAATTATAGTATTTTAAAGATTGAAGAAAACTATAAGTTGTTATAAAAGAAAATTTTTAAAATAATTGTTTTAAAAAATAAAATTTACAAATAAAAATAAATCAATAAAAAAAAATTTGAAAAATCCAGATTTTATACCATAAAATACTATTCAGAAAAACTTTCCAGCCATTTTGAGTAATTTTATTGAGTTTACGGTAAGTAATTTTTAAATTTTGGATAACAATTTTTTGTATTTTAAAAAGCGGAAAATTCTACAAGTTGTGATAAAAGAAAATTTTAAAAATTCTTGTTTTTGAAAAAAAAAATAAAAAATTATGTAAGATTAATTAAAATACATGTAAAGGACACTTTTGTGAAATTTTAAGCAGTTTCTGGAATGTATGAAAAAAGGATATATGACCAACTTTGAATATAATAAACCTTTCAAAGAAGGTAGTCGGTTATTTTTAAGAGCAAAGAAAACTATAAGTTGTTGTCCAACAAAAGTTTAAAAATATGTTTTAAATAAATTTGTTTTTTCCAACAAAAACTTAAAAAAAATAATTTGTTTTTTAAATATTTACTTTTTTTAGCATCAGTGTTTTGTCTTCCACATTTTTATTGTGCCACATTTGTGTCTTTGAAATTGCTCCTAATAGCCGTTTGCTTATACAATCTAATCTCCAGCATAAATTTCCCTTACTCTCGTGTTGTTAATTACATAAAAAGACATAAAATTCAACTCACAACAATTTACAACCAACATTTAAGTCACTAAGGGCAAAATGAAGACAACAACTGACAAGTTTTCAATGAACTAGACAAGACTTGCTATAAAGAAGAAGAAGAAAAAAAACAAGAAACATCAAAATAAAACACCTGGTTGTAATAAACAGCTCAAGGAGCAGCAACAGCAGTAGTACAACAAGCAACATTTCAAGTATATTTAGTGAGTAACTAAGTGTTGTCATCAACAGCAAGTATCTTTCACATCTCTGTATAAAAAAAAAACCAGAAAAAAATTCCAAAGCCTGAAAAAAAAATCTTTTAAAATCCAACAAAGTCTCTTGAAAATGCTAACCAAAGACTAAAACAAGTGTTAGTGTGTCTGGGGAATGAAAAGGTGTTGAAATCTACTAAACGTTGTGCTTTTTATTGAAGCAGTGTCTGCCTTTAAGGTCTACTAAAAGTGTTTTTAGCAATAAATATTTTATAATTTGACCTTTTTCTAAAAGCAAAAAGACTTACCCCCAACACATTTGTTTACACTCACACTTGTGTATAGAGTACCCTACAATAGCAACTCTCTACATAATTTGTTGGCTGTTGGATGTGGCTGTGTGCTTTTTATTATTATTACACATATGCCCAATTAAAAATTCTCTTTTTGATATGAAATTAAACAAAACAAGAAAAAAAAAATAAATGGCAACAACGGCCATAACAACAAAACAAACATGCAACAATATTGTGCAATTGTTGGCTTGTGTTTCTACGTTTTGCAGCAGCAGGATATAAAAATCCTTTCATATTTTTGCCAGCCTTTGTTATGTTATGATAGCTGGGTTGTATTTTTTGTTAACACACACACACATTTAGCTACATATAGATACATACATAGATGCATATGTATGTTTGTATATATTTTAGTAGGTAGAGTACTGGTCTCCACTTTGTTAACTTCAACATTTTGCACTTATTGTTGTTGATGCTCTTATAAACGACCGCAAAGTAGGCAACAGTTTTTATAATATTTTTTTTTGTATTTTGTATATTCTCTTTATTTTGTAAGAGTTGTTTGTGGATCTGTGTGTGTGAATGTGTATATTTTTCATTTGAGGTTTTTTATGTTTGCATTTTCATTTTAATAACCAGCACATTGTATTTCATATTATTTTTATTTTATATTTTGTTCAGAGTTTGAGTGAAGGTAAGTGAATTTTATTAACAGTAAAGTATAAAATAATGGACACTAATGTTAAATAAATCCTGAAGAAAATTTAGTTGAAGGTAATATTTGTTTTGTTAATGTTTTTTTGTCTTAAAAAACAAGAATTTTTGGAAATATTATTTTACCACAATTTAAAGTCTTCTTTACTCTTTAAACCAATTAAGTTTTTTTTACAAAATCTTTCTTATATTTTAAGCTGCCCATATATCCTTTTTTCATAAATTAGAGAAAACTGCTCAGAACTGGTCATAAGTTTACGTTAAAAGTATTTATAATATTTGTTAATATTTTTCTCAGAATTTTTCTTAAATGTTTATACTTTTTATTAAAAAAATTTTTTTTTTAAACAAATTCTTGTAATTTTTATTTTACCACAACTTGTAGTTTTGTTTGCTCTTTATAATATCCTATTTTTTTCTTCCAAATGTTTCTTAATTTCCATGTGCACCATATATCCTTTTTTAATAATGTCAAAAAAATAACTCAAAATTGTTGAAAAGTCTCCCTAACAAGTATTTATAATATTTATAAATAGTTATTATTATAATTCATTTTATATTTTTTCCTTTTTGCTTAAAATTTTTGTTATAAATTAAAATTTTAAAAATTTTATTTTACCACAACTTGTAGTATTTCTCGCTATTTTAAATACTGTATTGGTTTCTTCAAAATATTTATAACATTCTAAGCTGGCCATATATCCTTTTTTCATAATTTCCAGAAAACTAATCAAAATTACTTTAGAAGTTGCATGCCATGTATTCGTCTTATCAAATATTTCGTTTTTAAGAATTTCATGTTATTTTTCTGTTTAAAATATTAAAAAAAGAAGAATTGTGAAAATATTATTTAATGAAAACTCGTAATCTTCTTTAGTCTTTATATTATAGCTAGTTGTTGTTTATTCGGCTCTTTTGTTGAAAAGCAGTTCATATATCCTTTTTTCATAAATTCATTAAAACCTTTGAAACATTTTTTAAACTTTCCTTTTCCATTTGCAGCCACTGTATTTTTTATAGAAAAATATTATAGTAATTGTTGTCTGTGTATTGGTATCTCTAGTGAGAGTAAAGTATGTATGTAGTGTTTTTATGTGTCCGTTTGTATGTTGGTTTATAAGTTTGTTTTATGAATTTTAAGTGTCTTTGTTGAGTAAAAATTGTTTACCTTTTTAAGCGATTAAGTGTTATTGTGTGTGTGTGTGTGTGATAGAGTTTATAAATGCCTTTTTTGCTGTTATATAATAATGTTGTAAGTGAAAAATAAAGAAAGAAATTAAAAAAAACAAGAAATTATAATTATTGTATGATGTTCAAGATAAAAAAAGGATATTTTTATGTATGTTTTTATATGTATATTGAAAACATTAACTCACAAATATTACACAAAGAGCTTTTTATTGTAAATGAAGTTAATTGAAAATATTCATTAATTTATTATGCTCTCGAGTTTTTTTTTTCTTTTTTAAGCTATAATTGAAAACGTTTTCTTTTTAAGTGTTTGAAAATTTATTTAAAAGTTGCTTTTTTAAAGAATATGTATGAAATTCAGGACATCAAATACTAGTAAAATTTATGTTCAAGAGTAGATGGATTTTCAGGAATTATTTTTTTTTATTTTAAAAATATTTTTCATGACATTTTGTTGTTGTTTAAAGCACTACAGTATTTTTTTTTGTTATTACATTCCCAGTTGGTCATATATTCTTTTTACTTTAATTCGTGAAAATTGCTCTAAATTTATTATTCAACTTTTCTTAAGTTATTTTCATTATTATTTCACAATTATCAAAATTTTCTTTTATTATAACTTGCAAATTTCTTTGCTCTTTCAAATTAAAAAAAGTGCCCTCAAAAATTTTTATTGTTTTCGAAGCTGGCCATATATCCTTTTTTCAGAAATTCTAGAAAACTACTCAAAATGGCCCTAAGAGGTATTTTTGAGGATTTTATAATAGGCTAATTTTAATTCTATCAAAAGTTGTACTTCAGTAATCTTAAAAGTTGCTTTCTTCAAAATATTTATTGCTTTGGCCATATAATTTCTTTTTTCATAAATTCTAGAAAAGTGTTCAAAATTAGTGCAAAGCGTCCTAGAAAGTATTTTATATATTCAAACTCACATTTTTGAAGATTTTTTTTAAAATTAATTTTTTATATTAATTGTTTTTCTTGTTAAAAACAAATTTGTTTAAAATTTTCTTTTATCACAATTTAAAGTCTTATTAGCTCTTTTAAAAAACAGAAAATGTTCTTCTTAAAATTTCATAGATTCAAAGCTGGCCATATATCCTTTATTTACAAATCACAGAAAATAACTCAAACGTGCCCAAAAGTTTTCGTTTAATGTTTTTCTGATATTTAAAATCATCATTATCTATATTAAAAAAAAATTTGTTTAAAATTTATTTAAACAAAAAAATTAACAAAGAATTTTTTTTTTAAATATTTTAGTTTCCCTAATTTTAATTTTACCACAACTTAAGGTTTTTTGCGCTCTTTAAAATAACACAAAATTTTCTTCGATATTCTGATCAGTTCCCAAGCTGCCCATATATCCTTTTTTCATATATTCAAGAAAATCACTCAAAAGTATCCAAATGCTTAAATTTTATGTAGTTTTAATATGTAAATTATGTTTTCTCCAAAATAAATTTGAAAAAATTTGAATTTTCTAGATTTAAAAATTAAAATTTTTCTTAATTTTTTTTTTTAAATTTCGTTTTTCCAGTTTTTGTTTTATCACAACTTGAAGTATTTTGCGCTCTTTAAAATAACACAGAATTTTCTTTGAAATGCTTATTAGTTTCATAACTGACCTTATATCCTTTTTTCATATATTCAAAAAAATCACTCAAAAGTACTTTATGTGTTGATTTGAGTTTTTTTTAACATGGAAAATTTGTTTTTGCCAGATTTCAAAAAAATATTTTTTTCTGCTTGAATAATTTTGCTTAAAATAATTTTTTTCAGATTCTACTTTTACCACAACTTATTGTTCTCTTCGCTCTTTAAAATATATTACTTCTTTCCTCCAAATAATTATTACATTAAATTCTGGCCATATATCCTTTTTTCCCAAATTCAAGAAAACTATTTAAAATGGCTTAATAGTTTTCCTATATAGTGTTTTCTATATTTTAACATAATTATTGCGAATTTATTTTAAAAAAAACTTTGTTTTTTTTCTAAATACAGTGCACTCGCGGTAACGTGAACTAATTAAAACCAAGGGAGTTCATGTTAGTGAAATTGTTCACGTTAGCGATTGTCGAATTTCATGGAAAAAATATATAATTTTATAATATAAACCTGTGTTTTACACGCTTGAACGTGAAATAAAACAAAATTATTGATTAAAATGCATTACAAAACAAAACGAGATCACGAGAAACTATAAATTGAAACAAAATTACATAGCAAATAAAATTACTCATTCGTTGCCACTAAAAAAAAATAATTTAGAGGATAAAACACATTTTTTTAACAAGGAGATTCTCAAAACTTTAAAAATTGAATTTAATGTATGTATTGAAGTGTTGTCTACATAATTAGAAAACAAATGCAGTGAAAAAAAATTGTTCACGTTATAGAGCTTTCTGAGTTTGTTCACGTTACAGAGTAGTCAATGTAAGCAAAAGCTTGTTCACGTTAGGCGGTGTTCACGTTAGACGGTGTTCACGTTACCGCGAGTGCACTGTATTTTTAGAAAAAAATTTAAAAAAAAAATTAAATTTTTTAATTTTTTATTTTACAACAATTTAATATTGTCTTAGCTCTTCGAATTATATTAATTTTTGCTTTTAAATTTGTATTCCACTCAAAGCTGGTCATATATCCTTTTTTCACTTATTCATGAAAACTGCTCAAAATGGCTTAAAATTTGTGTTACAAGTATTTAAACATATTTTTCTTAAAAATTTCTTAAAATTTTTCTCTTTTTTTAAATATTTTTTTTTTCAAAATATATATTTTTTTCAATATTTTTGATCACAACTTGCAGATATCTGTGATCTTTTAAATGAAATAATTTGTTCCTCAAAATATTTATTTTATTCAGAGCTGGTCACATATCCTTTTATCACAAATTCCCAAAAAACTACTTAAAATTGCTAAAAATGTCTTTATTTAGTATTTTCAATATTTAAAATTAGTTAAAATTGTTAATTTCATTTATATTTTAGTTAAATTTAAAATATTTGTTAGCAAAGTAAACTTATTTTTCTTTCATACACTCCTGTTTAATTATGCTCTACTTAATTTTAGCTTTTGATTTCAAAATTAAGTTTACTGTAATTAATGTTTGTATTGAAATGTAACTGACCTATTTTGTAAAGCATTCATTACAGTTGTTTTTCAGCTTTTTTCCATCCAATTTATATTTTAAAGCCATAATTTTTTTTTTTATATTTACAACAAACAAATAATAATTTACTGTATGCGCTCACTCAGGCCTAATAGGGAAATTATTTGTTCCCCTTTACCCCCCATTCCAAACCAACCACTAATTTAATGGCTGCATAAATTTGTGTTAAACATCGTATAAAACTCTCACCATTGTTTTTAGGTTTTTTTCTTTCTGCAGATTTAGTTTAAGCTTGATGATGTTGTATGTGAATGTTTAAGACTTGGTCACGTTTCATATTTTAACAAATTTTGAAAAGTGTGGAGCAAAAAACTTTAATATACAAAAATGTGCCGACCGTTGTTAGGCCTTTCATTTAAGAGCTCATAAAGTTAATGTGTACGACGAGTATTTTTGTACATTATGATGTGTACGATGAGCAGGATATTCTCACCGTTTGTTTCTATGTTCTTTTTTTTTTCTCAACGTTCTTTGAGTGTCATGATGTTGGTTTAGTTGAAGGTGTATTTATGAGTTGCTGGCTGGTAGAGTAACTCTACCGGGAAATGGTTGGTGATATGGATTTAAAATTTAATTTGTTGTCACTGATTTTATAATAAGTATGTACTTATAATTGAAGATTTTGCCAGTTGGATATTTTGGGATTTTTTGCCATTGCCATTGACCTTATTTCAATTATAAAATAAAACTTCCCGAGTTGAATACTTTGAAAATTTGATAAATTATTTTTCGATTTTGTTAAAAAAAAGTTAAATTTTTTCGAAATTTTGAAAAAAAAAACTTCCCGAGTTTTTATTTTGGGTATTTTTGAATTTGTTTTAGGAATTCAAAAAAATTTTTAAATTTAATAACAGTTTTAAAAATGCTATCCCTTGCCTATTATAATTATGAAACTTTGCTAAAAAGAAAAAATCCCGAGTAGGATATTTTGGAAATTCTGAAATTTGTTTTAGGAATTCATCAAAAAAGTTTTAAATTTCTTAATTTTGTGAACACTTATTAGAATTATCTTTTTAAAATAGGTGATTCCTCAAAAAAAAACTTCCCGAGTTAATATTTTGGAAATTCTGAAAGTTGTTTTGGGAATTAAATTAAAATCTTTTAAATTTCAAAATTTTATGAAAATTCGTTAGAATTGCGTTTTTAAAATAGGAAATTCCTCCAAAAAAATATCTCGAGTTGGATATTTTGGAAATTCTAAAAATTGTTTTCAAATATTCTTAGCCTTGTCTATTAAAATTAGTAAATTTTGCTTAAAAAAACATCCCGAGTAGGATATTTTGGAAATTCAGGAAATTATTTTAGGAATTCATTAATAAAAGTTTATATTTCAGAATTTTGTGAAAACTTGTAAGAATTTCGTTTTTAAAATAGGAAATTCCTCAAAAAAAGTTCCCGAGTGGGATATTTTGGAAATTCTAAAAATTGTTTTAGGAATTCGTTAGAAAACTTTTAAGTTTCTGAATTTGGTGAAAACTTGTTAGAATTGCCATTTTAAAATAGGAAATTCTTAAGAAAAATGTTCCCGAGTTGGATATTTTGGGAATTTTTGAATTTGTTTTGTGAATTCATTTAAAAACTTAAAATTTTAGGAACAGTTTCAATAATTCTTAGCCTCGCTTATTAAAATTAAGAAATTTTGCTTAAAAAAAAAATACTTCCCGTGTAGGATATTTTGGAAATTCTAAAAAATGTTTTAGGAATTCATTAAAAAACCATTTCAATTTCAGAATTTTGTGATAACTTGTTAGAATTGCGTTTTTAAAATAGGAAATTCCTCAAAGAAGAAGTTCCCGAGTTGGATATTTTGGGAATTTTTGAATTTGTTTTAGGAATTCATTAAAAAACTTTTAAATTTAAGAAAATTTTCAAAAATTCTTTGCAATGCCTATTAAAATTAGGAAATTTTGCTTAAAAAAAACATCCCGAGTAGGATATTTTGGAAATTTTGAAAAATCTTTTAGGAATTCATTTAAAAACTTTTAAATTTCTGAATTTTGTGAAAAGGTGTTAGAATTGCCATTTTAAAATATGAAATTCCTCCAAAAATAGTTCCCGAGTGGGTTATTTCGAAATTCTAAAAATTAATTTAGGAATTCATCAGAAAACGTTTAAATTTCTAAATTTTGTGAAAACTTCTTAGAATTGCCTTTTTAAAATTAAAAATTCTTTAAAAAAGAAGTTCCCGAGTTTGATATTTTGGGAATTTTTAAATTTGTTTTAGGAATTCTTTAAAAAACTTTTAAATTTAAGAGAACTTTCAAAAATTCTCAACAGTGACTATTAAAATTAGTAAATTTACTTTAAAAGAAAACATCCCGAGTAGGATATTTTGGAAATTCAAAAAAATGTTTTAGGAATTCATTAAAAAACCGTTTCAATTTCAGAATTTTGTGATAACTTGTTAGAATTTCCTTTTTAAAATAGGAAATTCCTCCAAAAAAAAGTTCACGAGTAGGATATTTTGGAAATTCTAAAAATTAATTTAGGAATTCATTAAAAAACTTTTAAATTTCTATATTTCGTGAAAACTTGTTAGAATATCCTTTTTAAAATTAGAAATTCCTCAAAGAAGAAGTTCCCGAGTTGGATATTTTGGGAATTTATGAATTTAATTTAGGAATTCATTTAAAAGCTTTAAACTATAAGAATAGTTAAAAAAATTCTTAACATTGCCTATTAAAATTAAGAAATTTTGCTAAAAAAAAAAACATCCCGGGAAGGATATTTTGGAAATTATGAAAATTGTTTTAGGAATTCATAAAAAAACTATTAGATTTATAAGGTGGGTAAATATTCACTTTATTTTAAACAATAATTATTGTTTAAGAACAAAATCTAATAAAACCTATTGACCCTGCAAGTAAGAATCTATGTATGTTCCAAATTTTTAAAAAATGTTTGCTTGAAACTTATTAAAAATGATAACATATAATTTTCCAATTCCTTATAGGGCATTTCGAAATTCTTCATAAACCAAAAAAACTAAATCTCTAACTAGATCCTATAGATGCTGTTATCTTTACACTAAACAGCCGTAGTAGTACTAGTCGCCTTTAGTGGCTAAAAGGAGTCTCATTATTATGCCAGGCATTTAATACTGACATGTACCAGCATACAACTTCAAACAACTGTATACAAATCTACAAGCCCAAATGTATGTTCACTTCCAAACGACTTAAGTTAAAGTTGTGTTAGTTCTACAAGCCCTACTACTAAAAAAAAAACATATTAAGGCTGCTTGCTATTCCCTCTAAACATGATAATGATTAAACTAATGACAATAACGTTAATAATGACGATGATGATGATGATAATAATGCTGTAGATTATAATACAGAGTAGACTGTTGTCTATTAAACATTCCTGTATTTAAGCAAATGTTGTAATATAATTTTTTTTTTTTGAACAAGTTTCTCTTCTTGTTGTGTTAAAGTTTGTTGCAGCATAAATGTTCACTTCACATTTTTTATTTATGTTTTTTTATTTTTTGGTTAGTGTTGTTTTATTCACAGATCACATACATTTTTTATGTCACAAATACGTGACAATTATTGTCATTATGATTATATATATATATTTTTTTTTTGTCTTGTTCAACACATAAGTGTATTTATGTGCTTTAGAGCACAGGCATTGTTGTCATTAATAATGGGGCAAAAAGTAAAATTATATAAGGGAAATCATAAAAGATTAACTGTTGCTTTTAAGACTCACACCATAGACAGTTAGTTATTTTGGGAGATAAATATTAAAATTAATAAAGAACAATTTAAGACTGTCATTGCCTTTTGGAAGTTCCAAAATGTTCAAACTTATAGAGGATATGATGTTTGTTTATATTACCTTTTGGTTTTATCATAGTTTTTGTTTTTCTTGCTTGCAATTGATCATTTATACCCTTGTAAAATGAATAAAATCAGTGAAATTCGCTTAATTAAAAACAAATTTATTAGTGAAAACAAATCTACGAAAAAAAATTTTTTTTTGGTGAAAAAAATTTGGGTTAAAAAATATTTTTCTCAATTTTCACCCATTGTAGGTCAAACTTACTATGGCGTTATATACGTCGTTGTAAAGACCCTTGAAATGTCTATCATTAAATATCCAAATTGTCTATAAAAATGACCTAGTAATCCATATACATATATATCAAAAAGAGTTAAAAAAAATCGAGGTTGTCGTGGTTTTTTCCTTATATTTTAGCCATTTGTGAGCCGATTTTCTCGATTTTAAATAGCAACCGATCCGGCTCTACAGCGGATATAGTGATGTATGAATCATGTATGTAAGTTATTTGGGGGCTACGGAAAGTTGATTTCAACATACAGATGGATGGACAGAAGGAGATGGCTATATCGAATTCGCTATCTAAAACGGTCACGAATACATATATTTTGTGGGGTCGCAAACTAAAAATGTAGAACTTACGAATGAAATGACAAACAAGGTGAAGGGTATAAAAATAGCTCAACATTTATTTCATTACTCTGTAGAATTTCTTTAACAGTTAATGCCTGTTAACTTATTATTTTGTTAACTATAGTTAAGCCACTTTTAAAATATATGGATTGTATGAAAAGGTTAAAATATTATTTTGTTTATTCATTTCAGTTTTTAATCGAAGATTTTTCCATATTACTGTTACAGCAACTATTCATTCTCGTATCAGGTATCACAGTTTTGTACCCCTTAAAGTTTTAAAGGAACTGCAAATAATGTAAGCTGTTTATTTCTTATTGAACGCTTTTAATAATGTAACTTACATTAAAAGCTTTATTTGTAAATTTTCCTGAAGTGTTTAAGGCTACAATAATTGTTCTCAGTTAAACATTTATAACTAACCCGATTACTGTGTCTTTAAGTTGCTGTTAACAGCTTTTTAATAACCGTTAACATTTGCTTCTGTAATTCTAACATAAACATAAAAGTTTCAGAAATGTTAAAAGCCTTACACGCAGCTTTTAGTACTAATAAAGTTCATGTTAAATGTAATGCTTTTTGAAGTTGTCTTTAATAAGTAGGAATGTTAAAATTGTGGTTGTAATTCTTAGGTGTGTAAAGTGCTCTCAACTTTTATGATTCTGTAACAAAATTGTATTTACATCAGCTAGTGGTAATGTTACAAGGCTTTGAGATACTTTGTTGTTTTGTGGCTTAAAACAATAGAGAATGTCACATAGATATATAAAGCTTTTGACAATAGATTTAGGACCTCACTTTACAAAAATCAAACTGTATGAAAAATATTCAAGTTTTTGTCCAGTATTCTTCTTATAAATTGCTTACGCTGACGACTTTAAAGGCTTTGTTTTATAAAACGACAAACGTTACTGGCATTTCTATGGAAAATATTCAATATTTTAATAATAAAGTCCTAAGTGCCTCAGGGTCTCATTTTAACAAACAATTTTTATTGAAAAAATTCAAGTTTAAAACCTTTATCCTAGTTTTTTTCATACAAATTTCGTATGTTTCTGAACACTTCGTTTTATAAGTTGAGGCACTCAGTTTATAAAATAAAATGTTTTGAATAGTAAAATAGAGGAAACAAATTTGAAACTTGAATTTTTTTCCATATCAATTTCTTTCATATCAATCCATGTTGATGTTTATAAGGTGCAAGACGATTCGAATACAGCAGTAAAATGTGTTTACAACACTACACATCATAAAATTCGCCAACTAAAGCTAAAAGGGTTTAAGTCTGTACTAACAAAACTTAAGAAAATTACAGCATGAAAGGATTTTGTCCGTACTATACCAGTTTGCCATACCACAGTTAGGTAGTTGGGTTGGAAATTTCAAATATTAAAGGACAAAAAGCTTTTTATATCCTTTACCATTAGTGGCAAGGGTATATGTATATAAGTTTGTCACATTTGTCCACATTTTTCATTTGCGAACCTACAAAGTATATATATTCTGGATCGTTGTGGACAGCGAAGTCGATATAGTCATGTCCGTCTGTATGTTGAAATCAGCTTTCCAAATCTCCCAAATAATTTACAAACATAATTGATACATCAATATATCGGGAATTCTCCCGGCTCGGTCGCTATTTAAAATCGAGAAAATCAGCCCACAAATAGCTGAGATATAAGGAAAAAACAGAGACAGCTTCGATTTTTGGCCTATTTTTGATCAATATCTGGATTACTAAGTCATAAATATAGACAATATGGATATCTAATGATAGATATTGCAAAGTCCATTACAACGATGTACATAAGGCTACAATGGGTCAAAATCGGGTAAAAAATTTTAATCCGAATTTTTTTTTAGAAACAATTTTTTTTGTCATAAGTTTTTTCACTAATAAATTAAAAAAAAAAATTAAATTTAAGAAAAAATTTTTAATAAAAATTTTAAAAAAATATTTGGAAAAAACTTTAAAAAAAAAATTTTTAAATTTTCCAAAGCAGGTGTGTCCAAAAGTTCCTTATGGAAGAGCAAACTCCAATACATTTAAAGAAAAACTAATTTGAATTGAATATTTTTTGTTGTAAAAACCACACATACAAAGAACAATAAAAAAATACACACTTTTTTAAACGATACCATACGATAAACAAAAACAAAATCTACATTGATGATCGCTGTCGACTATGTTTACCAGCAAAGCATACGAAAGTGTTGTTTGCTTTGCACTTGCGTCTATACAGTGAAGAACGACAAAAAAAATTAACAAGCCAATGTTGTTTGTGTATTTCATATTGCTACTGCTGAGTGCTCTATTGAGTATAGAAACACACAGCCTATAGCTAAGAGCATTTACAAAAACAAATGAGCACCAAGAGTATAGGGCTTGGGCACCCTTGTTTTAAAGTATAATTTGGTGAAGGCTATAAAAGATTCGGCACAGCTTAATATAGCATTCTTATTTGTTTGGACCTATAATGGGTCAAAATCGGGAAGAATATTTTTGACTTGATTTTTATTTATTTTTTTTGTGAAATTTTTTTTTCACTAAAAAATTAAAAAAAAAAATAAAAAATTTAAATTTTGTAAAAAAAAATTTGAAAACAATTTATCAAAAGTACATTTTGGTGAGGTTATATAAGATTGGGCACATCATTACTCCCACCCGAAGTTTTTTGACAACAGAGTAAGGGCCTTAATTTATAAAACAATGCATTTAGAAACGTAAGAAGTTTTATCAAAAATACTAGGATGAGTTATCCTTTATGAACGATTATATTCTTAAAAAAAAAAAAAAATTTTTTTCACTAATAAATTTTTTCATTAATAAATTCAAAAAATTTTTTTTTTCAAAAAATTAAAAAAAAAAAAAATAATTTTGAAACAATTTATCAAAAGTACACTTTGATGAGGGTGTGTTTGGCACAGCATCACTCCCACCCGAAGTTTTTTGACAACAGAGTAAGGGCCTTAATATATAAAACGATGTATTTAGAAACGTAAGAAGTTTTATGAAAAATACTAGGATAAGTTTTCCTTTATAAACGATTATATTCTTAAAAATATTTTTTTTGAAAAAAAATTTTTTTTCACTAATAAATTTAAAAAAAATTTTAAAAATTTTATAAAAAAAAATTTAAAAAAATGTATCAAAAGTTCACTTTGGTGATGGTATATTGGGCACATCATCACTCCCACCCGAAGTTTTTTGACAACAGAGTAAGAGCCTTAATTTATAAAACGATGCATTTAGAAACGTAAGAAGTTTTATCAAAAAAACTAGGATAAGTTTTCCTTTATGAACGATTATATTATTAATTTTTTTTTTTTCAAAATTTTGTTTCACTAATAAATTTAAAAATTTTTTTTTAAAAATTTTATAAAAAAAATTTTGGAAAAAATTTATCAAAAGTACACTTTGGTGCTGGTATATTGGGCACAGCATCACTCCCACCCGAACTTTTTTGACAACAGAGTAAGTTCCTTAATTTATAAAACGATGCATTTAGAAACGTAAGAAGTTTTATCAAAAATACTAGGATAAGTTTTCCTTTATGAACGATAATATTATAGTGCGAATACAGTTAGGAAAATGTACACAACAATTCACATCACGCAATTAGCCACCAAAAGCTCAAAGGGTAAACTGGTATCCTACACTGAATTAGAAGATGCGCCATCTCTATGTCGTCATTGTAAAAATATGGCAAACAAGGTTTTTTTCTGTACTATAATAAGCTTACCCAACCTGTTGTTGGCTATTTGTGTTAAAATTTACAATGGTAAAGAACAAAAAGCTGTTTATAAGTATAAAAGCTTATTCTAAAGTTTTCAAATAAAGTCAATTAAAATTGAGCTAAAGAGCTTTTGAAAGGAGTTATTTAAGGAATTATTTTATTTTTTATCAAGGATTTTAACCATGATTGGCTTTATTTAATTTTATACTATATTTGGAAGCGAAAGCTTAAAATTTGAAACTTTGTAAAGCATAAACCTAGAAGGGTCATTAAGCTTTGTTAAACATTATTTTTGGTGCCAGAGTTTGTGGTCAGATGTCAGTATTGAGAACAAATTAAAATTATAACAAATATCATGAGCAGTAAAATAATTATATTAGCTGTGAGATAAAGCTAAATTTATTTAGAATCATTACTAAATAAAAAATTATTTCAAAAATTTTTTCAAATTCAATTTTTATTTTTTTGCTCTCCCTTTGAAATTAAAAATTTTTTATTTTCTTGTAAAAAAAATTTAAAGAATTCTTAAATTTTTCTCTAGCTAAAAAAAGAATGCCTTTAACCATTACTATTTAATGTTATATTGAGAAAAGAAATTCTTCTTTTTTTTTTCTTTTTTGATATAAAAAATTGAAAATCGTTTTAGCATGCAAAATTACATGGCAAATTGAGCAGCATCTAAAAAATCAAATGATTAGTTTGGTATGATGGCTGGCAACATACGCTTTCTTCTTACATTGATTGGAGTAAGAAGTGAAGGAAATATAATAAAACTAAATAAATTCCATGAATGATGTATTGAGCTAAATGTATATAAAGAAATCAAAGAAATAAATAAATAGTTTTTTGACTTGTCCGAAAGACTTGTTGAAACAATAATAATAATAATACAACATGATTGTTGCAAGTATTTATACGAATGAGTAGTAACTGGAGATATTTTTTTCTATTGTAGTATATATTTAGGGATTTTATGCTTAAATGACTGCATGATGGACGAGAATAAAATTGAAAAAAGAAAAAATTTCCTTTGTTTGTTACTGGCCAGCAGTTGGAAATAAAATGGACAGTTCCTTAATATGTTACTTAAATATATAAAGATTTAAGTTATAAAAATTATAATTTGTTCCAAATTTAATTCAATATTTGTTAAAAAAGTTAAAAATTTTGTTTTAAATCCTTTCCTTTTTTACTGTATAACTCTTTAATTTCTGCAATACCTTTCATTCAAACTTTTTAAATGTTTTCAAATTGTTGGTTAAATTTACTTGGTTTTTTTCCAATTCTTTTTTTGTAGTCTATTACAAAGAGGTCTATTTATTTTCTAGAGTTAATTATAAAACCACTATTTAACAACTCATGTGCACATCATTCATTTCAGCTTCCATAATATAACATTCATTTTTGTTTTTTTTTTTTTTTTTTTTGCCATATAAAGCCTTTCATATTGCTGCTGCTGTTGTTGTTTATTACTTACAACAAATGGTTAATCATCAACTATTTTTGTATGTGGTTTTATAGTTGCATGCAACATCATATTAACGCAAACATGTAAAATGTAGACATACTACAGATTTTATTGAAAGCCAAACTAAAATAGAGTTGAGGAGCATAAATCTGTAGTGTGTGTGTTTGATAAAGAATCTTTTTTTTTTTTCATAAAAATTAGTTTTTTATTATATATTTTTATAATTATTATTGGAAAAAGAATGTGCAATAAAAAGAATAAATGGTGGTACAAGAAGCTTTATGTAAAATAAACAGGTATTTTATATATTTTAAAGCTAAAATTTGTACAAATTGTTTAAAGTGTGTTTAAAACACTTTAACGTTGTAAATACCAAAGAAAAATTTATAAAATTCTAGGTTAGTTATAACCATTATTGTAGGCATTTGTCTAAAAGAAATCACTTAAATCGCTTTAATAGCCAACAAGTTATGAAGCTAAATAAGAGACAAGCTCCAACAAAAATTTAAGTTTTTAAAGAAAACTAATTTAATGTATAACTATTTGGCATTGGTATACTAAACAATTTTGCCACCAGCTGTATCATGTATTTGGTATCATAGAAAAGCTAATAGTTCAGGCTTTGATTTAAGATATCCTATAGAAACTAAGTTGTATAAAAAATTCTTTAAATTTGCTTCTAAAAGGCAACAAATATTTTGATTTCCTTTATTTCTACAAAATTTGGCGTTCGCATTACAAAAAAATATTGCTTCCAGCTATATAAGTTTTTGAGCAGAATAAAATATACAATAGTTTAAGCTTTCATTTGAGATATCATATGTGAACTTGTAAGTGTAAAAAGTTCTTAAAATTTTCATATAAATAAAAACAAATATTTTGCTAATTTGTTATTTCGACAAAATTTAACGTAAGTAGAATACAAAAATTTGCTTTCAGTGATATCATGTTTTTGAACTAGGATAATAAACAGATGCATAAGCTTTCTTTTAAGATATCATATGTCAATTTTCATTCTAAAAACTTTCATATAATTTTTGTTTAAAAGTATAAAAACATTTTTGGAAATTTTTTTAATTCGACAAAATTTGGCGTTTGCATAATAAAAAAATATTGCTTCTAGCTATATCAGTTTTTGGACATAATACAATAGACAATAACTCAAGCTTTCAGTTGAGATATCATATGTGAACTGGTAAGTGTAAAAAGTTTTTAAAATTTGCATCTTAAAGTGAACAAATATATTTCACATTTTTTTATATTGACAAAATTTGGAGTTAGTAGAATACAAAAATTTGCTTCCAGTGATATCATATTTTTGAACTTAGGTAATAGGTAATGGCATAAGCTTTCTTTTAAGATATCAGGTGTCAATTTTTATTTTAAAAACTTTCATATAATTTGAGTTTAAAAGTATAAAAAAAAAAATTTTTTGGAAATTTTTTTAATTCGATAAAATTTAGAGTTTGCATAATAAAAAATATTGCTTCTAGCTATATTAGTTTTTGGACACAGTACAATAGACATTAACTCAAGCTTTCATTTAAGATATCATATGTTGACTTGAGTGTTGTAAAAGGTTCCTAAAATTTGCGTCTTAAAATGAACAAATATATTTCACATTTTGTTATTTCGACACAATTTGGCGATAGTAGAACAAAAGAATTTGCTTCTAGCGATATCGTGTTTTTAAATTACGATAATAAGGAGTTGAATAATCTTTGATTTAATATATCCTATGTCAGCATTCATTTAAAAAAATTTCATAAAATTTTCGTTTAAAAATATAAAAATATTTTGCAAATTTTTTTTAATTTGACAAAGATTGGCCCTAATATAATAAAAAAATTACTTCCAGTGATATCATGTTCTTGATCTAAGAAAACAGGTAGTAGCATAAGCTTACCTTTAAGATATCAGACGTCAACTTTAATTTAAAAAGGTTCATATAATTTTCGTTTAAAAGTATAAACAAAATTTTGGATTTTTTTTTTTTAATTCGACAAAATTTGGCGTTTGTGTAGTACAAAAGTTTGCTTCCAGTGACATCATGTTTTTAAACTGAGACAATAGACAGTTGCTTAAGCTTTCTTTTGAGATATCATATGTCAATTTTCATTCTAAAAACTTTCATATAATTTGAGTTTGAAAGTATTTTGGACTATTTTTTAATTCGATAAAATTTAGAGTTCGCATAATAAAAAATATTGTTTCTAGCTATATTAGTTTTTGGACACATTGAAATAGACAATAACTGAAGCTTTCATTTGAGATATCACATGTGATCTTGTTTGTGTAAAAAGTTTTAAAATTTTTATCTAAAAGTGAACAAATATTTTGCTCATTTTGTTATATCGACAAAATTTGGCGTTAGTATAATACACTATTTTACTTCCAATGATATCATGTTTTTGAACTCAGATGACAGCTAATAGTACAAGCTTTCATTTAAGATATCATATGACAACATTCATTTAAAAAACCTTCATCAATTTTTCGTTTGAAAATATAAAAATATTTTTTGAAATTTTTTCAATTTGACAAAGTTTGGCGTTATTATAATAAAAAAATTTGCTTCCACTGATATCTTGTTTTTGAATTAAGAAAACAGGTAGTAGTATAAGCTTTTCTTTAAGATGTCAACATTAATTTAAAAAGGTTCATATAATTTTCATTTAAAGTAAAAAAAATATTTTGGATTTTTTTTATTCGACAAAATTTGGCGTTAGTATAATACACAATTTTACTTCCAGTGATATCATGTTTTTAAACTAAGGTGACAGCTAGTAGTACAAGCTTTCATTTAGTATATCACATATCAACATTCATTAAAAAAAGTTCATAAAATATTCGTTTAAAAATATAAAAATATTTTGGAATTTTTTTTTAATTTGAAAAAGTTTGGCCCTAATATAATAAAAAAATTTGCTTCCAGAGATATCATGTTCTTAAACTAGGAAAATAGGTAGTAGCATAAGCTTTTCTTTAAGACATCAGATGTCAACATTAATGTAAAAAGGTTCATATAATTTTCTTTTAAAAGTAAAAAAAATATTTTGGATTTTTTTTTTTAATTCGACAAAATTTGGCGTTTGTTTAGTACAAAAGTTTGCTTTCAGTGACATCATGTTTTTTAACTTAGATTGCAAGTAGTTACATTGGCTTTCATTTAGGATATCATACGTCAACATTCATTTAAAAAAAAATCACAAAAATTTCGTTTAAAAATATTAAAATATTATGGAAATTTTTTTAATTTGACAAAATTTGGCGTTCGTATAAAACAAAATTTAGCTTCCAGTGATATCACGTTTTTAAACTCAAATTGCAGGTATTTGCATTGGCTTTCATTTAAGATATCATATGTTAACATTATTTATAAAATAGTTCAAATAATTTTCGTTTAAAAGTAAAAAAAAAAATATTTTGGATATTTTTTTTATTCGAAAAAATTTGACGTTAGTATAATACACAATTTTACTTCCCATGATATCATGTTTTTGAACTAAGGTGACAGCTAGTAGTACAAGCTTTCATTTAAGATATCATATGTCAGCATGCATTTAAAAAAAGTTCATAAAATTTTCGTTTAAATGTAAAAAAAATATATTTTGGAATTTTTTTTAATTCGACAAATTTTGCCGTTTGTATGATAAAAAAGTTTGATTCCAGTGACATCATGTTTTTGAACTCAGCTTACAGGTAGTTGCATTGGCTTTCATTAAAGATATCAGATGTCAACATTAATTTAAAAAGCTTCATATAATATTCGTTTAAAAGTAAAAAAAAAATATTTTTGATTTTTTTTTAATTCGACAAAATTTGGCGTTAGTATAATACACAATTTTACTTCCAATGATATCATGTTTTTGAACTAAGGTGACAGCTAGTAGTAAAAGCTTTCATTAATTATGTCATATGTCAACATTCATTTAAAAAAAGTTCATAAAATTTTCGTTTAAAAATATAAAAATATTTTGGAAATTTTTTTAATTTGACAAAGTTTGGCCTTACTATAATAAAAAAATTAGCTTCCAGTGATATCATGTTCTTGATGTAAGAAAACAGGTAGTAGCATAAGCTTTCCTTTAAGATATCAGATGTTAAAATTAATTCAAAAAAAGTTCATTAAATTTTCGTTTAAAAGTAAAAAAAAAATATTTTGGATTTTTTTTTTAATTCGACAAAATTTGGCGTTTGAGTAGTACTAAAGTTTGCTTCCAGTGACATCATGTTTTTAAACTCAGATTGCAATTAGTTGCATTGGCTTTCATTTAAGATATCAAATGTCAACATTCATTTAAAAAAAGTTGATAAAATTTTCGCTTAAAAATATAAAAATATGTTTGGAAATTTTTTTAATTTGACAAACTTTGGCGTTATTATGATAAAAAAAATAGCTTTCATTGATATCATGTCTTTGAATTCAGATTGCAGGTATTTGCATTGGCTTTCATTTAAGATATCAGATGTCAACATTAATTTAAAAAGGTTCATATAATTTTCGTTTAAAAGTACAACAAATATTTTGGATTTTTTTTTTAATTCGACAAAATTTGGGGTTAGTATAATACACAATTTTACTTCCCATGATATCATGTTTTTGAACTAAGGTGACAGCTAGTAGTACAGGCTTTCATTTAAGATATAATATGTCAACATTCATTTAAAAAAAGTTTATAGAATTTTCGTTTAAATGTAAAAAAAATATTTGGAATTTTTTTTAATTCGACAAAAATTGCCGTTTTTAATAATAAAAAAGTTTGCTTCCAGCGATATCATATTTTTGAACTCAGCTTACAGGTAGTTGCATTGGCTTTCATTTAAGATATCATATGTCAACTTTCATTAAAAAAAAGTTCATAAAATTTTCGTTTAAAAATATAAAAATATTTTGGAAATTTTTTTAATATGACAAAATTTGGCGTTCGTATAATAAAAAATTTAGCTTCCAGTGATATCACGTTTTTGAACTAGTATAACAGGCAATTATATAAGCATTCATTTATAAGTTCTTAAAATTTAATTCAAAATATTTTGAAAATATTTTTGTTTTTACAAAATAAATAGATGTACTTACCTTAGCTCCATGGATATTTGGCTGTGGTGTCGATTCGGTTGGTTAGCAGGGCTTATCGTAATTGATCGATTTTTCATCGGATGTAATGTTTCGGTGCAAAAATGATTTGTATTTTATAGCGTTTAAGCAGGTTTCTCAGCTTCAATTCATATGGTGCCCAATTTTCGTGCTTTAATATGAATTCTGCTGCTTTTTTTATCTGCTGCTTGTGTAGCTTCCAATGATTTTACAAGCTCTTGTTGAGTTTCACAACAATCTTTATCTGTCATCATACCTATTAGTTAAAAACATCAGCATTAGTTAAAGGTTATTATAGTATTATTTCATACAACTATCAATTGTCGGGTTTAAGATCAAATATAATAAGTACCTTTCTGTCTAAGATTTAGTACCATTTGAAAAGCAACCATGTGAGCATTAAATGCATATAAAAGAGCATTGGTTTGATAAATTATACAGAAAACAACAACAAAAACATATTTTATAGGCTGGCTGTGTATATCTACAAAGCAACAACAACAAAAATAACAACAAAACTTTAGTAAAAACATGACACTCACACTTACACCTATACTTCATGCACTCGCTTGAGTACGAAAACCAAAACAAAAACCCGAAAGTGCGAGAAAAAAAATCTGTTCGTTTGTTTTTAGGAGAGCTGGAATAAATACAGAACAGAGCAAGAGAGACAGGCTATCAAAGTAGTGGTAAATTATTATGAAGGTTATATTGTTGTTGTTTTTTTTATCATTTGTATTTTTACTCTCCCCTTTTTTTGCACGAGTACTCCCCTTGTGTTTTTTTTATTGTTGTAAGTAAAGGAATGAGGGTGATGCTGTGTGGTAATTGTTGTTGTTGGCTGGATGGATGATGCTGTTGCCTGATTTTTTTTTCTTCTCTATTATCCAGCCATTTTCTGTAGATATTTATAAACAAGTGTGTGTGTGAGCCTCTGTTTTTTTTGTAGTGTTTATATTATTATTTTTGTTTTTATTACTGCTGCCCGATTGCTTGGTAACGCAACAGTTTGCCATGGCAATAATACATTATAATTTGTGATTGAGTTTTATGTTGATAAGAGTAGAAAGTTGCGAATAATAAAAAAAATTGCACATAATTCTCAACATTTCAATGAAAACAACTACAACATAAATAACAGAAAAAAAACACTTTTAATATGAAAAAAAAAGAAAAATTGAGAGCAGAAAAAATAATGAAAACAAATTATCTAGAGGATGAGTAGAAAATAACAACTAGCATAGAAAATTAACCTTTATAGAGTAAAAAATGTGTTGTTTTTCCTAGAATGTTTTTTTTTGTGTTGTTGTGACTTACCTCCTGCTATTTTTCTATTTCAAATAAAGCACATATTTGTATATAAAAAAAGTACTCTTGACATTTTTTATGGTTTATTATTACGGTTGAGCAATTTTTTTTCTAAATAGAGTGATGATTTGTTTTCCCCAAACTATTTCAACAATTTTTTAATAAAACATTTGTTAAGAATTTCAAAAAAATATATAAGCGAAATCAAAGCTATACACCGACAAAAATTCTTTAAAATTCTAAAAGAAAAACTAAATTTTTCTACATTAATTGAGAAAAATAAGTATTTACGAGAATTAATATGATTTCAATTATCTATTAGCCGGACTTTTATAGTTCATTTCGCTTTCCACAAAAATCTAAAATATAAGAAACCTTTAGAAATCTCTATAAATTTAAAAAAAAAACTTTTCCTAACAATTTTTGCCACTGAAATCCCTCATATTATATGCCATTATTAAGGCTGCTTTTCTCTTTTACACTTTGAATTTTACAAACAAAATTTTTCTCATTTTTCATTTATATATTTTCCCGTAACCATAACAACTTTGTACACAATTTCATTGAATTTTTTTTTTTTTCTTTTTTTGATAATATTTTGCTCAAAACTTAAAAAACAAATAACAAAAATCTTACAAATGATGAAACAAATTTCACGCTGTGAAACCTTAAATATGAATACAAATGCAAAATAAATAAAAAACAAACTTCTTGTACTTCATCAGCATCAACAAAAACAACAATCTCGTAGACATGTTTATCACAAAAACAGAAAAAAATTATATATCTTTCAAAAAATGTTTTTTTTTTTTTTTTGGGGAAATCAAACAAAAAACAAGCAAATTAAACCTGATCAAAACAAGTCATATGGAAACTTATAAATTATATTTATATAGAAATTAATAAAAAATGTACATCCAGAGAAAACATATTTATATGACAATTAATTAGAAAAGAAAATGAAAATGGTTTAAATAAAAACCTAAGAAAAACTAGAACAGAACTAGAACAGAACTAGAACAGAACTAGAACAGAACTAGAACAGAACTAGAACAGAACTAGAACAGAACTAGAACAGAACTAGAACAGAGCTAGAACAGAACTAGAACAGAACTAGAACAGAACTAGAACAGAACTAGAACAGAACTAGAACAGAACTAGAACAGAACTAGAACAGAACTAGAACAGAACTAGAACTAGAACAGAACTAGAACAGAACTGGAACAGAACTAGAACAGAACTAGAACAGAACTAGAACAGAACTAGAACAGAACTAGAACAGAACTAGAACAGAACTAGAACAGAACTAGAACAGAACTAGAACAGAACTAGAACAGAACTAGAACAGAACTAGAACAGAACTAGAACAGAACTAGAACAGAACTAGAACAGAACTAGAACAGAACTAGAACAGAACTAGAACAGAACTAGAACAGAACTAGAACAGAACTAGAACAGAACTAGAACAGAACTAGAACAGAACTAGAACAGAACTAGAACAGAACTAGAACAGAACTAGAACAGAACTAGAACAGAACTAGAACAGAACTAGAACAGAACTAGAACAGAACTAGAACAGAACTAGAACAGAACTAGAACAGAACTAGAACAGAACTAGAACAGAACTAGAACAGAACTAGAACAGAACTAGAACAGAACTAGAACAGAACTAGAACAGAACTAGAACAGAACTAGAACAGAACTAGAACAGAACTAGAACAGAACTAGAACAGAACTAGAACAGAACTAGAACAGAACTAGAACAGAACTAGAACAGAACTAGAACAGAACTAGAACAGAACTAGAACAGAACTAGAACAGAACTAGAACAGAACTAGAACAGAACTAGAACAGAACTAGAACAGAACTAGAACAGAACTAGAACAGAACTAGAACAGAACTAGAACAGAACTAGAACAGAACTAGAACAGAACTAGAACAGAACTAGAACAGAACTAGAACAGAACTAGAACAGAACTAGAACAGAACTAGAACAGAACTAGAACAGAACTAGAACAGAACTAGAACAGAACTAGAACAGAACTAGAACAGAACTAGAACAGAACTAGAACAGAACTAGAACAGAACTAGAACAGAACAGAACTAGAACAGAACTAGAACAGAACTAGAACAGAACTAGAACAGAACTAGAACAGAACTAGAACAGAACTAGAACAGAACTAGAACAGAACTAGAACAGAACTAGAACAGAACTAGAACAGAACTAGAACAGAACTAGAACAGAACTAGAACAGAACTAGAACAGAACTAGAACAGAACTAGAACAGAACTGGAACAGAACTAGAACAGAACTAGAACAGAAGTAGAACAGAACTAGAACAGAACTAGAACAGAACTAGAACAGAACTAGAACAGAACTAGAACAGAACTAGAACAGAACTAGAACAGAACTAGAACAGAACTAGAACAGAACTAGAACAGAACTAGAACAGAACTAGAACAGAACTAGAACAGAACTAGAACAGAACTAGAACAGAACTAGAACAGAACTAGAACAGAACTAGAACAGAACTAGAACAGAACTAGAACAGAACTAGAACAGAACTAGAACAGAACTAGAACAGAACTAGAACAGAACTAGAACAGAACTAGAACAGAACTAGAACAGAACTAGAACAGAACTAGAACAGAACTAGAACAGAACTAGAACAGAACTAGAACAGAACTAGAACAGAACTAGAACAGAACTAGAACAGAACTAGAACAGAACTAGAACAGAACTAGAACAGAACTAGAACAGAACTAGAACAGAACTAGAACAGAACTAGAACAGAACTAGAACAGAACTAGAACAGAACTAGAACAGAACTAGAACAGAACTAGAACAGAACTAGAACAGAACTAGAACAGAACTAGAACAGAACTAGAACAGAACTAGAACAGAACTAGAACAGAACTAGAACAGAACTAGAACAGAACTAGAACAGAACTAGAACAGAACTAGAACAGAACTAGAACAGAACTAGAACAGAACTTTAGTTTTTGTCATCGTTCTGTATTATTATTTTCTCTCGTTTTCTAGCCCACATATTGTTGTCTTTCATCCTCCTTTCCAGCCTAAACCAAGCCATCTCCCCCCCGAAAGCCACCACACTAATTATCATACCCACCAACCACAACACTATTACACCGGCAAAATTCTGGGTACTTAATTTTATCGGACCCAGATCATAGTTAATATGTTTCGAAGCCTCCACTTGATTTTGTTCATTGACATTCAAATATTTCGCTGTACTTTTCCATTCCCAAAATTTATCCAAACCCGAAGAATGCCACTGCAGGCAAAGATCATTGAATTTGGCTAAATGTGGCCACAGACGAGAAACCATAGCCACCGTAAATTGGCTGTAGATCTCATCTACCATAAGCTTTAAACGCTGTAATGCTTCCGGCGTTATAAAGTCACCACCACCAAAATGGCCAAATGTCAGGCGTTCCAAAACAAAGCCCATGTTGTGGGTTTTAGCTTTAGAGCGCATTTCATCCATGCTGTTGACTACGAAATTGTCAACCAAACGTTTGTAAAGGGACTAAAGAAGAGGTAAATAATTAAAATAGAGGAACATATTGAGTGACAACATACATTCTTGTCTTCATGAGAGCCATTTATGGACTCCAACCAGGCCCAAGAGCTACCCGACCAAGGCAAATTGTATTTGTATAATTTTTCTACAGAATCAGCAGTTTCTCCAAAACTAGAAGTTTGAGGAAATGTTTGTTTAAATACTCTTTTTTTAAGAGTTCTGTGGTACTTACGTGGGTAAAGTTAAGACTGACGACAGACCTCCGCCATAGACACTGGTTAGTATTATATCCACCGTATAACAGGCAAATAATAAAGTACGTACTGTATGCGATTCTACTATGTACTGGGAGTTTTGATTTATAAATAGTTTTAAGCTGGTGGTATAACCAAATTCTAAGCAAGACCACCAGGAGTGTGGATTTTTAGCTAGATACTGATCAAATTTACGGGCCAAGAAAAGCACAATAGTTTCCAAACACAAACAAACTAAAACAGCCAACCAAAGTGTTAGTTTGAAGGGACGCAAAGGTAGATACCAACTGGTTTGAGGTGAGGCAGCGGGCACCAAGCAAGTGACACCCGAACGACCTACATAGGTGGTCATATCAATGGCAGCATAGTCAGAATGACTGGAGTAGAAAAATGCAATTATTAAAGATTTTTCAACAGTTCAAGCTTTAAAGAACTAACACTGCATACATGGCTCCCATGGCCACATGAATTTTACCCTCTATAATCCTGCCAATTAAGCCATAGCCGGAGTAGTTGTCAAAGCCCAAGCCCCATTCATCTTTTTCAGCTGGAATATAAAAATAAAAATTGTTAATATCAAACCAGGAATTTAAATAAAATTAATACCCACAGGTATCAAATTGTAAGGTGCAATTATATAATTCACAAAACGTATGGAACATGCGAATCTCTGCACCATCCACATGAACCAAATGTGAAGGATTATCCGCTGCCTGATCATAGTATTGAGGCAGGCGTTTAAAATCCACAGCCACAAAAGGGCGATAGTTAAAAACTCCTATAATTATCTCTCTACCCTGAAGATTATTTAATTTGTCAGAGTTGTTGCCATATAAATCTATTGCCGGCACAAATGTACGATTCAAGGCATAGAATGTGGTGATGTTAAGCAATTTCTCAGGCTCTTGTTGGCTCGAGCTCACAAACTTATTTGTTTTCAAATAAAATACCGAGGAGTTTATGAAGTCAGCTTCAAGAACTAAAATATTGGCATGATCTTAAAAAGGAAATCATTATTTGGCTACAAAAATAAACTATTTGTGTAAAAATCTTACTTTTAAAGAATACATTCTGGAAATACTGCTGCTTTTGTTGATGTTTGTTAAAAGCAAATAAAAATCTATTGTTCATAGAACGCCAAATGGAATAAGTACTGGCTTTTGGAAAAGCCTGGGCAAATCTGGGTATGTCATCTTGAAAGGCTAAAAAACCCTGCAAATAAAGAAAAAAATTTTGTTAAAAAAAAGAGGTTGGAAATATGGAGAAAATCGGCCAGATTTGTGGGCCGATTTTCTTGATTTTTCAATAGTTTTCTAAGTTGGACTATAGCGGATATATTGATGTATAACTCAGGTATTTCAGTTATTTTGGGGCTGTGGAAAGTTGATTTCAACAGACTCCGCTATTAAAGAAAAATGTGGAAATTACAAATTCAAACTTGCCACTCATGGTGAAGTGTTTAAAAATGTTATGCAATTTTCTAAACAAAAGAATTACCTCACAGTGTGTTTGTTCTATGGCCGCTATTAATTTCTTTATCAATTCCCCGTAATAAACATTATTTTTATTATCCTTTTCCTCACGCTCTGTAAAATTATAGATGTCATTGCTGAAAGACTCACTTAACTTCAAAGGATTTATTTGCACTATTGCTGTACTGCTGTCAGCTGTAGATTCTAACTGCAATTCAAAATTCTCTGACCACAAAACACATATTGTTGTTAAATTAACAAAATATTGTTGCACTAAAAATATTTTTATAAAATTAATCACAGTGAGATAGATGATTTCTCTATTGCTGCTATTTTTTACCCAAGATATTGATTATAGTAGACCAATGATTTTGGTTTTCCACCAGCTGCATCTTGTTGTTTCTTAGAAAAATACTTAAGGAATGTAGCGAAACATGTTCGTGCTTGTTTATTTATAACTAGATATTCTGATTTATTGTTAAAGTTGTTTAATGTAAGAGGTTTTATTTATTTTGCAATTATAAATTAATTTTATATTGTAAATAATAAATGGGTGTAACAGCAATGACATGCGTGTGGTGGAATGCAAGAAGTAGGTTATCCAGCTCTGCTTGAAAACTAATACCTTTTTAAATATCATCTATATATATAAAAGAGTAACGTTACTGACTGACTGACTGATTCATCATCGCACAGCCCAAACGACTGAAACTAGAATCATGAAATTTTAACTGTGGGTTCCTCCTTCCCTAAAACGATCCAATTAGAAGGGATTTTTGGAAATTCAAACGTTTAGGGGGTAAAAAAGGGTAAAAACGGGTAAATTCGGTAACCTTTTATCTTCAAAACTAATAAAGATTTAAAAAAAACTTAAAATTGCATGTTACTCCATTTGAAAAATAAGCTGACAGGTGTTTCGTACTTTTTCGAAATTCGAACCTTTTAGGGGAGAAAACGGGTAAAAACTCTATTTTGGTACTTTTTTGGCACCCTCTGTATCTTTTAAACTAATAAACATAGAAACAAATTTTAAATCGTTTTCTTTACTTATCAAAAAATACAAAATATAAGTTTGGTACTTTTTGGAAATTCGAACCCTTAAGGGATAAAAATTGTGTTTATTTTTGGTACTTTTTTCATAAACAATGTTTTTCTACAAATTGATATAGACATATAAATATTTTATTTTAAGCTCCCACCATGATACAGAAATTTATTGAATACAATTTTAACACCACAATGGGGATAAAAAAGGTACCAAAAAGGGGGTAAAAACGGAAAAATACATTTTATTTAACATTTTCACCCAATTTTGATAAATTTTTAACATTGGTTCCTGGATTCATCCAACAATTAACTAACAGAGTGCTATTTGGAACTCGACTGCCAAGCTGTATATTTGTCCAAATCCGGGTAAACAGTTTGGTACTTTTATTAAAACATATTTTTTCTAGGGCAGATTAACAGAGATAGTAATCGTTTGAGACATGTCTTTAGCATAAACAATTTTGGCAAAATGGAATATTTTTAAAATTCAAACTTGAGGGGTGTTCAAGGAGGAAAAGGGAAATTTGTACTTTTCTCTTAATGGTACTTTTTTAATATTTTAAATTATTTATATATCAGCTAATTAAAGTTAGCTGATATATATCTGAGTTAGGAGTAGGGGATAATATTTAGGTACCAAAATGTGAGAACTGAATTATAGGTACTTTTTTATTGTTCTAATGGTACTTTTTTCAATTTTCTTAGCAATGGACTTAGAAACATGAAATTAAGCGTATATGGTCCTAAGTGAGTGGGAACTCTAGGGGGAAACTTTTTGGTACTTTTTCTTTATTGGAATGGTACTTTTTGTAATTTTTCCAATAATGAACCTAGAAACATGAAATAAAGGTTATATGGACCCGAGTGGGTGGGAATCCACAAGTGGCTGCTTTTTGGTACTTTTTAATTCTTCTAATGGTACTTTTTGAATTTTCTATAACAATGGACTTAGAAACATGAAATTAAGCATACATGGTCCTAAGTCAGTGAGAATTCTAGGGGGAGACTTTTTGGTACTTTTTTTTATACGATTGGTACTTTTTGTAATTTCTTCACCAATCAACCTAGAAACATGAAATAAATGTTATATGGACCCGAGTGAGTGGGAATCCACAAATGGGGGGCTTATGGTACTTTTTCTTTATTCTAATGGTACTTTTTTGAGTTTTCTATAATAATAGACGCAGAAACATATATGGTCATAAGTGAGAGAGAATTGAAGGTGGGGACATTATGGTACTTTTTCTTTATTCTAAAGGTACTTTTCAAATGTTTTATAAAAATGGACCTAGAAACTTAAAATTAAGCATATATGGTCCCAAGTGACTTTGAATTCTAGGTGGAGACTTTTTGGTACTATTTCTTTATTCGAATGGTACCTTTTGAAATTTCTATAACAATGGACTTAGAAACATGAAATTAAGCATATATGGTCCTAAGTGAGTGAGAATTCTAGGGGCAGACTTTTTGGTACTTTTTCTTTATTCGAATGGTACTTTTTGTAATGAATTAATAAACATAAAACTAAAGACATGTTATCCTGAATTAGTATTAATTCACAAACGGAGACATAATAGTACTATTTATTTCATCCCATTGGGGTGGTGAAGCGCACCGGGTCAGCTAGTTGATTTATGAATTAAATAATACAGCTTTAATTTGTTATTTTTTCAATTATTGTAATAGTTCTGAAGAATAAATTGAAAAATTAATTTATTTTTATTGTTTAATTTGAAACAACTTTAAAATAACAATTTGTAGTCTTAATTCAGTTATTTTTGTTTCGGACTAGTGTTTAGAGTTGTGTAATTATTGAGTATTTGAGCCCTGCAGGGAATGCCAATAGTGAATTTGTATTGATTTACTAGTGACATTGTCAGTAGCAGTGCTACGATATGTACCCCAGCCAATGTAATCTTCTATTGACATTTAACATTAGCTTGACATGGAAAATACACCAGTAGATTGTATCACTGCTGACTAGGTCATCACAACTAACTAGGTAATTATTTTCTATACCTATTAACTGCACAGCATTATCAGAAATACACTACACCTGTTGTATCTATCGAATCTCTACTGAAGCTAAAAGGAAAGTTGTCGACATTTCAACTAGTCTAATTCTATAGCCAGCCTATGATTCTAGGCTGGCTATAGGGAAAACTCTGTACTCAATACTGTCTATTTTTCCAGGTACACAATAAGGAAAAATATTGGAATATTTTTTATTGAAAAAGTACAACGATTTTTATGAAATAAGAATTTGGAAAATTTAAATACAGCATTAAAAAGTATTGAGTAGTAGTACCCAAACACTCGATATTACAGTAGTATCGAGTGGTCGAAAGTATTCACAATTTACAATGTTAAGTAGTGTGAACTTACATAATCCATACAATACTCATAATGAATCTATTAGAATAACATCTTCGGTTGACTATATTGGCACAACGACTGCTTTGTCAGATTCGCATGACTATTATCACGCAGCAGCTTTGGAAGCCTGCTATTGCATAATGACTTCGGTTCACTGTTTTAGCATGACTCAGCAACTTTTCGACAAATTTTTATGTTTTGTCACGAATACTTGATACGGCTGCTTTTTGGCACAATGAAATTGGTCGACTTTTTTAGCAATACCCATTTAGATCAATCATCAGAAAGTTGATACTATAACAAGCTGAATCTACACACTGAAATCTTGTACTGTATCCCCTGCTACAAGTTCCTAAGAAAATAACTTAAAACCTTAGCAACTAATCTACAAGTGTTTCCATCGAATCAGTATTATACGGCGTTGTTGCATATGTACATATGTCTAGAATATAGTTTAAATCCCAGACCATTGTTCTGTACAGAGTGCCAGAACCTGTAGCAAAATTAAACTTAAACCAAGAAGAGGCAACGCATTGAAAATTCACAACACATTAGGGTATATGGATATTTCTCTTGGAGTTGAGGTTACCATTGGAATCGTGTTTAGAGCTCTATAAGGTTTACCTTTTTGTTGAATCCACACGTCTCCCACTGGGTTCAAATTTGTCCAAAGTGGAACTTAATGAAAGCATAAGAATTAAGTTTTTTTCATAATTGTCATTAGAACAGACCTTAGAACAGACACTATAACATATATTCAAACAAATAGTAGACCATGCACTAGAACAGAAAAATTTAATTCTTTGAGATAAATTAAAGAGGAAGGTCTGCCGTTAATAATGAAAAACAACATCAGCAAAATAGCCACCACGACCACGCTTACAGGACCACATCCTTTTCATGAAATTTTCCATAACCAGATCGCAAAGTGGCTGTCCTATGTCCTCGAAAGCCTCACGAATTCTATTTTTGAGGTCTTGAATTGACGCTGGGCTGTTGGCGTAGACCTTATCTTTCACGTGGCCTTAAAGGAGGAAGTCGCAAGGTGTTAAATCACAAGATCTCGGTGGCCAATTGTGATCACCTCTTCGAGAGATAACACGGTCCGGAAACTTTTCCCATAAAAGAGCAATGGTTTCGTTGCTTGTGTGGCACGGCCTAATATGCTACCGTCTTGTTGAAAGTAAACTTTTTCTAGATCAATTTCATCCAACTTCCAAAAAAATACGGTGTAATGACGTTTGTGAAATGCCCAATTCCAAAGAACGACGAGGAATAAAGAATACTTTGGGCTACAGCAGCAATATTCTCAGTTGTTCTTGAGCGACGTGTACGGGTTTTACTCTTCACATCACTAACTTGTCCCAAAAGCTCGAATTTTTCAACCAATTTCTTTATTGCATTCCGAAAAGGTGCTTCACGACGACCCAAAAATGCTTTAGTTTTCCGAACTGTGACTGCAAGATTTTCACCATATTTGTAGTGAATTTTAATAATATCAATGCGTTGTTGAAGAGTGTATTGTTCCACTTTTAGTAATGGCGTAGTTTCTACTTGTCAAATGTCAAAGAATAAAAGCTTCAAAATTGGCAGCTACCGAAATACCGGGGGATTTAAAATAACACCTCTTGTTTGAAAAGACACTAGAACATACACTAAAACAGATACTAGAACATACACAAGTACAGACACTAGTACAGACACTAGTACAGGCACTAGTACAGGCACTAGTATAGACACTAAAACAGATACTAGTACAGGCACTAGTACAGACACTAGTACAGACACTGGAACATACTCTAGAACAGACGCTAATAAAGACAAAAAACATACACTAGACCAGATACTACTTAGAACATATACCAGAAGAGACACTAGACATACACTACTGTTAGTATTGGGTAAAAATTCCACAAATTCATCTGAAATTTCAACTATCTTCCGTAATTTTGTATAATTCGTAGTAATTTAAAATTGACGTTTTCTAAAAAGTGACTACTTTTATACCCTTCACCATGAGTGGCATAGGTATATATAAGTTTGTCATTCCCTTTGTAATTTCTACATTTTTCATTTACGACCCCATAAAGTATATATATTCTGGATCGTTATAGATAGCGTTGTCGATATAGACAAGTCCCTTTGTCTGTCTGTATGTTGAAATGAATTTGACGTAGCCCCCAAATAACCTACATACATCAATATATCCGCTATAGTTCAGGTTGGGTCCAGGTTGTATATAAGATCGAGAAAATCGGCCTACAAATGGCTCAGAGATAAGCCAAAAACAACAACTACCTCGATTTGTTGCTTGATTTTGATCTATATCTGGATTACTAAGTCATTAGTATAGACAATATGGATATCTAATGATAAATATTTGAATGATATTTTCAACGGCGTAGTAATACGGACCAACAATAGGTCAAAATCGGGAAGAATATTTTTTAGTCCCAGTTTTTTTTCCATACATTTCCCATAGTATATATTTAAAAGTGAATGAGAAATTTGTATAACTTAATTTTGATTCAGCTACTTTTTTCCATAAGACTATTTTTATTTTATGAGTAATGTAATTTTTAATAAAAGCAAACTATTTCCATTAAAAGCATTATTTATAAAAAAAAATCTACACATCAAAAACTACAATCAAACGTTTCAAAAAATGTCCTGTACACTGAATCTACGATTATACATCTCATCCTCAGCTTGTTGCTGTTTTAATTTCTTCTGAATCATTTTATAGACCAACAGCTCTCCTCCAAACACCAACACACTGACAGTCATGCCCAGCAGCCACAACAAAATCATGCCACCAAAATTGCTCATACCTAGTTTAACGGGACCCGTATCAAAATTAAAATTCCTCGAGGCAATTACCTGATTTTGCTCATTGACATTGAGAAAGTCCGCTGTAATCCGCCACTCCCAAATCTTATCAAAGCCCGAAGAATGCCAGGCCAATATTAGGTCATTGTAAATGGGTAAATGGGCCCATAAGCGGCTAACCATGGCCACCGTATAGCCAAAGTAAATATCATCCAAAGCGAGTTTTAAACGATTTATAGACTCGGGCGTTATGAAATCAAAGTTACCGAAATGACCAAATTCTAAACGTTCCACGGCAAAGCCCATGTTCTCAGTTTTGGCCATCTCACGAACATCTTCAAATTTATAGGTTTTAAAATTGGATAAAAGGCGCAGGATAATGGGCTGTAACAGAAATAAGTTCAAAAAACTTCAAATAAATAATGATATAACTAACATCATCCTCCACATGTGCTATGGACTCTACCCAGACATAAGAAGTAGCAGCCCATTTTAAGTTATGAGTATACATTCTCTCCACAGAATCGGCGGCCTCTTCCAAACTAAAATTTAAAAACATCATATAGGATGTAAATTATAGTTAAGGTTTTCATATTTCAAATATTGCACTTTACATGGGCATGGTTAATATGGAGGACAAACCCCCACCATAGACACTGGTTATTATAATATCCATCATATAGCAGGCAAATAGTATGACTTTCAAAGTATCACCTTGTACCAAATAATCGGTACCCTGGCTTAGAAATAACTTAAAGGCCGATATAAAGCCAAACATGGAACTTGCCATCCAGGGGTGTTGATTCTGGGGATATTCCATAGCCTGCTCAAATTGTCGTGCCAAAAGCAAACTAACACTTTCAACTATTAACACAGCCATAATGACCACCCAAAGAGTCATTTTAAACGGTTTCAAAGGCAAATCCCAACTAACCACACGTCTGGGGGCCGGTACTAAACAGGTGACGCCAGAGCGTCCCAAAAAATGGGTAACATCTATATTCACATAGTCGGTGATCCTAAGTTTTATAGAGATCAAATTTTATAATTTTCTATTGAACTGAATTCAAAAACCCACCAAGCAAATATAGCTCCAGAGGTCATATCCACCTTGCCAGTCATTATCAAACCAATGAGCCCGTCAGCGGTGAAATTGGCATACGAAGTGCCCCATTCCTCTTTCTCAGCTTTATATTATAAACATATTTAGGTAAATTAAATTCTTATAAGTAGATTTGTTATTTGCCACTACTCACAAGTATCAAACTGCACGGTACAATTATAAAGTTCACAAAACGTATGACATATGCGGGTCTCGGCACCATCTACATGCACCAAATGTGTGGGATTATCTTCTGCCTGGTCGTAGTATAAAGGAGCACGATCAAAGTCCACAGCCACAAACGGACGATAATCCAAAGAGGCCACTCTAATCTCACGTCCCTTTAGATCCAAAAGCCTTTCGGTGGAAAATAAATCAATGTCGGGAGAAAATGTTTTATTTACTGCATCAAAGGTTGAAAGTAAAAACATTTCCTCAGGATGTTCATTTCTAGGACCCACAAACTTATTGGTTTTCAGTGAGAATATGGAGGAATTCATGGTGTCTGCCTCAACTACCAAAATACTGGCTTGATCTGGTATTAAAGTTTAAAATTAGTTTCATCAGAAAAGTCTGAATGTTTAGCTATATTACTTTGGAATAGAATATCTTGAAAATAGTCTTCCGCTTGTTGATCCTTGACATAAAGAAATATGAATCTCGAGTACATGGAACGCCATATGGCGTAAAGGCTGGCTTTTCGAAATGACTCGGCAAATAAAGGTATATCATCTTGAAAGACCAAAAAGCCCTGAAAATAAGGAAAAGAAAGGCTACTGCTATAGAACTTTCCACTTGAATGGTTTCATGGAGATTCGAAAATGTAATTTTGAATTAAATAGAATTTGGAATGGACCCCTCGGATTTGCTGTCACTTGCCAGCACTTCTGTCGAATATCTCCGTTAGCAGTTTTCACGAACGTGACTAAGTTTTCTCCTTCAATACACAGCCATGACCATCTGTATCAAAGCTTTTTTTTAAATTTACTACCGAAAAAAATTTTAAGCCAACAAATTTTTTTTAAATTTATTTTTTCAATTGTTTTTTAAATTTTTTAAAAAAAATGTTTAATTTATTTGTGAAAAAAATTTATTAAAAAAAATTCGGGGTAAAAATTTTTTTTTTAATTTATTTGTGAAAAAATTTATTAAAAAAATTTTTTGGTGGAAAAAAAATTTTTTTAAATTATTTTTTTAAAATTTTTTTTTAATTTTTTTTTTTTTAATTTTTAAAAAAAAAATTTTAATTTATTTGTGAAAACAATTTATTAAAAAAAAATTTTTTTAAAGAAAATTTTTTTTGGTGGAAAAAAAATTCGGGGTAAAAATTTTTTTTTTAATTTTTTAAAAAACAATTTTAATTTATTTGTGAAAAAAATTTATTAAAAAAAATTTTTGGTGGAAAAAAAATTCGGGGTAAAAAATTTTTTTTAAATTAATTTTAAATGAAAAAAATTTCAATTTATTTGTGAAAAAATTTATTAAAAAAAAATTTTTTTTTTGGTGGAAAAAAATTCGGGTTAAAAAAATTTTTCTTCGATTTTGACCTATTGTAGGTCCGACTTACTTTGGCCTTATATACGTCGTATTTATTATCAAAAATATCTATTATTAGATATCCATATTAAATATATTAATGACTTAGTAATACAGATATAGATCAAAAATCGTGGTTGTCCTGGTTTTTTCCTTATATCTCAGTCATTTGTGGACCGATTGTCTAGATTTTAAATAGCAACAGAACCGCAAGAATTCCCGATATATTGATATATGAATCATGTTATAACTTATTTGAGGGCTACGGAAAGTTGATTTCAACATACAGACGGACAGACGGACGAGACTATATCGACTCCGCTGTCTATAACGATCCAGAATATATATACTTTATGGGATGGCAAATGAAATAATTTAGAAATTACAAACAGAATACCCTTGCCACTCATGATGAAATGCATACAAAATTGAGGCAAATTAAAATTAACTAAAACCCACACACACCTCACAATAAGTATCCGTAATGGCTGCTACATATTTCTTTACCAAATCATTATAATACACCTGATTGCTATTATAATGTTCATCTTGCTGCGTAAAATTATAAATATCCCGGGAAAAAGATGCATTTAAATCCTTGGGATTAATATGCAATAAAACATTATAGTTGCTACCGGCCTCTAAGATCACATCAAAGTCGGCATGCCACAAAATGCAGGTGGTGGTCAAGTGAGACAAATATTTTTGTACTGAAAACAGAACAGAATATTTAAAATAGAAATAAATTTATGAAAATTATTTTTAGTTACTTAAAATATTGATTAAAACTGGCCAATAATTTGCCGTTGGTAGCATGTTTGCAAGACAGAGTTAAACGGAACAGTGGAGATTTTTCCATAAAGCGAAACTTGTAAAGGTCGGGCAATTTGGAATTATATTTTAATACAAAACACGCAATGATTAATATTATTTAATATTAATGTATTATTTATTTAATCATATTAATAAATTGCATGATTAGAATGCCGGTGGGGACGTATCATAAATACCCTTTACTTAGAATTATACAAAAAACTCTAATTTTTCTTACAAGGTAGTCTCACATTTTGGTCTATAATTTATTTTCGACTAGATCGATTTTGCTGATTTTCAATACCCTACTACTTAGGACAATGCTAAATATTTGTGTGTACATTTAATTAATTTCACTTGTGTATCTTGGTGTTGAGCAAGTTTTACACACACATAGACATATTGAGGATATAGGTAAATTTACTTTCTGTAAAGGAATCATATTTTCTGTTACAGGATTGATAGTGACATAAACTGGTGGCTTTTAAATTAAAAAAATTGTTCTATGAAGTTATAAACATGTTGTTAAAGAACATATTTGCAATTGTTGGCAACTTGATGGTCTGCAGTCGTATTGTATAAAGAGATAGGACAAGCATGCAACTGCTAAACGACTTTGTTTTATTTAAATAAATTTTAAATTTATTTATTTATTATAATAACTAAATAAATAAAAATTGCAATTAGATAATTACAAATGACCTTGCTGGCAAGAAAAAGAAAACTGTATACATAAACAAGGCACCTTATAGCAGCCACATGATATGGCTAAGGAAAAGACAGTATATTACATGGTTTTAATCAATAATATTGTGTGAGTTAACCTTAAACATAGTTACTTAGTTATAATATAAAATTAAGAAAGAAAGAAAAAATATTTGGAAGAGAAAATATAAAAATGTAATCCAAAAAAAATGTTTGTGAAACAAAAATTCGGCTTGAAAAATGTTAAATCCCCGATGTTGAACCATTATCGGTTCGAATTTCTATGGCGATATATGTGACGTTAGAAAGGATTTTGAAATGTCTATCATTAGATATCCGATTGACTATGCTAATAACCTAGTCAAAAATATATAAAAAACCGAGGTAGCCATGGTTTTCTGGTTGTATCTCCGACATTTGTGGGCCGATTTTCCCGAATTTAAATAGCAGCCGAACCGGTTCTATAACGGATATATTGATGGCTCAATCATATATTTAAGTTATTTAGGGACTTCGGTAGGTTGATTTCAACATACAGACGGACAGACGGGCATGGCTATATCGACTCCGCTGTCTATAAAAATCCCGAACATACTTTATGTGGCTGCAAATGGAAAATGTAGAAATTTGTAACTTCAATTGCAGTAATACAATTTCTTTGTAATTTTCAAAAATTCATTATAACAAATGCTGCCCTGTTTAAGCTGTTAAGAAAAGCAATTGTTTGTGTTAAAAAATCTTCTTTTTTTCATAAATTATACTGTGATTTTCCTCGTTATATGAAAAAAAATAAAAATCCCCAAAAAGCATATGCAAATTTATACTGCCACCAAACGAAGAAAATCAAAAAAATTAAACATAAGAAAAATAAAAGAATTTAACTACTTTTACACAGCAAAACAAACTAGTCTTTCAAAAATACATTTATAACACAAGAAAAAATAAAAGAAAAACACTTTTTTATTCACAGAAAAGCAACCACAACTTAAGGTAGAAAAATAAACTGAAATGAATTGTAAGAGAAAACTTAATGAAATGAAAAGAAACTAAATTTGGATTTATGGCAGTTACAGCTACAGATTTTTTGCTATCCTTAGTTAAAAACATCTAAAAAAAAAACTGCTGGTTTTAAGAAAAATCTTAAGGCTATTATATGCACTCCACTCTATATATTCAGCTATTATTATGTAGATTTTGTTTGGTGTGTCGAAAAATTTATAGAAGTTTTTAGTATTTGCCATAAAATGATGACGTTATTGTTTGCGATTTAGTTTTTTCTTCGAAGACAGAAGTGATTTAAGCTCTACATTGCACTTTTCCTTTTGTGGTAACAAAAGGCGCGTAGGAACAAAAAAAAACAAAGGAATTATTTTTTAACATTTAATCATTTTAGTCAGGACAAAAAGCAGACGAACAGATTTTCTATCTAGATTTTAAGAATGTAATGCGATATAAAAAATAAAAAAAGAAGAAAGAGAACTAGAACTAGAACAGAACTATAACAGAACTATAACAGAACTAGAACAGAACTAGAACAGAACTAGAACAGAACTAGAACAGAACTAGAACAGAACTAGAACAGAACTAGAACAGAACTATAACAGAACTATAACAGAACTAGAACAGAACTAGAACAGAACTAGAACAGAACTAGAACAGAACTAGAACAGAACTAGAACAGAACTAGAACAGAACTAGAACAGAACTAGAACAGAACTAGAACAGAACTAGAACAGAACTAGAACAGAACTAGAACAGAACTAGAACAGAACTAGAACAGAACTAGAACAGAACTAGAACAGAACTAGAACAGAACTAGAACAGAACTAGAACAGAACTAGAACAGAACTAGAACAGAACTAGAACAGAACTAGAACAGAACTAGAACAGAACTAGAACAGAACTAGAACAGAACTAGAACAGAACTAGAACAGAACTAGAACAGAACTAGAACAGAACTAGAACAGAACTAGAACAGAACTAGAACAGAACTAGAACAGAACTAGAACAGAACTAGAACAGAACTAGAACAGAACTAGAACAGAACTAGAACAGAACTAGAACAGAACTAGAACAGAACTAGAACAGAACTAGAACAGAACTAGAACAGAACTAGAACAGAACTAGAACAGAACTAGAACAGAACTAGAACAGAACTAGAACAGAACTAGAACAGAACTAGAACAGAACTAGAACAGAACTAGAACAGAACTAGAACAGAACTAGAACAGAACTAGAACAGAACTAGAACAGAACTAGAACAGAACTAGAACAGAACTAGAACAGAACTAGAACAGAACTAGAACAGAACTAGAACAGAACTAGAACAGAACTAGAACAGAACTAGAACAGAACTAGAACAGAACTAGAACAGAACTAGAACAGAACTAGAACAGAACTAGAACAGAACTAGAACAGAACTAGAACAGAACTAGAACAGAACTAGAACAGAACTAGAACAGAACTAGAACAGAACTAGAACAGAACTAGAACAGAACTAGAACAGAACTAGAACTAGAACAGAACTAGAACAGAACTAGAACTAGAACAGAACTAGAACAGAACTAGAACAGAACAGAACTAGAACAGAACTAGAACAGAACTAGAACAGAACTAGAACAGAACTAGAACAGAACTAGAACAGAACTAGAACAGAACTAGAACAGAACTAGAACAGAACTAGAACAGAACTAGAACAGAACTAGAACAGAACTAGAACAGAACTAGAACAGAACTAGAACAGAACAGAACTAGAACAGAACTAGAACAGAACTAGAACAGAACTAGAACAGAACTAGAACAGAACTAGAACAGAACTAGAACAGAACTAGAACAGAACTAGAACAGAACTAGAACAGAACTAGAACAGAACTAGAACAGAACTAGAACAGAACTAGAACAGAACTAGAACAGAACTAGAACAGAACTAGAACAGAACTAGAACAGAACTAGAACAGAACTAGAACAGAACTAGAACAGAACTAGAACAGAACTAGAACAGAACTAGAACAGAACTAGAACAGAACTAGAACAGAACTAGAACAGAACTAGAACAGAACTAGAACAGAACTAGAACAGAACTAGAACAGAACTAGAACAGAACTAGAACAGAACTAGAACAGAACTAGAACAGAACTAGAACAGAACTAGAACAGAACTAGAACAGAACTAGAACAGAACTAGAACAGAACTAGAACAGAACTAGAACAGAACTAGAACAGAACTAGAACAGAACTAGAACAGAACTAGAACAGAACTAGAACAGAACTAGAACAGAAGTAGAACAGAACTAGAACAGAACTAGAACAGAACTAGAACAGAACTAGAACAGAACTAGAACAGAACTAGAACAGAACTAGAACAGAAATAGAACAGAACTAGAACAGAACTAGAACAGAACTAGAACAGAACTAGAACAGAACAGAACTAGAACAGAACTAGAACAGAACTAGAACAGAACTAGAACAGAACTAGAACAGAACTAGAACAGAACTAGAACAGAACTAGAACAGAACTAGAACAGAACTAGAACAGAACTAGAACAGAACTAGAACAGAACAGAACTAGAACAGAACTAGAACAGAACTAGAACAGAACTAGAACAGAACTAGAACAGAACTAGAACAGAACTAGAACAGAACTAGAACAGAACAGAACAGAACTAGAACTAGAACTAGAACTAGAACAGAACAGAACTAGAACAGAACTAGAACAGAACTAGGACAGAACAGAACTAGAACAGAACTAGAACAGAACTAGAACAGAACTAGAACAGAACTAGAACAGAACTAGAACAGAACTAGAACAGAACTAGAACAGAACTAGAACAGAACTAGAACAGAACTAGAACAGAACTAGAACAGAACTAGAACAGAACTAGTACAGAACTAGAACAGAACTAGAACAGAACTAGAACAGAACTAGAACAGAACTAGAACAGAACTAGAACAGAACTAGAACAGAACTAGAACAGAACTAGAACAGAACTAGAACAGAACTAGAACAGAACTAGAACAGAACTAGAACAGAACTAGAACAGAACTAGAACAGAACTAGAACAGAACTAGAACAGAACTAGAACAGAACTAGAACAGAACTAGAACAGAACTAGAACAGAACTAGAACAGAACTAGAACAGAACTAGAACAGAACTAGAACAGAACTAGAACAGAACTAGAACAGAACTAGAACAGAACTAGAACAGAACTAGAACAGAACTAGAACAGAACTAGAACAGAACTAGAACAGAACTAGAACAGAACTAGAACAGAACTAGAACAGAACTAGAACAGAACTAGAACAGAACTAGAACAGAACTAGAACAGAACTAGAACAGAACTAGAACAGAACTAGAACAGAACTAGAACAGAACTAGAACAGAACTAGAACAGAACTAGAACAGAACTAGAACAGAACTAGAACAGAACTAGAACAGAACTAAAACAGAACTAGAACAGAACTAGAACAGAACTAGAACAGAACTAGAACAGAACTAGAACAGAACTAGAACAGAACTAGAACAGAACTAGAACAGAACTAGAACAGAACTAGAACAGAACTAGAACAGAACTAGAACTAGAACAGAACTAGAACAGAACTAGAACTAGAACAGAACTAGAACAGAACTAGAACAGAACTAGAACAGAACTAGAACAGAACTAGAACAGAACTAGAACAGAACTAGAACAGAACTAGAACAGAACTAGAACAGAACTAGAACAGAACTAGAACAGAACTAGAACAGAACTAGAACAGAACTAGAACAGAACTAGAACAGAACTAGAACAGAACTAGAACAGAACTAGAACTAGAACAGAACTAGAACTAGAACAGAACTAGAACAGAACTAGAACAGAACTAGAACAGAACTAGAACAGAACTAGAACAGAACTAGAACAGAACTAGAACAGAACTAGAACAGAACTAGAACAGAACTAGAACAGAACTAGAACAGAACTAGAACAGAACTAGAACAGAACTAGAACAGAACTAGAACAGAACTAGAACAGAACTAGAACAGAACAGAACTAGAACAGAACTAGAACAGAACTAGAACAGAACTAGAACAGAACTAGAACAGAACTAGAACAGAACTAGAACAGAACTAGAACAGAACTAGAACAGAACTAGAACAGAACTAGAACAGAACTAGAACAGAACTAGAACAGAACTAGAACAGAACTAGAACAGAACTAGAACAGAACTAGAACAGAACTAGAACAGAACTAGAACAGAACTAGAACAGAACTAGAACAGAACTAGAACAGAACTAGAACAGAACTAGAACAGAACTAGAACAGAACTAGAACAGAACTAGAACAGAACTAGAACAGAACTAGAACAGAACTAGAACAGAACTAGAACAGAACTAGAACAGAACTAGAACAGAACTAGAACAGAACTAGAACAGAACTAGAACAGAACTAGAACAGAACTAGAACAGAACTAGAACAGAACTAGAACAGAACTAGAACAGAAGTAGAACAGAACTAGAACAGAACTAGAACAGAACTAGAACAGAACTAGAACAGAACTAGAACAGAACTAGAACAGAACTAGAACAGAACTAGAACAGAACTAGAACAGAACTAGAACAGAACTAGAACAGAACAGAACTAGAACAGAACTAGAACAGAAATAGAACAGAACTAGAACAGAACTAGAACAGAACTAGAACAGAACTAGAACAGAACAGAACTAGAACAGAACTAGAACAGAACTAGAACAGAACTAGAACAGAACTAGAACAGAACTAGAACAGAACAGAACTAGAACAGAACTAGAACAGAACTAGAACAGAACTAGAACAGAACAGAACTAGAACAGAACTAGAACAGAACTAGAACAGAACTAGAACAGAACTAGAACAGAACTAGAACAGAACTAGAACAGAACTAGAACTAGAACTAGAACTAGAACTAGAACTAGAACTAGAACTAGAACAGAACAGAACTAGAACAGAACTAGAACAGAACTAGAACAGAACAGAACTAGAACAGAACTAGAACAGAACTAGAACAGAACTAGAACAGAACAGAACTAGAACAGAACTAGAACAGAACTAGAACAGAACTAGAACAGAACTAGAACAGAACTAGAACAGAACTAGAACAGAACTAGAACAGAACTAGAACAGAACTAGAACAGAACTAGAACAGAACTAGAACAGAACTAGAACAGAACTAGAACAGAACTAGAACAGAACTAGAACAGAACTAGAACAGAACTAGAACAGAACTAGAACAGAACTAGAACAGAACAGAACTAGAACAGAACTAGAACAGAACTAGAACAGAACTAGAACAGAACTAGAACAGAACTAGAACAGAACTAGAACAGAACTAGAACAGAACTAGAACAGAACTAGAACAGAACTAGAACAGAACTAGAACAGAACTAGAACAGAACTAGAACAGAACTAGAACAGAACTAGAACAGAACTAGAACAGAACTAGAACAGAACTAGAACAGAACTAGAACTAGAACAGAACTAGAACAGAACTAGAACTAGAACAGAACTAGAACAGAACTAGAACAGAACTAGAACAGAACTAGAACAGAACTAGAACAGAACTAGAACAGAACTAGAACAGAACTAGAACAGAACTAGAACAGAACTAGAACAGAACTAGAACAGAACTAGAACAGAACTAGAACAGAACTAGAACAGAACTAGAACAGAACTAGAACAGAACTAGAACAGAACTAGAACAGAACTAGAACAGAACTAGAACTAGAACAGAACTAGAACTAGAACAGAACTAGAACAGAACTAGAACAGAACTAGAACAGAACTAGAACAGAACTAGAACAGAACTAGAACAGAACTAGAACAGAACTAGAACAGAACTAGAACAGAACTAGAACAGAACTAGAACAGAACTAGAACAGAACTAGAACAGAACTAGAACAGAACTAGAACAGAACTAGAACAGAACTAGAACAGAACTAGAACAGAACTAGAACAGAACTAGAACAGAACTAGAACAGAACTAGAACAGAACTAGAACAGAACTAGAACAGAACTAGAACAGAACTAGAACAGAACTAGAACAGAACTAGAACAGAACTAGAACAGAACTAGAACAGAACTAGAACAGAACTAGAACAGAACTAGAACAGAACTAGAACAGAACTAGAACAGAACTAGAACAGAACTAGAACAGAACTAGAACAGAACTAGAACAGAACTAGAACAGAACTAGAACAGAACTAGAACAGAACTAGAACAGAACTAGAACAGAACTAGAACAGAACTAGAACAGAACTAGAACAGAACTAGAACAGAACTAGAACAGAACTAGAACAGAACTAGAACAGAACTAGAACAGAACTAGAACAGAACTAGAACAGAACTAGAACAGAACTAGAACAGAACTAGAACAGAACTAGAACAGAACTAGAACAGAACTAGAACAGAACTAGAACAGAACTAGAACAGAACTAGAACAGAACTAGAACAGAACTAGAACAGAACTAGAACAGAACTAGAACAGAACTAGAACAGAACTAGAACAGAACTAGAACAGAACTAGAACAGAACTAGAACAGAACTAGAACAGAACTAGAACAGAACTAGAACAGAACTAGAACAGAACTAGAACAGAACTAGAACAGAACTAGAACAGAACTAGAACAGAACTAGAACAGAACTAGAACAGAACTAGAACAGAACTAGAACAGAACTAGAACAGAACTAGAACAGAACTAGAACAGAACTAGAACAGAACTAGAACAGAACTAGAACAGAACTAGAACAGAACTAGAACAGAACTAGAACAGAACTAGAACAGAACTAGAACAGAACTAGAACAGAACTAGAACAGAACTAGAACAGAACTAGAACAGAACTAGAACAGAACTAGAACAGAACTAGAACAGAACTAGAACAGAACTAGAACAGAACTAGAACAGAACTAGAACAGAACTAGAACAGAACTAGAACAGAACTAGAACAGAACTAGAACAGAACTAGAACAGAACTAGAACAGAACTAGAACAGAACTAGAACAGAACTAGAACAGAACTAGAACAGAACTAGAACAGAACTAGAACAGAACTAGAACAGAACTAGAACAGAACTAGAACAGAACTGGAACAGAACTAGAACAGAACTAGAACAGAACTAGAACAGAACTAGAACAGAACATGAAATATTAGCGATTTAGGTGTATTTTAAAGGTTTCAACTGCAGTAGGTTGTCGTTGAAATGTTGCACGATTTTTGTATCACTTCCGCATTATTGTAAACTTGCTGTGTTTTGCAAAAAACTAGCTTTCAATTAATTAAATAAAATCTTGTGCATTTGCAACAAAAGCTGGATTACTTTGCACCAATAATGTATCACTATTTCTTTCCATCATTAACATTCTCGTGAGCATTAAACATAAATGATTAAGTATTTTTATACAATTTTTGCTCTAAATAATTTTTTTCTCTGCCCAGCTTTACCTATATCTATATCAGTTGCCATAAAGTTTAAACAGGAATGCAGTAAAAATGAATTTCAGGGCAAATAAGTATTAAACAAAAAACTGCAAAAATAATAATAAATATATAGTATGTAAGTGGTTTTGTAGGTACACAGGGTGAAATAACCGAAAACAAATTGTAAAAATTACTTAATGAAAACCACAAATTGTTTATGTTGGCTAACAAATTAAAAATACCAAAAACATAAACTGGAGAAAAGAAAAAAAAAAAAAAGGAAAATAAAAACAAGGTAGAGAACTAATAAAAACAAGTAAAAAGTGAGGTAGATAGAAAGATGATGTTTTGTATTACCATGGCACTTTAGATATTCGTTACCATGGTAAAAAGCCGTAAACGAGAAGCCAAAAGGTTGTTGCATAAAGGTGCAATGGAAGCAGCAAAAAGCAGAAAAAGCACAAATATTTACTGAAGATGAGTTGAGGGATAAACAAAGCACGAGGGTGGAAAAGTGAAGCAAAGAACAGCTTGTATCCCAATTCTAGCTGCTGCTGGGTAGACAACATTAGGCAGAGTGGTATTTGCAGATTGAAAAATATTAGTCTTTCCGAATTCCTTTCACTTTTATGTAGAATTGAGATCTACCCTCGTAGCAGGCTCATTTCATCCATCTATAGCTACAAATAATTACAAAATGTTTTTGTTTTTTCTATTGTTGCATGCCAGAGAGGGCAAAAAACTTGCTTTTATAAAAATAAAACCAGAAAAGAGAATTCTGCTTCTACCCAGTAGAACTTAGTAATAACACAACATAAAAACTGCAATGTGGTTTTCTGTTTAAAACAAAAATAAAAGAGGCTACAACAAGAAATTAGTTGCAACAATCAGTTACACTTTTTAACATACAGAAGAAAATTTTAAAAAAGAAACAAGTTGGAAAATTACACTTGACTATAAGGAAACGTAAAAACTCCGTAAAAAATATAAAATTTTGTTCTAGTTTGTCTTACAATTTGCACTACAAGTTTTTTGCTACTAAAGGGATTTGGCTGATTTTTAATATCAAACTTCCTAGGGCACTAGTAAATATTCGATATGAATTTAATTATTTTCGCTTCTGTATTTCCGACATGAGAGTGATTTACACATACCCAAAACAATTAGCTATAGACTGAGCATTATTGACCTAAAAATTCTTAAAACTCGATTATATTTTAACCGTGTGAGATCCTAGACTTATATTTATATTGCACAGAGTATAGGGTACAATATTGAGAGGAGTTAGAACAAACAATTGTGGTTTGCAGGTTTTATTGCTTGTTATTTTAATCTCAATCTTTGGTATTTTTATTATTATTACTGTTATTGTTATTGTTGTAAAATAAACTCCTAGTTATTGTTGTTAGTTAGTTTTTCTCATCATAGTTTAACCCTCAAATATAAAAATCAAAAATTTTGTTTAAAAATATTAAAAACACTTGGCTCTTTGGATAACTTGTGCACACGCCAGGGATAGTGTTGCAGCGGTAAGTACCCTGTTAGGTAACTCAATAGAAATCACTGACCATAAGGCTCTTAAATATATGAAAAGTATTTGAAATTAGAAACTAAAGCTTTCAAATAAACATAATCATAAATAAACCCCCTGTTAAACAGTTTAATTAAACCTCTGTTAATTTGCTTCCCTTTAACTCTGCATTTAGTTAAAATTTTCTTTCGTCCACTTAAACATTCACAATAATTTATTAAATATCCGTTAATAAAGTAGAAAAATACCAGTTGAATTCTGTTTGATTTTTTCCATGTTTTTTTGTTTTCCAATTTTTCAAGTATAATTAATACAGACAAATATGTTGTCTTTACCAATTAAATTTTTATTCGCAAATAAAAAAAAAAAAATAATAAAAAAAATGAAAATCTATGTGTTTTTTTTATTTTGCAACAGCTCCTCGTGTTCATTATTTGCTACGCAACAAACTGAAGCATGCATTATTGCCAACAACGAGTAGACGAGTATAAAAGTCGAGTGATTCGAGCACTTAATTCATATTGGAATGTACAAATGAATGTTCTGTGTATGTGTTATATACACACACAACCAAACATAATTCGCTTCAGAGTGCGTCCACACATACACGAGCAGGGATTCACAACATGTGAATTATATTAACAATGAAGTACAGTGTATGTAGTGTGTTTGGAATGTAAGCGAAAATGTACAGTCGGTAAATTTTGTTCTAGTTCTGTTCTAGTTCTGTTCTAGTTCTGTTCTAGTTCTGTTCTAGTTCTGTTCTAGTTCTGTTCTAGTTCTGTTCTAGTTCTGTTCTAGTTCTGTTCTAGTTCTGTTCTAGTTCTGTTCTAGTTCTGTTCTAGTTCTGTTCTAGTTCTGTTCTAGTTCTGTTCTAGTTCTGTTCTAGTTCTGTTCTAGTTCTGTTCTAGTTCTGTTCTAGTTCTGTTCTAGTTCTGTTCTAGTTCTGTTCTAGTTCTGTTCTAGTTCTGTTCTAGTTCTGTTCTAGTTCTGTTCTAGTTCTGTTCTAGTTCTGTTCTAGTTCTGTTCTAGTTCTGTTCTAGTTCTGTTCTAGTTCTGTTCTAGTTCTGTTCTAGTTCTGTTCTAGTTCTGTTCTAGTTCTGTTCTAGTTCTGTTCTAGTTCTGTTCTAGTTCTGTTCTAGTTCTGTTCTAGTTCTGTTCTAGTTCTGTTCTAGTTCTGTTCTAGTTCTGTTCTAGTTCTGTTCTAGTTCTGTTCTAGTTCTGTTCTAGTTCTGTTCTAGTTCTGTTCTAATTCTGTTCTAGTTCTGTTCTAGTTCTGTTCTAGTTCTGTTCTAGTTCTGTTCTAGTTCTGTTCTAGTTCTGTTCTAGTTCTGTTCTAATTCTGTTCTAGTTCTGTTCTAGTTCTGTTCTAGTTCTGTTCTAGTTCTGTTCTAGTTCTGTTCTAGTTCTGTTCTAGTTCTGTTCTAGTTCTGTTCTAGTTCTGTTCTAGTTCTGTTCTAGTTCTATTCTAGTTCTGTTCTAGTTCTGTTCTAGTTCTGTTCTAGTTCTGTTCTAGTTCTGTTCTAGTTCTGTTCTAGTTCTGTTCTAGTTCTGTTCTAGTTCTGTTCTAGTTCTGTTCTAGTTCTGTTCTAGTTCTGTTCTAGTTCTAGTTCTGTTCTAGTTCTGTTCTAGTTCTGTTCTAGTTCTGTTCTAGTTCTGTTCTAGTTCTGTTCTAGTTCTGTTCTAGTTCTGTTCTAGTTCTGTTCTAGTTCTGTTCTAGTTCTGTTCTAGTTCTGTTCTAGTTCTGTTCTAGTTCTGTTCTAGTTCTGTTCTAGTTCTGTTCTAGTTCTGTTCTAGTTCTGTTCTAGTTCTGTTCTAGTTCTGTTCTAGTTCTGTTCTAGTTCTGTTCTAGTTCTGTTCTAGTTCTGTTCTAGTTCTGTTCTAGTTCTGTTCTAGTTCTGTTCTAGTTCTGTTCTAGTTCTGTTCTAGTTCTGTTCTAGTTCTGTTCTAGTTCTGTTCTAGTTCTGTTCTAGTTCTGTTCTAGTTCTGTTCTAGTTCTGTTCTAGTTCTGTTCTAGTTCTGTTCTAGTTCTGTTCTAGTTCTGTTCTAGTTCTGTTCTAGTTCTGTTCTAGTTCTGTTCTAGTTCTGTTCTAGTTCTGTTCTAGTTCTGTTCTAGTTCTGTTCTAGTTCTGTTCTAGTTCTGTTCTAGTTCTGTTCTAGTTCTGTTCTAGTTCTGTTCTAGTTCTGTTCTAGTTCTGTTCTAGTTCTGTTCTAGTTCTGTTCTAGTTCTGTTCTGTTCTAGTTCTGTTCTAGTTCTGTTCTAGTTCTGTTCTAGTTCTAGTTCTAGTTCTAGTTCTGTTCTAGTTCTGTTCTAGTTCTGTTCTAGTTCTGTTCTAGTTCTAGTTCTGTTCTAGTTCTGTTCTAGTTCTGTTCTAGTTCTGTTCTAGTTCTGTTCTAGTTCTGTTCTAGTTCTGTTCTAGTTCTGTTCTAGTTCTGTTCTAGTTCTGTTCTAGTTCTGTTCTAGTTCTGTTCTAGTTCTGTTCTAGTTCTGTTCTAGTTCTGTTCTAGTTCTGTTCTAGTTCTGTTCTAGTTCTGTTCTAGTTCTGTTCTAGTTCTGTTCTAGTTCTGTTCTAGTTCTGTTCTAGTTCTGTTCTAGTTCTGTTCTAGTTCTGTTCTAGTTCTGTTCTAGTTCTGTTCTAGTTCTGTTCTAGTTCTGTTCTAGTTCTGTTCTAGTTCTGTTCTAGTTCTGTTCTAGTTCTGTTCTAGTTCTGTTCTAGTTCTGTTCTAGTTCTGTTCTAGTTCTGTTCTAGTTCTGTTCTAGTTCTGTTCTAGTTCTGTTCTAGTTCTGTTCTAGTTCTGTTCTAGTTCTGTTCTAGTTCTGTTCTAGTTCTGTTCTAGTTCTGTTCTAGTTCTGTTCTAGTTCTGTTCTAGTTCTGTTCTAGTTCTGTTCTAGTTCTGTTCTAGTTCTGTTCTAGTTCTGTTCTAGTTCTGTTCTAGTTCTGTTCTAGTTCTGTTCTAGTTCTGTTCTAGTTCTGTTCTAGTTCTGTTCTAGTTCTGTTCTAGTTCTGTTCTAGTTCTGTTCTAGTTCTGTTCTAGTTCTGTTCTAGTTCTGTTCTAGTTCTGTTCTAGTTCTGTTCTAGTTCTGTTCTAGTTCTGTTCTAGTTCTGTTCTAGTTCTGTTCTAGTTCTGTTCTAGTTCTGTTCTAGTTCTGTTCTAGTTCTGTTCTAGTTCTGTTCTAGTTCTGTTCTAGTTCTGTTCTAGTTCTGTTCTAGTTCTGTTCTAGTTCTGTTCTAGTTCTGTTCTAGTTCTGTTCTAGTTCTGTTCTAGTTCTGTTCTAGTTCTGTTCTAGTTCTGTTCTAGTTCTGTTCTAGTTCTGTTCTAGTTCTGTTCTAGTTCTGTTCTAGTTCTGTTCTAGTTCTGTTCTAGTTCTGTTCTAGTTCTGTTCTAGTTCTGTTCTAGTTCTGTTCTAGTTCTGTTCTAGTTCTGTTCTAGTTCTGTTCTAGTTCTGTTCTAGTTCTGTTCTAGTTCTGTTCTAGTTCTGTTCTAGTTCTGTTCTAGTTCTGTTCTAGTTCTGTTCTAGTTCTGTTCTAGTTCTGTTCTAGTTATGTTCTAGTTCTGTTCTAGTTCTGTTCTAGTTCTGTTCTAGTTCTGTTCTAGTTCTGTTCTAGTTCTGTTCTAGTTCTGTTCTAGTTCTGTTCTAGTTCTGTTCTAGTTCTGTTCTAGTTCTGTTCGAGTAGTAGGCTATATTTTATTCGTTACAGCCGGTTATAACACTTAATGCTATTTTTTTTTTTTTTTAAATTTTTCGAAAAGTACTTGAATAAAAGCTTTACTTAATTTTGCATGATCAAATGCCTGCACGCATTGCAGTGCATAAAATTCAGCACATTTTTAATACACATATACGTTCATATACATGAAAGAATACACGTGTTTGTTTTTATACATATGTATGTGTACATTATGAAACTATGAATTTATGTTTGATTTTTTCCAAACAATTCAATGATTTCATTTTGAAGATGATTTCATTTCGTAATAAATCTCCTCCTCTATCTTCACATTTCTTTGGTTAAATGTTGTGCAACAGGGAGGAACAGTGTTTAAAAACGGAAAATTTTCCCAGGAATATTTTAAAGAAAAAAAAAAACTTATTTTAACTGGTAGGTCGAGCTGTCGTCAGTTGTACAGCTCACTTGTGTTATTACTCAAGATTAGTAAAATGACTGTTTCTTTGTTGTACAAGTGTAAACAGTAGTAAAGTTACTAGTAGTGACTCCTATGTGATACCTCCATTCCATTAGTAGCCCCCAGATCTACATGGTTGTTATTGTTTGCTTGTTGGTATTGTTGCTTCTGTGATGTATGTTATTTAATAACTTGGAAAAAATGGAAGGCTATTGGGGACAAGAGCTCTAAAAGAGTTTAAACCTTATTGAAGTTCATTATTTTGAATTTTTGTTTATGTGCTTATACACATATCTACAAAGTGCTGATTATCTTCTGTATATTTGCATTTGTGTTGTTTTATTTTTCAATAAACATTCTTGTTGTATAATTAGTAGTTGTTTTTGTTGCTATTATTTGGTTATATATGACTGACTGATCAGAAATCTATGATTGTTTTTCCATTTTTTTTTTTGTATACATTCACAGTTTAAGTGTTTTGATGGGAGACTTAACCATGCAATCGTGTTCTGTGTACTAAAATGATGTTACATATATATCCCTGTAGTTTTAATGGTGGAAACTCTTTCCCACATTACAATAACGATGTTTGAAAATTGTGTTATTTTTTGAGATTTTCTCACACTTCTTTTTACAACTTTTTTAAAACATCACCGATTTTGCTGACTTTTAATACCGACAAACTTAGAACAATAGTAATTGACATAGAGGAATCTCATTAATTTCGGAATAATATTTTAGAAGTGATATTGATTTACACACACAAATCATCGAAAAAAGTTAGTATTTTAACTACTATGGAATTTTACGTAGAGTGTTAAGAAAGGTCCTTGCTTTTTTTGCTCTTGTTCTTCCAGAGTTAAAACCTTGTATTTGAATCACCAGTGGTGATTTTCAGTAGCTTACAGCAGCTGCAGGGAACTATGGTATGTGCTGGGCCATACCAATGATAATTTTTGCTGCCGTTTTACTCAAACATTTACACAATATAGCACATGTATACACATATTTTTTGAAACAATGCTTTTAAGTTTATAATTCCTGTTATTGCTTGATGCGTTCCAACAAAGGATTTGCCAACATTCACGCAAGATATGAATTTAACATCATTTATGCAGTAAAGTTTTAACAACCAAAGATAGCAAACAGTTTGATAGAATATCAGTGTTTGGCATGTAGGCATCACTTGATCATAATTCTTCGAAAATGTGGCAAGTGAAGCTGGTGCTTGGATGATATTGATGTGTTCAAGCAAGTAGTTTCAACAAGACTAAATTTTGGGACACCCTTTAGTATGCTTTATTGGAACAATATTAATGATAGTCAAATAGATTTTGCTGTTTTATACATTATCCATAAAACTCTAATGCTATTGCTAATAGATTCCGGGAAAATTATTCAGTATTGTAATTGATAAACCATTGAATTTGCTGTTTAAATCTATATGATTTCTCACAAATAATCCAATAGAGACTCCTGAACTTTGACAGTTGATAGCGGACATATGGTTAAAGCTATGACAGTCTAATTGGCTGTTATTTATTCAGTTTGTTTCACCAAATCACCATGGATAGATATTGCGTTCTACTAAACTTGCAAATGATAATTTTTTTTATCAAAATAGAGGTGAGGCCAATTTATGGAAGAATGGTTACGTCAACAAACTAAATTTTCGATTTTGGAACGATATCAATACACATGAGCACCAAGAACGTCCACTGCATCCCGAAAAAGTAACTGTTTGGTGTGGAATGTGGAATGTGGGCGTCACCAGTCCATATTTCTTTGAGAATGATGTTGGCCAGGTCATCACCGTCAAGTGAGTGGCCAAGTTCTTTTGGCCAACGATATATGGTCTCTACAGGACGATAGTAAATAGGGAATAAGAGTTTTGCCTCAAAAAGACCAAAAAGCAATAAAAAAAGCAATTAAATATTCAATTTTAAGAGAATTTGTATGAAAGAGGTAATTAAATTTGTTTAAAAAGCCATTAATGCTGGCAACTTGAGTTAATGGCTTTTGTTCCCTCAAATATGATTGGAAATGAAGTAATTTATGTGACATTTATTATTGTATGCTGGAAATCATGTGCTGCAATGTTCATAGATTTAGAATAGTATGTTGATAAGGTTTCTGTAGAATAATTAGTGTACAATAGTATTGGAACTTTATGTTGATAAGTATTTTGGTGGCTGCATTTCTATCTCGTTGTGGTTTGAGTTTTAGTTTGTTGTAATGATTGTGTGTATTTGAAAATGCATGTTGATAAGAATTTTTGGATGAGTTGCATGTAATGTATGTTGTTGTTGTGTGTTTTTTTAGTTTGGTTAATGATCGTGTACTTAGAAAGTGTTTTGGGGGGAAATTGGTTTAGAATTGTTTGATGAGCTGCATGTAATGTATGTTGTTGTTGGAATTTTTTGTTTTCTTTGTTAATTTGGTAATGATCATGTACTCTGATTTTAATAAATCAAGTGCTGAAGTGTATTTTGAATAATTAGTGTACACTAGTTTTGGAACTTTATATGATAAGGATTTTGGTGAGCTGCATTTGCATCTTGTTGTGGTTTGAAAAATCATGTTGATAAGAATTTTTGGATGAGTTGCATGTAATGTATGTTGTTGTTGTGTGTTTTTTTAGTTTGGTTAATGATCGTGTACTTAGAAAGTGTTAAGGTCACTCCAGGGAATTTGTTTATTTTCTGATTCAATAAATCAAATGCTAAAGTGTATTTTGTGGAAATAAAGGCAAACGGACAGACAGAGTGGCAGATAGGCTGATGTTTAGTCAGACCGACAAACAGAAAGATGGTGAGACAGACAGAGTGGCAGATATGGTAATAACAGTAACTTAAGTGGATGTAGAATAATCGAACTTTGTTATTGTTGTTAGGGTTTAGTTTTAATTCGATGAAAAGATCATGTTTGTTTTGAAAACTGTCATACTATGGGAAATTTCTTTATTTTCTAATTCATATATTAAAGTATTTAATTTACTATAATTATCATGTATATTTGAAAAGTGCAAAGGTTACAAAAATGTGTTTCATGAAAATATATACTATTTTAACTGATGCTATATATATGTATATAGATAATTCTGAGATTTACTAAAATAATTTATAAAGTATGAGTTGAAACTTTTCATACTTTCATAGTTACGAATTTAAATTTTCTTTTACTCATTCATATTTCATTTGGAAATATATAAACAACACTTAAAAACTAAAATAATGTCAGCTTTATTTTGCGGTATTTGTGGAAAGATTTATAAAAGGGAATACGCCCTTTTAATCCACAAGAGGATCCATACCCCTTGTCCTTTATGTGGACTGGTGTTGCTTAGAAAAGATGACGTCCGAAACCACATAGCTTTCCACGAGGGGTTGGTAGTAGAGGAGGAATTAAAAAATGAAGAAGTGCCCATAGATATGGAGGAGCAAGAAGAGGTTCCAGCAGAAGTGGAGGAGCAAGAAGAGGTTCCAGCAGAAGTGGAGGAGCAAAAAGAGGTTCCCGCAGAAGTGGAGGAGCAAGAAGAGGTTCCAGCAGAAATGGAGATGCAAGGAAATGATTTTATAACGAAGAATGAAGCTGCATTAGAGAAAACCGTGGATGAAGCGATTAGCAATATTTTATTTTTAATTAATAATTCCAATTATGTTAATGATAGTGAATTTTATATTCCTAATAATCAATTAGGTTATTATTTAAACATTTCGAATGAAGTTGAGGACTTCAATAATGATGATGAGGGAGATCAAATTATTTTAAATTATAAAGATAATTTTTGGCATGATCACGAGGGTGATCAAATTATTTTAGATGTAGATTTAAGTTAATCGAATTAATAAATAAATAAATGAATACTAATAAAATAAATTGTTGTATATATTTTTTATTATTTTACTAAAATTTATGAGTAGAGTAATTCTTCAACATTGCAACAACATATTTTTTTGTAATATGATTAGTTAACTTCATAATTCTACACTATCATCTTAGTTTACTTATTGAAATGTGTGTCATATAAAAATAGAAATTTGTTTGGTGGCTTGTAAAACTCAAGCGCATGTTGAACATATAGAACTTCGTTGTTGTTGTTGTTAGGGTTTAGTTTTAATTTATTGTAATTCAAGAAATTTATTGCTAACGATTTATTTAATTGTTTTTTTTTTGGAAATTTCTATCTTAATGAAATTTAAAATTTTCTATAAATTGTGAATTTATTCTCAAATTAGTCTTTCGTATTTCGTTACAAAGACAACAAGTTATACGAAAGTAAAAATTAAAAAAAAATGTCGTCAAAAATTTTTGTTTGTAACATTTGTCAAAATGTGTATACCTCAATAAAAGGTTTAAAAAAACATACAGAAATACACGAACCCTGTATTCATTGCAGTCGTGTATTTCTTACATCGATGGAAAAAAAAAGCCACAAACATGAAGGATTAAGGATAGCAGAGGCTGAAATTATAAGACCATCAACATCAGCTGCAGCGAGAAAGCGGTCAATAAATTTGGAGCCTTCATCACGGATACCTGCAAAACACCAGCGGTTAGAGCGTTTTATAGTTTGCGAGGATTGCAATGTGGAAGTACAACCGGAAAAATGGTTTACCCATTGCATGGCAAAAGAGCATAAAATGAATACAGAGATATCGATTGGTAATCGAGTGCTTCTATTGAAAAGCTCATTTAGATCTCGGCTTTCTACATACCGTTTCCCTAAAGGAGATACTAATTTAAATGTTGATGGATATTTGGAGGAGGGACATCAGTTTTTTAAAAAACTAATAAACAACAGCTTAGCGGATCATCTAATAATTAAATTTAATTTGGAGCTAACAGCAGTTTATAAATTACCAGCACATCCACTGAAACCGGAAACGGATATGTACCACATAACCGAGATGGTGCGATTATCTAGAGCAGACGATATTGAAGATACTCTAAAGTACCAAATAGATAGCATTAAAGCTAAGATGTCCGAATTTCAAGAAAGAGATTCAGGTTGGACACTTATTAAAATAAAATGGTTGGATATTAACATCAATAAAGCATCCCCACTAAATGGATCTTCATACATTCCAACTCCAGTGGAATTGGTAAAGAAGAAGGCATGTATTAATATAATCAATAATGATATATTCTGTTTTAAGTGGTGTATAATAGCAGCCCTTTACAATGGAAATAGTAGCAATACAATAAGAACTTCAACGTATAAGATAAATAATATTTCAGACAATATTATAATATTGAGATGTGGCAGAGTATTAAACTTCTCTACAATGAACTTTCCAGCTGATATAAAGGAAATTAAATTATTTGAAAAAAATAATATTGACATAAGTATAAATGTCTTTGGATATGACAAGAAGCTGAAAAGTGTAGTCGGACCATATTACATTACAACTAATGAGAAGATTATACATATAAATCTAATGTTGTTGGAAGGTGAAGATATGGAGACATACCACTATATTTTAATAAAAAATGTATCAAGGTAATTATGATAATAGTATTTAATAGTAATTCCAATAAAATTAAAATTCATCCATTTTTAGACTTCTATCTACTCAAATTTCATCATGCAATGGTAGTAAATTGTTTTGTAATGCATGTCTATATCACACCAATTTACCGGAAAGAATGGCGACACATAAGGAGAAAGAATGTGGGAAATGTATTTCAAAAATGCCTGCGGGAGAAAAATCATTTATTAGCTATAAGCATTTCGAGAGGCAAATGGACATTCCATTCTCAATTTATGCAGATTTTGAGTGTATACTTCATGATATCGATGTAAGTAATGATAATGAGATTAATTCTAATTTTATAAAAAAGCATATTCCATGTGCATATGCATATAGCATTAAGTGTAATTTTAATGAAAATTTACATAGATTTAAGATATTTACTGATAGCAATACTAATATAAATGTTGGTGAACATTTTGTTAACAGCTTAATTGAACAATGTAGAGATATCTATAAAAAACATTTTGAAAAAGTTGTTCCAATACAAGCCTTAACTCCCTTAGAAGAAGAACATTTACAAAGGGCAACTGATTGTCATATCTGTGGTAAAAGTTTAGGAGATGAATTAGCTGTTAGAGATCATTGTCACTTGTCAGGAAAATATAGGGGACCTGCACATAATTCATGTAATCTTAATTTTAAAGTTCCAAATTTTATACCAATTTTTTTCCACAACTTTTCTTCATATGATTGTCATTTGTTTGTGAAAGACTTGTTAAATATTAAAGGACAGACGAATATTATACCCATAAATAAAGAGTTGTATATTTCACTATCGCATACAATACGTGTGTATAGTGATGATGAGATTGAAACTTTATTGGATGAGATACGTATACAAAAAATAAAAAAAAACATTCCTGAGGCAATTATTAAAAAACAGCTTGAGAGTATACGATATGAAAAAAGTCAGAAAAAAGTTGAGTTAAGATTTTTAGACTCTTATCGATTTATGGCATCTGGGTTAGATGCATTAGCTAGTAATTTATCAGATAATGATTTAGAAACGGTTCGAAAGTGTTTTCCAGACTCTGAACAGTTTAATATTATGAGGCGAAAGGGCGTTTTTCCTTATGAGTATGTTAATACATTTGATAAATTAGATGAAAATAAACTACCTCCTATAGAAGCATTTTATAGTAAATTGAATAATAAAAATTGTTCTGAAGAAGAATACTTACGTGCACAGACTATATGGAAAAAATTTAATTGTAAAACTATTAGGGACTATATGAAATTATACTTGAAGACTGATGTACTACTACTCACCGATGTCTTTGAAAATTTTAGAAAAGTATGCAAGAGAATTTATAATTTAGATCCAGCGCATTACTATACTATTCCTGGTCTGTCATGGGATGCCATGTTAAAATATACAAAAATTGAACTGGAACTTATAACTGATCTTGAAATGTATAATTTTATTAAGCGGGGTATTCGAGGTGGTCTTACCCAATGTAGTAAGAGATATAGTAAGGCGAATCATAAGTATTTAAACAATTATGATGATACGAAACCATCAGAATATATATTATATTTAGATGCAAATAATCTTTATGGTTGGGCGATGTCAGAATCACTTCCATATGGAGAATTCACTTGGACTAATGATTTCATTCATCCACGAGACATCCCACAAAATTCCGAAGTAGGTTACATTTATGAAGTGGATTTGACTTATCCCATTGGCTATCATGATTATCATAATGATTTACCTTTTTGTGTGGAAAATAAAATAATTGGTGGAAGTAAGCATGAAAAATTGATAGCTGATCTGTCTAATAAAACTAAATATATAATACATTATAAAACGTTAGAACAATGTTTGAATAATGGATTAGTTTTAGAAAAAGTTCATCGAATTCTCCAATTTAAACAGAAACCCTGGTTGAAGACATATATTGATTTGAATACTGAATATAGAACAAGAGCAACTAATTCATTTGAAAAAGATTTTTATAAATTACTTAACAATGCAGTATATGGAAAGACTATGGAAAATGTTGATAAAAGGAGAGATGTACGTTTGGTAACTGAATGGGATCGACGTAATCGTAATCATTTAGGAGTAGGAAATCTAGTATCAAAACCAAATTTTCATAGCATTTCACAATTCACCAATACATTATGGGCTATACAAATGAATAAAACCCTAACGTATTATAACAAACCGATTTATTTAGGCTTTTGTGTTCTAGAGTTATCTAAATGGAAAATGTATGATTTTCATTATGCATATATGAAACCAAAATATAATAATAAAATAAATTTAAATTATATGGATACAGATTCTTTTATATACTCAATTAAAACAGATGATTTTTATAATGACATTCGCTCTGATATAAAAGACCGGTTTGATACTTCATCATACTCAGAAAAAAACCCATTCAATTTACCTCCGTTAAATAAAAAAGTATTAGGTATGATGAAAGATGAATGTGAGGGAAAATTCATAACTGAATATGTAGGTTTAGCACCTAAAGTATACGCATATACTGTCGAAGGTGAGGAAGATGTGAAGAAAGCTAAGGGAGTTAAGAAATGTATTGCTAATAATTATAATATAGATACTTATAAGCATGTTTTATTCAATAAAGAAGTTGTTACAGCTTCTATGCAAACATTTACCTCTAAATTACATACTATTCTAACTAATCAAGTAAATAAAGTAGCTCTGAGTTATAATGACACTAAGCGTAAAGTTATGGATGATAATGTAAATACATATGCTTGGCATCATTACACATTCGATACTGGTAATGGTGATTTGGAATTAGACATGTTAATAAATGATATAGAATTAAACAAAGTGTAAAGAAATATTTATAAGTAATTTATATAATATATAAGATGAAATTATAAAAAAAATAAAAAAAAACAAGTCGTTGATTAAATTTTAAATTTTATTATGTCTTTTATTTATATATAAATTTGGAAAAAAATCGTAAGTATAAAAATTGAATTAAATATTATAGATTATATAACTTTTCGGACAATTCCAGTTAATGGAGTGTACTCTATCAAACGATCATAAAGTATTAAACAGTAAGCATTTGTATTTGCAGGAATCGGGTTAATAGTCTCAAATTCAATTTTTACATCAATTGGTCCAGTTTTAATCATCTCATTTTGGTAGCTTACATCGACTACGGCAATTGGAACATTTTTAAACTTTTCACAGGAAAGAAGTGGTTGTGCTTCCCTCATATAGTAATTTTGTTGAAATTTGGCATACATGTCATATAATATAGCATAGCGGTTCTCCTCAAACTTTAGATTTAAATCGTCGTATGGATAGCAATCGGAATTTAAATGTACTTTTATATTTTTTAAATCAGAATGAATATATTTATTATTATTTTCTAAAACGAATAATAAAAATCTTGGTCTTTCTCTGTTAATTGACATTTTAACATTCCAGTTATGATTTATCCCACCAGCAAACGTAGGATTAAAATAACAGTCCCAACTGCGAAATGCTATTGGTAAAGACGTTCCATCCTTAATAATTTTCATTATTTGTATTTTTCTAGAATCTGATACGTGAATATGCGGAATTCTCCATGTTATGTTTGTAATCGATAACTGATTTTTTTCATTAGCATCTGTTGAGTAATATACATTTGCATCACTTGAACTCCGCAAAAGAATAAGTTCGTGTTTACTATTCAATATTATTTTAGTAAAATCCTCAGCAAATCCCATTAATATTTTTAGAGGAATATAAAAATTAAATTTTTGCATAGACAATTCTTCTGAAATACTCCATCCAGCATTTCTCATCATATTACTTTCAAATTCATTTAATGAAACATAATTCTTAATTGTACTAGACGTTCCCAAGTATCGAGTTCGATCAATTTCAACACCGTTGATTTCATAACGTATTTCATCGAATAAGTATGCCATACAATTATTCCTCATCCGAGTATTAGGAGAATTCTCACCGTTAATATTCTTTATATTACCTTCTATATACAAGTAGCTTTCAGAAGGAAGAACGTATAAGTCTTGATTTTGTATAGTAATTCGAATTTCATCATTATTCTTAAATGATTGAATATAGGGTAGATAGCTATGATAATCTTTTTTGATTATATTTTCATCCGTAATGGGTTTCTCTATAACATCGAGAATATCAGACATTATTTTTTTACTTTCAACTTAAGTAGTTTTAAAAAATTTTTATTTTTTTCTGTTAATTGTGGTCTTATAGCTTTAACAGTTTTTGTGTAAATGTCTTTATTAATTCTAATTTGTTTAGCTTTATTGTAAATTATCATTTTTTTTTGATCTCAGATGTAACCTAAGTGTTATTTCTTCACCTCTGAAATTAATTAAACGACCTTCTTGATCAACAATCCAAATTGTAAGATGTGTTATTTCTCTGACGTTTACTGGCAAATAAATAAGATTATTAGGTACAACATCTAATTTATAACCTGGAGGAACGTCCAATGCAAACTCGTGAAGTATATGTGCTGGGGAGTTATTCATATATGACCCTCTTATTATATTACATTGAACTTGTATAGCATTCACTTTCAAAATACTGACTGGTTGATTAGATAAGTGTTTTATACCAGCATTTAAAGATAGTCTATCAAATCCAAATAAACTACCAATAGTTCGCTTCCGATCAAAAAATATTGTATCGTGAGAGGAGATTATTTCAATTTGTAAAGTATTATTGTTGGCTTCAATTATAATTGATTTATTAAAATCAAGTACTTTATATTGTTCAATTATGTAATCAACAATATCTTGTAACTCATAAGATCCTATGGGAATTTCAATTACTTTATCTCCAATATGGAAAAGATTATTATCATAGTCTACATTAGGAATAGAATTATATGAATGAAAATCGATTAGTGCACATTCATAGTCATCTGTTAGATCTATTGGTGGAAAATAATTTGCTGTTAAAAGTGCAGAATTTCCGCTTATAGCTAATGTTATTGACATAGTGAATGATAATCTGTTAATGAAATAAAAATGCTTTGTTGTGTGTATTTCATTTTATTTATATTCATTTTTATTGTCTAATTGTTATAATATTTCAGTTTTACTTATCCAAGAATTATGCTGATTTGAGAAACCCAACCATTTTACATATGCTTTATCTCCTTTAGTTTTCAATATCTTTTCCACGAGAAACGTATTTGGAAAACGTGTGCGAAGTATTTCCTCCTTATAAAATGCACCTTTAATTTCATTTCCTTGATAGTCTTCCAATAAAAATGTTATGGGATAAGTGTTTTGTATCGATCTTATTTTAAATATTTCTGTTGTCCAGTTCGGGGTATATCCCTTTTCAAAGATGTGTTTATATTTACTAATGCGAACGCAATCACCAACATTAAATCGTGAGGGTTTAAATATTTTTAAATTATTATATACAGTATTCAGCAGATGTTTTTCGTATTTAGGGGTTACGTGAATAGGTGCCATTTTGATAGTTGCATGTTTTTTTTTATTATATTGTTCAACTAGGCTTTTGTAAATATTAATCCATTTATATGTTCCATTATTACTAAACTCTCTCCACATCATACCTTTTAATGTTCTATTGAAGCGTTCAACAATTGAAGCTTTCATAACGCTAAATGTGGAGTAATGATTAATTGAGTATTTTCTCGTTAGCACAGCAAACTCCTTATTAAAAAATTCTTTACCGTCATCTGTTTGTAAATTATTAGGTATACGTCCCATACTAAGTATTTTCTGAAATGCTCTACAAACTTCAGAAGCAGTTTTTGATTTAATTGACTCAGCCCATGCATATTTCGAAAATGTATCAATAACCGTTAACATATATTTATATCCTTTGTTGCTAGTTGAATAATTACCCATTTCTACCAAATCAGCTTGCCAGAGGTCGTCTAAACCTCTCATAATAACTCTACGTCGTAAGAAATTTTTCCGTGCTTGGGAATGAAGTTCATTGACGATTGCTCTTTTTTCCATATTGCGATGATGATAGCGTTATCATTACCTTATATATATCATCAATTTTCTTATTTAAATCTTTAATTTCATTCCTTACAATTAAAACTTCTTCACCTATACCCCTTTTAATATGTTCTTGCATATGACTAATTTGTGAATTAACATAGTTTTTGTTAACAGCATCTAATCCTTCCAACGGTGATGCTAAGTTCTTAATTCTTTTATTCTCTATGTTAATATTATTACCATCCAATGAAACACCAAAATTTTTTAAAATATTTTTCCTTTTTATTTCGCTAGTAAACTTTTGATTATAGTAATGACCAAATTTATCAACAGTCATACTTTGTTATTTTCTTATTATTAATATTATTCAATTATATTTGCTTCTCTTAATTCCTCAATTATTGATATTATTTCGTTAGTATGATTATTGTTTCCAGCATGTTGTGATGCCATTAGCAGTTTTAATCGCTCTACTATTTCATTGGGATTATCCCAGTATATATAGTTTGGTTTTTGGAGATTTACTTTCATTAACCCCTTACCAATGTGAGTTGTAGGAAATAGTTTGTTTATTATATGCTTATATTTATAACCTTTGTTACCTTTTAGTTGATTATTAGCATTATAGTTTCTTCTATGTGCATTTGTATCAAGCAAAATTCGTTTATATATTTCTAATTCTGACGAATCATATTGTTCTGGTTTTATATGAAAAATCAATGAGTATAGACCTGGAGTTAATGCCCAAGACTTATTTCCTATTGTTATTTTATCATCACTTAGCTTCAAATCTGAGCTGCCAAATTTCCAATTACCATCTTCATTTTTATAAGGTCCATATGTAGTATCAAGCTTTTTGTTTTCATTAAATTCAGTCAAATCAAATTCCAAATCAGAAGATTGTGAATAAAATGAATCACTATTCAATTCTGTGTCTTCGTCATCTTCATTGTTTTTATTATGTTTCCTCTTATTCGATACACTTGACTTGGGCGATGAGTCAATATGCTCTCGTTTCAAAACATATTTCTTAGGAGTGGTAATGCTATCGTCTATATTTTTAATTTTAGTTTTCTCATCAACAAGTAATTTTATTTTAGGTGAATTATCACTAGATAATTCAACTAGTTTTTGTAGTGGTTCTGTTAATGGCTTAAATGTGTTTTCTAATTTGTTTAATGTTTCAGCATCTCCAAGTTTTATGCTCTTAAACTTTTTTTTCAAAATGTTTCTTGATTTCACTAACTCCCTTAGTATATTTTCGTCCATGTTTATTAGTTAAAAATTATTAATTAATCTAAACAATAAATAAAATAGCTTCTCAATAGTCGAACAGCTTCTTAAAACAGCTAAACAGCTTCTTAAAACTGCTAAACAGCTTCTTAAAACAGCTAAACAGCTTCTTAAAACAGCTAAACAGCTTCTTAAAACAGCTAAACAGCTTCTTAAAACAGCTAAACAGCTTCTTAAAACAGCTAAACAGCTTCTTAAAACAGCTAAACAGCTTCTTAAAACAGCTAAACAGCTTCTTAAAACAGCTAAACAGCTTCTTAAAACAGCTTAACAGCCTCTTAATATCAGCTTTTCTAAAGGTGAAATAAGGTCTCAAAACACTTATATGTATTTACGGTTCAATAAGTATATGACCGATGTGAATAGTTGAATATTTACAACTAAACTTGAATAAATATATCAAAGCCTTTTCTATAACGTCCATCATGTATCTCATCATCCTTGCTTATTATTAGAAATCCATATTTTTCCTTCCAACATTCTCTACATATTTTACAAAACATATCGAAACTCATATCATTTCCAACATGATCATTGTAAATATGCTTCAAATTCAAATCATCTTGTTTAAACATTATTATCATGTTTGCATTATCACGCACTAAATGTTTAGGAATGTGAGTATACGTTTGACACAAATAAAATGAATCTATATTATTATGTCTTCCCATACAAAAGTATGATCTAATATTATTTTGTTTCTCACATGCAACATCGTCAAATATTATTATTGAATTTGATTTGGCTTCTTTAGGCGATATCACATCTTCATTTTCTGAATATGTAAAAAGACCCATTCCCTTTACAGATGAAATTAATTTTCTTAGATATTGATATTTTGGTTGATTTAATGATTTTGAGTATAAATAAATATTTTTAAATTTTAAACCATTAGGGCTTTCAATCAAACTAAGCATAACATTAGTTTTCCCACAATTAGATGGTCCCACTATTAGAGCCCTTATTGAATTAGGTAATAAACAACCATGTTTAGTTGCATTATTGACTTGTATAAAATCTAAATTTCTTACTAAAATATTTGAAGGTTGTTTTATTAAACGCATGTTTACTACTGAGAGTATATATATATAATGAATTAAAACTATCGTTTTATAGATTTATAAATCTTTACCTACTTTCAGAAACAATAAATTATATAAATGATTGTGTATACAAGGAATAAAGTTAGTGGGAAAAAATCCGTTCACGGAAAAGGACTAGTAAATAATTTAATTAATTCACTACCAATAGAGCTTCACCTACCAGGTTATCAATATTGTGGACCTGGAACAAAGCTGGAAAAGCGTTTAAAAAGAGGTGATAAAGGAATCAATCCCCTAGATGCAGCTTGTCGAATTCATGATATTGCTTATTCTCAGAATACCAATATTGATAAAAGACATCAAGCAGATAGAGAATTAGCCGATAAGGCTTGGGAAAGGGTTAAAGCTAAAGATAGTACCCTTGGAGAAAAACTTAATGCATACTTTGTTACTAACGCAATGAAATCTAAAGTAAAATTTGGTTTAGGTGTAAAATCCAAACTAAATAAAGTCAGCAAGCGAAACATTTTTCATAATGCAATTAAAACTGCAACTGCTATCCTAAAAAAACAAAAACCTCATGATCTCAATAATGCTATAAAAACAGCACGAAAAGTTATTCAGAATTCATTTCGTGGGAGGAAATCAGAAATTAAAATTCCAAGAATTATCAGTGTTCCTAAAATTGGCGGTTTTCTACCCCTCGTACCTATACTTACAGCACTTGGAGCATTAGGAGCATTAGCTTCAGGTGGATCATCAATTGCTAGGGCCGTAACCACAGCTAAAAATGGAAGACAGCAACTCGAGGAAAGTATGCGTCACAACAGAGCATTAGAGACAATAGCTATGGGTGAAGGCCTGTATCTCAAACCATATAAAAAGGGCTATGGAATATTTTATAAAAATATATCAAAAAACTAATAATGCAGCTACCTAATAGACCACTTACAGATGTGGATTTAAAAATCTTTGGAAAGAAATATATCCCTAATTTCAGGGGTGTGTATATGCGAGATAAATTACCTAAAACTCCTCGACGAATAGAGTGTGGCATTATCAACTTGGACAACAATAGAGGAGATGGTACACATTGGGTAGCTTATTATAAAGATAATTATAATATAGAGTATTTTGATAGTTTTGGTAACCTACAACCACCTATAGAAATATTAAAATATTTAGGAAATAATATTAAATATAACTATAAAAGATATCAAAAAATTAATGCTTTTAATTGTGGGCATTTATGTTTAAGATTTTTAATACATTTTAAAACTAAATAAATTATAAATAAAAACACATATGATTTTGTTTGTTTATTTCTATTTTTATTTATTTTCAATATTAAATTTATTTATTATCAATTCTTAATAATAATCTATGAACTTTTACATCTGTTTTAATCTTATTTTGCATTTTTTTACTAATGTCATAACATAGTCGTGTTAAGTCAATCTCTATATCTGTCTCATGAATACCTTTAATTTCATAGAAATTAATATTTGTTTTATTTAAAACAGAGCATGTTGGAATATAATATTGATTATAAAAATGTAATATTTGTTTTTGAAGAATTGTATTCCAACATAACAATGTTGTTAAAAATGCTCCAATTCTAGTTAATGATCTCCATGTGCCAGGATCAATTTTAATCTCATTTCTTCCTTGTTTAAATATTATATAGCATATACCATTTTTATATTGAAAGGAATATTCAATATCCCTTACACAATCATTATCAATTAGATTTATTAAATCTAAAAATACATTTTGATTTAATGTATTATGTATGTAATCCTTGTAGCTCATGAGATGTAGCCACTCCTCCCGATCCAGCTGAATAAATTGTTTGTCTTTGTAATGCAACCATATCACAGGTTTGAATGCTAACGTTGTTGAAAATCCACACGAAATCTTTAATTTAAGGTTAAGGAAGTACTCCATTTCAAATATAACATCATATATTTGAGGTTTTCGTGCTCGGCCAAGTGCAAATATTTTTTTTGTTCTAGTCTCCATTCTCAATGAAATTAAAATGTAAACTGATGGTTTCTTTACTAAATAAATCTCTTTATAAAGAAAATATTTTTAAGTCAACTCACAAAAAAAAATATATATATGTATATCAATGTTCTTTAATCAAATTACTTTAAAATTGATAAATTAGAGAATGATTTTTATATATGTAGTTGACCTAAAAATTAAAATTGTTATAAACTAAAATTTGAATAAGCTAAGTATATTTAATTGAATTAACATGTATATATTATTTTAATAAAGAAATTATATATTATTATTAAAATTATTGTTTTATTAGAATATAAAAAGAAAAAAACAATTTAAAATTTTTTAAAAATAAATCATTTATTCATCTTCATCACACTTCTTCCTTTTACAAGACTGATTGATGAATGGAGATGATAAGTACTTAATTAATTTTTGATATTTTTCTATGATCTTTATAACTTTTCTTTTTCTCATGTGGAAAAAACAACATCCACACATACCCACAACATCTTCATTAGAATTATCATGGGGACACGGTTTATTGTATGTATCAAAATCTGTATATTCTGATTTGAATTCATTTATTAGTTCCAAATGATCTTTGAATATTATATTTTCAAATTTCAGCAGAAAATCATCAATAATCTCCATCTTTCTAGCTTGATATTTCGATTATATCTGAATATGAATTACTTATATGCTTCTCTTATATTCTGAGAAAAACTTATTTCCAATTAAATAAAAAACAACTATAAATTATTTTATTATTAATTAATTTATTTATTTAACTTAGTTTATTTAAAAGTACTAAAATTATTAAAAGGATAATATTCTCTGGTGTTAGGAACCATCTTCAACTCCAACCTATAGAAAATACCATTTTTTTCATCGTTCATGGGAATTTTTGAAATTAAATATAACCCAGAAGAAAAGCTTTCCACATCCTTATCAGTTAGGGAATTAAATCTCTTAGGAAGGTATAGTAAATTTGTTCCCAACTCCAAAACAATGACCTCTCCATATTTTGTAGTTACACGTTCAGCTCCAGTAATGTTATATTCCTCCAAATCCACCATATCTTTAATGCATAACGTCTGCTTCATATTTAATTTATTAAATATAGAAATTAAATCCGCGTTAGTGTTCATTATTAAATATTTTTTCTTGAACTGATATAGTTTACTTAATAAATTCACAATTTATAGAAAATTTTAAATTTCATTAAGATAGAAATTTCCAAAAAAAAACAATTAAATAAATCGTTAGCAATAAATTTCTTGAATTACAATAAATTAAAACTAAACCCTAACAACAACAACAACATACATTACATGCAACTCATCCAAAAATTCTTATCAACATGATTTTTCAAACCACAACAAGATGCAAATGCAGCTCACCAAAATCCTTATCAATATAAAGTTCCAAAACTAGTGTACACTAATTATTCAAAATACACTTCAGCACTTGATTTATTAAAATCAGAGTACATGATCATTACCAAATTAACAAAGAAAACAAAAAATTCCAACAACAACATACATTACATGCAGCTCATCAAACAATTCTAAACCAATTTCCCCCCAAAACACTTTCTAAGTACACGATCATTAACCAAACTAAAAAAACACACAACAACAACATACATTACATGCAACTCATCCAAAAATTCTTATCAACATGCATTTTCAAATACACACAATCATTACAACAAACTAAAACTCAAACCACAACGAGATAGAAATGCAGCCACCAAAATACTTATCAACATAAAGTTCCAATACTATTGTACACTAATTATTCTACAGAAACCTTATCAACATACTATTCTAAATCTATGAACATTGCAGCACATGATTTCCAGCATACAATAATAAATGTCACATAAATTACTTCATTTCCAATCATATTTGAGGGAACAAAAGCCATTAACTCAAGTTGCCAGCATTAATGGCTTTTTAAACAAATTTAATTACCTCTTTCATACAAATTCTCTTAAAATTGAATATTTAATTGCTTTTTTTATTGCTTTTTGGTCTTTTTGAGGCAAAACTCTTATTCCCTATTTACTGGTTTTCACCAAAAATATGTAATTTTTAAGTGAATTTTTCGGAAATTTATAGAAGACATGAATCGGGTTACCAACAGAGTGGGAGTAGCCTAGGACTAGTAGATTCCAAAACTATATTGTATATGTCTGGAACTAGCCCTGTATTCGAGATAAAATTTTTTGAAAAAACTGGTTTTTCACCAAAAATTTATGAAAAATATGTAATTTTTTTAAAATAAAATAAATTTAGGTTGGAGTCCGACCGAAACCGGTTTTATCATTCCAAAACAGATCCTAATATGGTTAATATCGGGCTTTTTTAACCACTACACAATTTTGATGTAATGTGGTTCCAGTAGTACAAATATGGTCCAAATTTTAAATTCTATAAAAAGTTTTTTTTTAATTTTTAAGTAAAATTGTGAATTTTGTTAGAAGTTTCTCCACATAATTAATAGTATCTCAAAAAGTGTCAGTCCGATGTTATTAAAATAAACTCAGAAAAGTTTAGATTTACATAACATTTAATCCGTTTATATAGTTTCGGAGTTATAATAACAAATTGAAGAAAGATATATATTTTTTACGTGAAAATAGCAATTTTTTGTTTTAAAAAAATCATGAAAAATCTAAAACTGGAGAAATTGTACAGGTTTATTCCTTTTAGCAAATCCACATATAATAGCAACAAAATAAAATATCGATCATAAAAATCGATTGATTCTTTTCGAATTTATTCACAATTAAGTGAATTCCCTCATTTTCACAAAATGATATGTAAATCTCGACTTTTCTAAGTTTATTTTTATAACATCGGACTGACCCTTTTTGAGATATGAATAATTATGTGGAGAAACTTCTAATCAAATTCACAATTTTACTTTAAAAAAATCTACCCATAGAATTAAAAAATTCTACCATTTTTATACCCTTCACCATGTCATTCCGTTTGTAATTTCTAAATTTTTCATTTGCGACCCCATAAATTATATATATTCTGGATCGTTATAGACAGCAAAGTCGATATGGTCCATCAGTATGTTGAAAACATTTTGAAAAAATTAAAAAAAAAATATTTTGAAAAAAAATAAAAAAAATAAATTTGAAAAACAATTTTTGAAAAAAAAATTTTTTAATTAAAAAAAAATTTTATTTTATTTACCTAAAAATATTTAAAATTTTTATTTTAAAGTTTAATTTGGTGAAGGGTATATAAGATTTGGCACAGCCGAATATAGCTCCCTTACTTGTTGTACTTAGGTAGCCATGATGCATCAAGCCTTTTTTTTGATGTTGACCTGTGTAGTTGACTATAGCTCCCATGTAAGGCCCACTTCCGAAAATAACTTTAACGAACGTAAAACTCTTGCATAAGGTATCCAGAACAAATTCAACACATAAAAAGTTTAATATAGAAGGAGATCACCCGACAACATTTCCTGGTGATCGGTCTATATTTCGTCATAGCTCCCATACAAAGCCCACTTCCGACGAGAATAAATCTCATACAAATGTTGGAATCCAAGCAAAATTTAACTGAAAAAAGATTCATATAGAAAGAAATCAAGTTACTTAATTTCGTGGAGATCGGTCCGTATTTGGTCATAGCTCCTATAAAAGACCCACTTTTGAAAATCACTCACGAAAATAAATTATTGAAATTTTAAGAGAAACATGTTTTTTCTCATTTACTCAGATTTGCGTAGAGAATTATTTAATATTTAGTCAAGATATAGCCAGATTAATCATAATTATAATCAAGAGTTTCTAGCTGATATTAATATCGTAATATTTAGATGAATTCAAAATGGTTTAACTCATGTAAATGTATTAAATTAGTCTAATTATATTGGGAATATTCAGTCGATTCAGTCTATATTTTTAGTCTTTACACTTTGTAAAATAAGTTGAAGTAATTAATATATTTTTTAATTCGACAGGAATCCAGAAATACAAATATAAAAGAAGTGTTGAGCACGTTTGAAGATTGGTGTCGAATTCAAGGATATGCATCTATGTTCAGTAATGTATTAAATATTATTGAACGAGATCAAAAATCGGTATTATCAGTACCGATCCCACCAACTATAAATGATGCTGAATGCCATCTTCATAATTTGATTTTACCTACAAAGATTATATTACAGGATTGCAGTTTACTGACTAAATAATTAAATCGGCATAATATAATTGATTTAAATTCTGCTGGAAATAGCTTACATCAAAAGTACAATTTACCGTCAATAGATATAAACAAGCTTGATATTATTGACATAGATGCTGCTGGAAATATTCTTCAAGATTGTAGTTTGCCTCTCTTACACCAGCCTGATAATATTAAGTTGGAGTCTGTAACAAGTATTTTGGAATTTTCCAATGAAAACTTCCAAATGGATATATCTGAAAATATTGGTGATAAAAAAACAAAGTTGTCTGGTAACAACTAATAATAAGGATAATAAAACAACATTTCGAGGCAACTACAATATAGACGAAATTTCAAATATTATTTTCGAAAACAGCAACGAAGCCAATATATTGAATTCTACAAAACTTTCTGATATTGATGTTACGGAAGATAGCAATAAAATAACAGAATACAACATAATTCGAAAAAAAATTGCTGTTCCAATAAAGCCTACGGAATATGTTATTTTAGTCAACAAAAAATCACCAACAAGTATTAAAAAATCAACAAATTTAAACAGCTATATATATAACGCTGGCGTTTTCAATTTAAAAATGCAAGACAAAATATTTTTAGATGAATACTTTACAAGTTTAAACGATTTGAAAATTAGAAAAGAATTTACCAAATTTATTGAAGACATTGTAAGAGAAAATTATAAACAAATTAACAATGTGTGCCCCATAAATTTTACAAGTCATGGGTACACTAAGGACAGATCATCACTACGTCTTTATGGAAAATGCATACATGCCGATAAAATGTGTCGTAAATATAAATTTGTAATTCAGCTTAAAGGACATCCAATTACAGTCAAAAGTTTTACAAACAAAAATGACATCAAGCATCCGAAAAAAAACAAAAAAATACAACAAGTTCGTGCGGTAAGAAGACAAATTGCTAAGGAAGAAATGAAATCTGATTTTGCTTCGACTTTCCGCAACAAGAAACTTATAAAAATGTCAAAGCCCCTGCAAGTTGTTGGAAATATGGGCGATGCTATTACAGATGATTGCGAAGATTTGTCCGAGATAAGGATCCTTTAATAGATGTGATTCTTTTGCGAAAAGATAAAAAATGGTCATCATTTATTCAAAAAATCTCCAATGCACGGGAAATATATATTTTTTCAAGAGATCAAGTTATGCTGACGCAAATACATAAGAAAGCTTTAATAAAATCCAGCAGGAACACACTTTTTATTGATTCTACAGGTGGAGTAGTATCAAAATTTGATAAGAATTCAAAAAGAGTTTTCTTATATAGCATTATTTTGCATATAAAGGATTCCAGCAAAAAAGGTGTACTTATTCCATTAGCAGAAGCACTGACCTGCAGACACTATGAGGATGACATAAAGAGATTTTTTATGGAATTAAGAATATTTTGTCATATAAACAATATAGCATGGCAAATATCTAAACGAATTGTAGTTGACTGGAGCTGGGCATTGATCAATTCATGTGTTAAAGTCTTTAATGATGATATTGGGTCCATTACATCAT